>JAPQNM010000042.1:15610480-15700480 GCA_029783475.1 Metacarcinus magister
CTATGGATGCGGTAAAACATCTCCGCTTGGTGGAAACAGCGTCTGGCTTGGAGTGTGTCCCATCCCAGTGTGGTGATCATTTGGGTCACACTTGCCTCCCTGCTGTAGTTATGTGTCACCAAACGAGCTGCTTGCCGCTGAACACTTTCAATTATTTTGATATTTCTTTGGGTGTGAGGATTCCATGCACTGGAAGTGTACTCTAGTTGAGGTCTTACTAGGGCTGTATAGGCTGCTTCCTTCACTTCTTTGCTGCGGACAAGGCCTAAGGATTTGGCTGCTTTTGCCCTGACCTGTTCTGAGTGGTTGTTCCAGCTCATGTCCTCCATGATGGTCACACCCAAATATTTGCAGCTGCTCTCTTTAGTCAGAGCCTTCCCGTTGACGGAAAAAGTATAATTCAGTGTATTTTCCTTTAGGCTAATACACATGTGGGAACTCTTTTGGATGTTGAAGACCATGTCCCAGATGGGTGCCGGAGGAGTGGGGGCCTTGTAGCGTAACGTGTGGTTTAGGTGTACAGACTCGCTCCCTTACGTGCCAAACCAAACTTTCCCCGGACCAGTATGTGACGCGTCCTGAAGTTACTTGTATCACTCCCTCAACGCTACCCAAGGCACAGGTAAACACACTTTGTATTGATAATAATAATAGTAATAATGATGATGATAATGGTATATACTTTATTTAGTCTTTTTGTGTAATACAGAAAATAAACTTGCTTTGGATTGGGCTCTTACTTCTTTTTCTTCTTTCATTAATGTATGATTTCATCCACTTGATTTGAAACACTTGAAATACTCTTACTATTCAATATTGTTAAAGTTTTAGTGTTTATGTATTAGCTAGTGTGAATAATATATATATATTTTTTTCCATTTCCTGTGTTTTTCTTGAATTTTACATTTTTTCCCTTCCCTTCCCTTCCTGTCACCTTGAATTTTACATATTTTTCCCTTCTCTTCCTGTCACCTTCTTGAATTTTACATTTTTTCCCTTCCCTCTCAATTCCCTTTCCTGTAACTTTCTTTAATTTCCTTTTTTTTCTCCAGGTTTGTGAGTTGTCAGCGTGCAATGCGTCCCCAGCGTGGGAGGCCGGGCCGTGGGGGATGTGTTCAGCCCAGTGTGGCCTTGGTACTAGGCATCGAGAAGTGACTTGTAACACACGGCAAGGCTCAGTACATGATGACTTGTGTGAAGGAAGGAGCAAGCCCAGTAACCAGGTGTGTGTGTGTGTGTGTGTGTGTGTGTGTGTGTGTGCGTGTGCGTGTGCGTGTGCGTGTGCGTGTGCGTGTGTGTGTGCGTGTGTGTGTGTGTGCGTGCGTGTGTGCGTGCGTGTGTGCGCGTGTGCGCGTGTGTGCGTGTGTGTGTGTGTGCGTGTGCGTGCGCGCGTGCTTTGTCATAGTTGCAACACGCAGAATAAAGTTGTGGTTTTACTGTTTTATTTCCAAATCTACAATAAAATCTTCAATATTCTGATTAGATATGATTTTATACTATCTATATCTAGGTTGTTCCAAGTATCAATAGGTTTTTTTTATTTTGAGAGAGAGATGAATACATATACCCAGTTATACATACACACACCTACATAACTAATACAAATGAGATCATACCTTTTTTTATTTTGATAGATAGAGAAAGAGAAATTAATACATACATACACATAACATAACCTAATACAAATTCAATCATAACACCCCAGGAACTGTGTGACATGGGTTCGTGTGCTACGGATACATGGTTCTTCTCTGCCTGGGAAGACCACTGTTCTGAGGCGTGTGGGGAAGGTGTACAGAGGAGGCGCGTGCACTGTTCAGGTGATGCTTTAGATAACCAGGTGAAGGAAATCTCATGTGATCTTGAACAAAGGCCGGCCACCACCAGGACTTGTACCTCAGACCGGGAGTGTGGCGGCAGGTGGTTTACAGGTGTGTGTGTGTGTGTGTGTGTGTATTTACCTAGTTGTAGTATACACTATACCGGGCCTGAGCTACACTCGTATGGTCCTGTTTCCGTATCTATATTTGTCTGATTTTTCCTTCAGTTGATGTAAATTCTTTGCCATTATCACCTCTTCTTTCAGTCCATTCCAAGTACCTATACTTCTTTTGGGGAAAACTGTACTTTTTTGTATCTTACAAGCAAATTCCTTTATGCAATTTTTTCTTGTGTTCCCTCAAATTTCTAGCCTTTCTTTTTCTTCTCAATATTAGGTCTTTTCTATCTGTTTCCTCCAGGTTGTTCATCAATTTATATATTGTCACCTCTTTCTCTTCTTCCTTTCAGTGTTGTTAGGTACATTTCTTTTAATCTTTCCTCATATGTTAGGTCTTCCAATTCTGGCACCATCTTAGTTCCAATTCTCTGTATTTTTTCTAATTTCAACACATGCTTTTTCTTGTGCGGGGACCATATTACTTCTGCATATTCCAGTTTTGGTCTGATCATTGTAGTTATAATTTTTCTCATCATATCTTTATTTAGGAAATTAAAAGCCATCCATATATATTAAAGGGACACGCTTGGGTTCACGCAATTTCCCTTTAAATTCATTGATCTTTAAATTTTGACACTTCATCGGAGGATTTAAATTCCTAATAGTTCTTTAACTTGACTCATTTTTCTCATTTTGTTCAGGTAATTATGTAATATAGTTCCAATGCCTTCCACTTTGCTGTCCTTTTGTCTCTATTAATTAGATATTATAGTAGTAGTGTAGCTAAACAGACAGCCTCGTTAGGTCTAGTTGGACTGTTGTTCTCTGTTCTTCCTTTGTATAACCGTGTCTGCTGCTAAGTGTTATATTTTTTGTGTCAAGTTGTTGTAATTGAACTTCCGTTACTCAGAGTGTTGCGGATTCCTATTTTTTAGTTTGTTGGTCTTTTTTCAGTAAATAAATATTTTTCATGATATAGCCATCCAATATAAAGAAAATAGCTGTAAGTTTTAGATTTATTTCTTATACGTATATGTAATCGACATAATTTGACCATGCTTCTTTTCATTAACAGGTGACTTGCCTCCATCAAGATACTGAAGCCTTTAACAGGTGATGCCGGACTTCCCTCCATCAAGATACTGAAGCCTTTAACAGGTGATGCCGGACTTCCCTCCATCAAGATACTGAAGCATATCTTGTACCACAGCTTATATACATGACTTTTATATATATATATATATATATATATATATATATATATATATATATATATATATATATATATATATATATATAACCTTGCTTTCGTATTGTTATCTCGTCTTATTTTTCACTCAGGAAGTCTGGGAGAAGGCGCTTCTGCTCCTGTGGAATCTGACGTTGGATGAAGCTTCCTGCAGACACCTTAAACTGTGGAAACACAAGCCTTTCACAGTCTCCTGATACACCAAGCCGGGAAGGAGGCCACTGAATCTCTTCAACATAGAGCCTTTCACAGTCTATCACTGGACACTTTACAAGCCTTTCAAGTCTCCTGATACACCAAGCGGGAAGGAGGCCACTGAATCTCTTCAACATAGATAGCTTTTTAATAAATTAGGTGTTTTTTTCAATTTTATTCAATGTTTGTGTACACCTTGTAATAAAGTTGAAAGTTTTTTTTAGAGTTTTATCTTGAAAAAACCTATTTCTATTGACGGCGAAGCTACAGGCAAAGTGCTCCTTAAACTTAGTATATATATATTTTAGATATAGGATATTTACTGCATTTATTTATTTTTTTTATTTTTATTTTTTTTTGCATATCAATAAAAAATATACATAATACATATGAAAGAATTAAAAAAAATAATTACATATTACAAAACAAATAAATTTATTAGATAATACAGTGCTCCATAAATTTGGTATATATATACTAAGTTTAAGGAGCACTTTGTCTGTAGCTTCGCAGAAGTGGAGGTGTTCAAGGTGTGTGCCGGGAAGCTCCATCCAATGACAGGGGCAGACTTCCTGAGTGGAAAATAAGACGGGACGCTCCATCCAACGTCAGATTCCACAGGGGCAGACGCACTTCCTGAGTGGGAAAATAAGACGGGAAGCTCCATCCAGGGGCAGCACCATCACAGAAGCCATAACTCTCAACACACTCCTGCCACAAGGAAAAATAAGGATGTATTATATGAGAAGGCTAAGAGGCATAACATTACCTCCTCAATAAGAAATAACACAAAATAATGATTGGGAAAAGTGGGTAACACGGAGACACCTTGGGAACAACCAAGGATAAACCATTTACCTTTTGAAGGTGATCCGATGAGAGACATTTTCGGTAGAGGAGGCCGTCTTCATGTATGAACTGGTATGTGGCACCATCCCGGGCCTTCTCAACTTCTTGAGTGGTAGCCTTTGATTGTAAACACGTCAAGGAAGGACAGGATTCCTGAAGTTGATGAAACTCATCAGGGGTTACAGTCAAAGGATGGAGCTTAGGCAAAACTAGAGGGTGGACCGGTTTAGATCGACCGGCTCTGGTCTCCACAGCACACACTTGAGTAGTGGAGGACTCAACTGGTGGTAGATGCTGACATCCAGAAGGGCGGTTGTCCTTGTCTTGAGAAGAGAGGGAAGTTCCGGGCGAAGGTGCCAGAGGATCTTGTAGGGAAGAAACGTCGGTGGTGGCTTGGTCATGGTCACTATGGAGAAGATGGTTGTCATTACTGAGTTGAGAATCAGGACTATCAGGATCTTGTACCCCGGGAATATTCCCAACTAGAGCACTAGCAAATTTAATTGGGGCCCTTACAGCATCTGTCCAACCAGTGTAAAATGGGCACCGTAAGTAACACTTAACGACAGGAAATTCGTTGATGCGTCCCAAATAGTCAGCAACTTGTACTTTAGAGCAGAGTGATGGGTTAATGTCTGGCAAAGCTTCCTCGGAAATTACAACTCCAGAGCATCCAGTATCCCTAATTATAGAGGAAGACCATGACTCATTAATAGTCCCCGTAACTGAGAAGTTAGGCACTTTATGGTCTTCTAAACAAAATCCAAGCTTATAGGGGGGCGTGGTAGTAGTTCCATCCTTGAATGCTTGAGGATTCCTGGGACAGCGTGGTCCTGCTTCCCCACAATTGTGACAAGTCACGGTTGAGGGAGTCTGACTCCCAGGAGAAGGTAGAGACTGGAGTGGAGTAGCAAGTCGAGGGGAGATTTTCTTAGCGTTGTTGTAGGAAGAGACCTTAAGATAGGCGTTGTGGGCGGATGCCCAGTCATTTGCTAGTTGTATTGCTTCCTTCAGCTTGGTAGGCCTTCTTTCCTTGATGAATAGGCGTATTTCTGGTGATAAGGAGGACAGAAATTGGTCATATATGATAAACTCCCTTAAATCAGCATAAACATTGGCCACAGAGGAAGACTCAACCCAAGAATCAAACATCCTCGATAACTGGGTAACGAACTGATGGTAGTTCTGTCCTACTCTAATATTGTTTGACCTGAAATCCACCCGGTAGCCATCTGGAGTTTTTCTGAAGCCTGTTAACAAGGCTTGCTTCAGTAACTCGTAATCATCAGTGGTGGATGACGGAAGGGATGTGTAGAGTTCGGCAGCTTTACCAGTAAGGAGGTAACCCAGACGAACGGCAAAGGTATCTCTTGGTAAAACCAGCATCTCCGCCACTCGCTCAAACCTAGTTAAGTAGGTGGCAATGTCCTCTTCATCCTTGTATGGTGGTAGACTAGGTCTGGAAACAGAATCATGTGATGGTAGGACTGAGGGCTTACCTTTAACTGCAATTTCTGCCAGCTTGATCTCTTTCTCCCTCTCAGCTTGTGCTTGTCTTTCTTCTCTCTCAGCTTGAGCTTGTCTTTCTTCTCTTTCCTTCGTAGCTTGTCTTTCTTCTCTTTCCTTCTCAGCTTGTCTTTCTTCTCTTTCTCTTTCCTTCTCAGCTTGTCTTTGTCTTTCTTCTCTCTCAGCTTGTCTTTCTTCCCTTTCGTATTTCTGCTGTTCTATGATCCACTGGCCAATTTCCTTGCCCTGCAGACCGAGGGCTTCACCCTGCTCCTTCAGTTCTTGAAAGGAAGACATGGAGAAGACCAAACAGAGAACACAATACAAAACAAAAATTGGACAACACCTCACGTGCAAAATCTGGCAAAAGCAAGAGTTTGACGGCAATCAAAACACTCATAACATTACTCCCGGGCCTCAGGCAGCAACGGCGCGCAGCAGCGACTAATAGATTAAAACCCACAATCTGTAAAAAGATAATAAATAATTGGTAGTTCTTATCCTGGCGAGGTCACCAATATGTCAAGGCCGAGGTGACTACCAATTAATATTATGCTTCTATAGAGTTGTGGGGAAGAAAAATCATGGAGTATGATACCCTGAATATATTTACACACACAATAATAGCAAACAGCAGGCTAACAGCCAAAATAAATCACCAACAATGATCTGCTCGTAAACAATTACCAGAGCAGGGGTATGGCACCCAAAAAACTCCCTGAACAGCTGTCTGGAGGGTGAGATGCGTGGCAGCAACACTCGGCAACGTAGATAGCACCTCAGACAGCAGGGAGGGTCGAATGGTGTAGGTACAGTTGAAGGGCACACTGGAAGGGAGCCCAAGTCTCCAGAAATGCCTTTGGAATGTTGAGAACCAGCAGCAGGTGGTGACGTGTTCTCAGGTGAGAGAGCTGAGGCGTTCTGTCTGTCCCCGGTCCGGTGGCGTGGAGTTTGCCTCAGTTAGACTATCCCCCTACCCCTGAACAAGGGGGTGGGGTAGTGGCGGGGAAGCCGGTGAACAAGCAGTTGGAGAGGTGAACCAGCGCCGGCAGACTAGAGTGGTAGTTCAACCACTAATTAGGGGGAGACGAGGCAGGTGCAGTTCCTCACATATATATATATATATATATATATATATATATATATATATATATATATATATATATATATATATATATATATATATTTATCACCACTGCAAAACCGTAAGCTTGCTTCTAGGCTACTCTGAGCAGCCAAGTTGTCCAGTAGAAGGTAGTAGTTCATGGACATGTTGGATTTGATTTATCAATGTAAAGTTAAGCAAGTTATATCTCATGTGACCAGCATTCAACAAAGGATAGTACAAGAGCACGAGCACCTCATTTTGTACCACGTTTTGATCCCACGAACAAAGACACATCTCAATGGGTGTTCTACTCTACCTTCCCACCAAAATTCTTACGTTGTGGGACATCACTCGATCTCGTTTGAGCTACATGCATTCACCCCATCAACTGCTACTAATGTAGACTGGTCGCAAACACACATTTAGCAATCTTACTAACCTCTCAATCACAATTGCACCAGCCATTTTTAGACAGTCTACAGTACACACATCCAACCCTACAGCCTTTCCTGCTTTCAATTACTTTACCGCAACTTGCACTTCCTCTTTCGTAATATGTGTTATTCAACCCTCTTAACACATTTACTTCATTTTCCCATCCAATTGCAACAATCTCAGCCTCTCTATCTTCCTCTACATTTAAAAGTCTATCAAAATACTCAGCTCATCTTTCCTTAACGGCTTCTTTTTCAACCAACATTGCACTGTCATCTGCTTTCATTCACCCTTTTCTCATTTCTAGATTGTTCCTTTCTTATCTGCTTTACCTCCTTCCAGAACATCTTACTCTCATGGAAATTTTCATTAATTTTCCTACTCCACCTTTCATCTGAACCCAGTTTTGCAACATGTACAGCCCTTTCCGCTTAATTTTTTTCTTCCTTGTATCTCTCATATGACACCACATCCTTCCTCTGCAGCCACACCTACATCTTCACATTACCATTTACTCCCCTTTCTCACCCAACCTCACACTTTTCTAATAACATACCTACTATGTACGTACATCCCACCATGGCACTCTTAAACAGCTGACATTCCTCTTTCACATCACCTTTCTCACAACTCACACACTCACTGCATTCCATTCGTCTGCATTTCTCTCCTGGTATTCCACTATTTTCTTCTTTTTGTTCAACTTACTCACCTTAAGAATTCTCATACCCACCTCACACCTACCCTAAGCTTTCCCTCCATAAGTAAGTGGTCTGATATACCTCCCCATTCCTCCCTCAAAACCCTCACATCCAACAACTGTCCCATTAAGTTCATTGACACAATCACATAGTCCATAATTGCTCTATCCACAACCTTTCCATTGTCTTGTTTCATCCATGTGTACTTGTAAATATCCTTCTTCTTAAAAAAGGTGTTTCCAATCACCACATCTCTCTCTACACATAATCCTATCATTCTTTCTCCATTTTCATTTCTCCTAAGCATCCCATCCATGCCTACCAAACACATCTTGCACCAGTTCATCACCAACACGATCATTGAAATATTCTAACACAAGACTCAATTGCTCCAAAACACTGCAGACAGTCAACCAAATAATTTGAAAAAGCCTCCCTTTCTGTTTCCTCCCTCTCATTACCAGGACCATATGCAGACACAAACAGTACGAACTCACAACTAAACTTTACCTTCACCCACCCACATAAGCCTTGATGATACACTTCCTTCCATTCTACTATACACTGTCTCAGACTCATTAATAAGTCCACTTGTTCCCTTGCTCTCCTGATTTCACCTGACATCCTTCCACTCACACACCCAAACTCACTTTCACCCTTCTCTTTCAGTTTAGTTTCACTCAATGCTAATATATTAAACATTTCACTCCACAAAATTAAAAAAATCACCTCCTTTTTACCCTCAAGCAACTCTCTGCATTCCTTAATATATCATATAATATTACTAAAAGAAATGAAGCCAATGGCTAGGAACACTCTCTCTAGGGAACTTTTCATTTCAACAAAATAAAAAACAGAGATGACAATTTGATTTCTTTTAATCTTTGGTTTATCAAGATATTTCCTTTTCTTTACTCATGTGGTAGATGTGGTGGATGTGGTGGAGGCTGCAAATATACTACCATGTATTCCTCGCAGGTCAATAAAGGCAATAAAAATTATGGAGCAATGGGTCTGGGAAGCTCCACCTCTGTATTCTCTCTTAAGATAATACAAGGTGTATAGGAGCAAAGAAGAGTAATGTCTCCCTGAACCCTACATGCATCTCTTATAAGGTGGATATTAAATATATAAAGGGGAAATTAGGTATAGAAATAGATAGATAGATTCGTACACAGATACCATTTCATTTCCATGAAATGTTAAGGTTGAATATGAAAAAATAAAGAAATCGACCAATTACCTTACCTTTAATGTTCTGATACATGATAGTTGCATGCTCAGCCTTCTGTTTCTCTGTTAGTTCACGCAGTTCCACAGCTGCCATCTGCTTTGACAACAGAGCAACTTGAGGCTGGAAAGACACACTGCAATGATGTTGGAGCCATTACATTGTTCAGGCATATGAATAAGTCTGCTAATTCTACAATTATATTTACATATGAATATCTATTGTTTCAAATTGTAAGTCTAAGGCTATTTAGCGCAGACCCTTAGCTAGATTGGGAATGAAGCACGTGCATCCCATTAGTTAAGCTTCTGCTCCATGCAGCCTAAGATCCTATACTGACCCAAATTTCCATGTTTTACACATGAATTAGTTTTACATAACCATGAACAGTACTCCCTAGCTCACCACTATAGTCACTACTATTCATCGCATGCTGCAGCACTGCATACACCACCCCACTGGTCCCCTCTATGACAGCTTTCTATAACCTCTTTGTGTCCCTTCCACTGGAAAAATAATTTACAATCCACTTGCATAGAGATAAAATAGAAAGATAAGTTAGAGGTAAATATTAACAAAAGTAAGGTGATGATGATTGAGAGAAGAATAAGTGAAGTGGTTGATTTTGATTGACCATATAGGATAATATTTGAATGCCTCAAAGAATGTGAAATTTAGCTGAATGGAGAAAGAATGGAGTAGATTTTTTTTTTTTACATCATAAACCTGTGGCACCGATAGGCTTCATGGAAGCTAAGTTGGACGGCCTCATGCCTGTTAGTGGCACAGGTTTAGATTTTTCATAGAGACGCCTCAATTTTCTATGTTCTCTAATGATGATATTGCGAGCGAGAAAGGCTATTGCTGCTACAGTCTCAAATGCATATAACATTGCCATCTGAGGACAGTGTATGGCAGCAATACCAAAGAAAGAAAAGTGGCCAGTGGATATCGGGACTCAAACCCGGGACCCTAGGTTCGCATGTCCGAACGCTAACCACTGTACCATCACCTCCCCAAGATACATAAACTAATGTATGTTGGTTTGATCCTATAAAACATAGAAGCATATAAGGTGAAATGAAAGAAAGGGATTTTTAAGGGAGGAAATTGGTTGGTTCCCTAGAATGTATAATGAAAGAAAGGACAGCAGGCATGGAAATAAAAAAAGGGACTGTGAGATGGAATAATTATACTGACAATCACTTTTGGAAGTCGAGACATGGATGTGGAGTGAAAATCAAAGGATCCAGGGAGGATCCAAACAGTAGTAATGTGTTACATGAGAAAAGTCTGTGAAGGAAAAAGAATGGATAGCGAAAGTAATGTAAGTGTGTATAACAAATATGGTATGTCTAGTAGAAGTAGAGGAATGAAATGTGGAGTGATTGAGATGGTCAAATGCAGCACCCTAATGGTTTGACCACATAGAGAAAATGCAAGAGAATGAAATGACAAGGAGAGTGTGCAAGCAGTGGGTGCTAATGAAATGTGTAGACTGGGTGCTAGAGTATGTAAGAGAAATGGGGGAGAGAAGATTGAGAAGATTAGAGCATAAAAAGGAGGAAATCTAAGAACAGAAACAAATGGTAACACTTTCATCATCGCCATCCCTGGATAGAGTTCTTATGAACACACATAAGATGTATAGATAGACAGATTGAAGGTAATAAAGCAACAATATTACATCATGTTTCTGAAGCATGTTACCTGAACTGGTATAGTGTTGCCTCCAACAAGATTCAGAGAGGCTTGTAAGGAGTGTACCTTCTCTCTGGCACTCTCCAGTTGCTGGCACAACTGTTCCCTTTCACGCAGTAACTGTTGCTTCTCAGCCTCAAGCTCCTGTCCTTGGGTTTTTTCCTGCATCTTGAAATAAAAGAAAAAAACTTTATCTCAGGTTTCATCATAAATCTAGTTAACCTATTTCATGTATTATCATCCTTTTAGTCATTATATTAGCTCCAATTATCACATCTAGTAGTCTTTCATTATTTATATGAATATTATAAATATGTGTCTCCTTTGCCACTCTCAAACAATCTATTAAAGTTAATCTTGCTTTTACTAACTCTTGTGCTTATGGATTTAATGCCAAAGAATAGTTAGAATTCTGTAAAGCAAGTTTTCCCTTCAAAACACATTGCTTAGTGCATACCATGAGGCTTTGTTGCTGAAGGAGAAAGCGGTATTTGGCAGTGGTAGCAGCCAACTGAGCACAGGTCTGGTCAGCTGCTGTCCTTGGAACACACCCACTCAATTCATTCTCAAGCTGGTAGATGCGATGCTTCAAAATTCCTTGTTCTTTCTCACCCTCATGCTTAAGCTTTATTTGTGCAAAAAGAGAAAACTTCTATGTATCAAGTAGTTCATGCAAACTAAAATTAATGATTTACCTTCAAGGAATAAAATAGTCATCTCACTTCATATATAAAACCACAAAACACAAATGACTTGGCAGCAGTACCACTTACTTTAACATAGTAAAATATACAAATCATGCCTGTTAATGTGAGAACTTAACTACTCTGCTTGTTTATATATTTGTATAATTGTATAATATGGACACCATTGCCCGTTTAGTTATTGATACTGAAACTAAAATTATTTTTCTTGAACAAAAATAATCTCTTGTAATAACAATTCATCTATCTACTTCTCTATTTATTTATCTATATACCTGGCTCATATCCCCATTTAAAGGGGGTGGCCTAGACAAGGCATTTAGGGTTCAGAGAGACTTTACTCTCCCCTCCCCCTCTGCATCCTGTCTTTTCGTAGGAGATATACAGAGGAAAGGCTTCACAGATCCCCAACTCCATCCCTTTTGGTTGCCTTTTACGAGCTGCATGGAATACAGTGGCATAGTATTCTTCCATCCCCCACCACAGTGTTATAATAATAGTGGATATATATAATTACTACATGACTAAACTATCAATTTTCTGTTGGCTAACTGGGATATTATCATAGTAAACAAATGCAGCATAAAGTACTGTAATTATCCTGAATGACTGAGTAAAGAATAAGACTGCTTCCCTTCCATCTGACCTAAGGCTACAGACCTGTTTCACTTGAAGAAGGCTTTCCTGTAGGGTTTCTAATCGTTCCTTCAGTTGCTGGTGCAGGGATGCAATGTCATTCTCCTGGTTAGCACTAAGACGTTTTGCTATCTCTAAATCATATCTAAGCTCAGCAAGTCTTCTTCCCAACTGTGAACACAAAGAAGGTAAAGTCAAGTTGTGAAAATAATGACAAACTGTTATCAGTCTGGCAATATGGAGAGAAAAGATTAAATGTTTGATGTAGGTTAAATACTTTGAGGTAGAAGCTGCAATTGCTAATGAGTGGCCAAAAGAAGACTGATGAGGAGCTACGGAGAAAAAAATTAGAAACTTGATGAGCATGTTGCATATAACAATTTTGATTGGTCAGCTGCCGTGCCATTAGGAGACTAAGGTTGGTCCATGTAAACCAGCAGGTGGCAACATACGGCTCTTTCAAGACACCTGTGCAGCTCCTGCCACTTACTTAAAGATGTCCATGTTATTGTAAAATAGATAAATAAATAATTAAATATAAAAATAAAACTAAATTAAATACTGGCATAAATAACAGCAGCACAATTTTTGTGTATGTCACTAGATTTCTTGGAAAATAATGAGATAAACTCTTGTACACTTTTCCCTCAATTTACGATTTGGTTACGTTCGTGAAAACCCAATCGTAAATGATCGACCATACACCAAAGATATATTCTAAAGGGATACATAGGGATTCGTTCCAGGCCCATTTATAATGTGTGATTCCGGGCAGAAATATAAAGAGCGTGAGTATCGGGAGATGGAAGACAGGTACCATTTGTGAGCCACCTCTCTATCATGGATAGCACGAGAACAAGCTAAGTTGAACCAAGGTTTGTGAACTTAGTGGCTAGAGAAAGTGTGTGGGATGTACGCTTCCATGCTAGAGACAATAATCTCACTTATGCGTTCAGCACAAAGAGATGGATCTCTAACACGGAAGCAATAATCATTTGATGAAAAATGAGAATAGTAGCTCCTCAGGTCATCCCACTTAGCTGAGGTATAAAGCCAGAAGCACCTCTGTTTCGGTGGGTCCTGAGGAGACACTAGAGCCATAGGACAAGATACTGAAATAAGGCGGTGATCGGAGGGGCCCAACAGAGAGGACAATTTGACAGAATAAGTGGAAGGATTAGAGGTAAGGAAAAGGTTGAGAATGTTGGGTGTATCACCAGAGCGGTCAGGAATACAAGTAGGATGCTGCACCTGTTGCTCTAGATCATGGAGGATAGCAAAGTTGAAGGTTTGTTCACTAGGTTGGTCATTGAAGATAAAAGCCAAAGCTGGTGGTGAACATTGAAATCTCCAAGTATGGAAATCTCAGCAAAAGGAAAGTTAGTTAAGATGTGCTCCACTTTAGAAGTTAAATACTCAAAAAATTTTACATAGTCAGAGGAGTTAGGAGAGGGATAAACAGCACAGAAGAATTTAGTGGTAGAGTGGCAGTTAAGTCTAAGCCAGATGGTAGAAAATTTAGAAGATTCAAGGGTGTGGGCATGAGAGCAAGTTATGTCATTGCATATGTAGATATAACACCTAGGTTTAGATCGAAAATGAAAATAGAGAAAGTAGGAGGGATCAGTGTAGGGGCTGCTGTCAGTAGCCTCAGACAACTGAGTCTCGGCAAAAAAAAGGGAAAGATGAGGTTTAGAAGAGGAGAGGTGGTGTTCCACAGATTGAAAATTAGTTCTAAGACTGCGAATGTTGCAGAAATTGATGTAGAAAAAGTTAGAGGAGGTATCAAGATGCCTGGAGTCGCTATCAAGAGAGCAGTCCGTCCTAGGGACATTTTTGGTCTCCTCCCCAAGGCAGAGCATGCTTGCTTGGTTTGCTTGGTTATTGTTTAGAGGACTATGCCTCACAGTCGTGGTGGACCACCGCTGCCCCACTGTGGTGCCCGATCACAGCAGTTCCTCCCCAGTAAACAGCTTAAGCATCACGGGCCCGGGCGGGGACTCGATCTGCCGACCAAGCAAATGCAAGGCCAGTGTGCTACCACTGTACTAGCCATGTTCTTACCATTTGAATTAAATTTCTTAAGAGTGTGTGTATGTGTGTAGCATGCATGTAAAATAAGGTAAAAAGAAGAGTTTGTCGTTACAGAGCATGCTCCAACTGCTCACTTGTGTTAGTGAGACACGAAAGGAAACGGTCAGGAATGGCATGGGAAGGGTCAGCAGCAGGCTTGCAGCGCCTCCTCACCTCCTGTTGTGTACCATCCTTGGAATAATTGCAACCATATCGGAAGGTGTATAACTACCTTCTCCTGGCTGTTAATAATCAATACAAGGTGTATCATTAATGTTTGTGCCAAGAGTTCTGAATAATGGTAAGAGTGTAAGGAGAGGAGAAATTGTGTAACCTAGAGTCAAACTGGGTACTTAAGTAAACAGATTAGCTCAGCGTCAGGTCACAGGACAGCAGTAGAGGTCAAGTCCTCACTCCACAAGGGTCAGAGCAGAACAGCATAGAGGGTGTTAGAGGGAATATATAATTCCACCTAACACACCCTTTATGGGTCTGGAAAGCATCCCTATTTATCCCATTGAAATAATATTTTAGTATAAGATCGATCAACTTATAATTGGGTTTTCAGGAATTGTAAATCACAAGAATAGTGTACAGGTACTTCTCAATCTACATGAGTATTGTGCTTCTGGAGCATTCCCGTATTTCAAATTTCACATAATGTAAACATAATTTTCCCTTATAGTGTAAATAGATGTAAAATCTCTTCCTTTGTTTATGAGACACTATGAATTTTGATGATAAGAATTTAAGTTAAATATGATATGATGCTAAGCCTAACAAAACAAGCAAAACTATTAGCTTTTTGACATCATGTTAAACCAAAAACACATATTACAAACTGGTGTAAAATGAGAGCTATCTGCATTTGATTATCTTGTCTGTTTGTATATTAACTCCGATATGGTATTATTGGGGAGGTAAATTTTAATCTCATATAATTTACATTCATAATTTACACAGTGGCTCCAGTAGCACTGCTTTTCTGCCAAATGTGAAAAAAAAATTGACTGTTCTCAAATTCTGGGTTCCCGACCTCTGATGTAAGCATAGAAAATATGCTGATGCTGATGATTAGTAATAATGATAAAATAATAATGATGATGATTATAGCTGATGGTAACAAATTGTTTATAAAATCCCTCAAATAATTTTTAAAAATTTCCAAATTTATTACATCTTTTTGCTACTGTGAATTATTTGATCCACTGAAAAGAGAAACTTAAATAGAAAATGATGTTCCCACATCAAATCAAACTAACTAAACACCACAAAATAAAAACAAGTCTGTTTGGCCAAATCTCACCTTGGCATCTACACCTGGCTGGCTTGAAGCAAAGGTGTCAAGGGTAGCCTGCAGCTCCTCCCTTTGAGCCTTGAGCGCACTTATCTCACACTCTAGAATACCCACTGCTTTTCCCATTCCTGCTTTCTCTGTTTTCCACTGCTCCTGCTCCCTGGCCAGCTGCAGGATGGATCAGAATGATTCAGTAAATACTCGCACAATACTATGTGAAGTATAGCCAAAGAAAAGAAAGTCAAAAGTACAAGAGTTTTCAGATTCTTCAAATTACTATAAAATTAGAATAATATAGACACACAACTACAAATTTAATTGATGACTCACAATAATGACAATTTGATGATATGTCCACCTCGTGGTCACCATATGGCCAAGGCCAACATATACACCTTAAACTATATCAAGGATATTAAGGATTTGGTGATGCAATATTCTCCCGAATTCCTCCAGAATATTCCCTGAACTTAGCTTTAGAAGTGGGGAATAGTAGACGACATGAGGATGGTGTTGGTCAATGGTGTCTTACCCAGGCGGAAAAAATCCCATAGACAGTATATATACTTAAGCTATAAAGAGCATTGCAACATATATACAACTATGTACAAAGTACACAAAAAGAACCATGAAGGTTCTTTGAATGAAATATAATCAGAATGACGGTAGATATGAACATGAGAGCGAGAAGTCTTTACACTTCTGTGTTTAAAAGGGACGAGCTATAAGCACCATCATGGTTTGTCCACACAAGCAAATGATCGTGGATACAATATTTAAGTGAATTTGACTTGTTTATTCCAATTAATTTATTAATACTGTCAAAATCTCATATATGATAATGAATATTACCCATAGAAAATTTTTCCATAAACACGATTATTACTGCAAAACATTATAATCTAATAACAATAGGAGGTAGTTCTAGGCACAATATTTTTAATATAATGAGGTGAAAGAAATCTAAACATCCAACCCTTGAATTGGTTCCCCCGATAGCCTTACACTACTGGTAGAATCAGTTTTCTGAGTGTTATTTATTTGATCAGTAAGTGTCATATTTGACTCCTCAGAAGTCCAACCAGAAGCTGTTTCCAGAGGTTATAATTTATTAGTTGTTTTTAACATAGTACATTGCTTGGTCTTTAATTTGACTGTGCCAAAAATATCAGGGTAACACTCCACTACTTTATGTAATGGCCATCTATCCCTCGGTTTTTCTGAGTGAATCAACACCTCATTCCCTTCCGTAACTTTAACATTAATTTTAGATTGAGGGTTCTGATGCACACATCTATCTAACAAGGATACGAGATATTGAGTTTTCTAGACATCCTGCCATTTATTAATAAAATTTAATAGTTTATGATATTTAGTATTTAAACTATCTGCTTCCATAGAGGAAGGATCAAATTCATATTGTAAGGAAGTTATGGCAGATAAAGTTTTTTTTATCTATATCCACATATAGTGTGAAGAGGTTTAAGTTTCTGGATCTTCAGGGGTATTCAGGTACACTATTCAGGTCAGTTGTTAATCAGACACTCTATTTCTGCTATCAAAATATATAAAAGTTCACAGGTTTTCTGAATAAGATTTTCCTTAGACATCCTTTAAAGAGCCTATTAGCCTTCCATAGAATTCATCGAACAATGGAGCTCTAGATGCCATGAACCTCCATTCACATCCTCATTAATTAATTCATACTGACTTCCTTGCCCTTGAGTATTTAATGTATTAATTCAGATCCCAATTTAAAATCAGTGACATTATCATAAAATATCAATTTATGGTATGATCTAGCTACAAATCTCCTGCATGCATTCTTCTGTTAGGTCTGTAGCAAGTTCTAAGTGTGCGGCTCTAGTGACAGTACAAGTAAAAAGTATAATATAAACCTTATGTTCTTTTTTGGTGTCAGGATATATCACCTCAATAAAGGCTGCATGATCTAGCTCTATTATTTCAAAGGGCCTAGCATCTTCTACTCTCTCTTTAGGTAATGGGGTAATGATGGATATTGGTAAGGTAAGCCTTCCAGCCTCTTACAAACATAACATGATTTGATGGTTAACTTGATGACTTGTCAGTCTCTAGAGATCCAAAAACTATTCCCTGATTTTACATAAAGTTTCTTAAACTCCACAATGCAAAGAAGCCTGATGAACATAAAGAATTATTAATTCAATTAGTTGATGATGCTTAGGCAACAAAAGGGAAGATTTAGTGTGAAAAGGAAGATTGATTTCAGCTATCCTACCATTGCATCTAATTAGTTTTTGATGCTCAAAAAGATTAAATTCTTGACCACATCTAGCATATTATTAGCCAGTGATTTGTCTAAGTATTGACAAACTTCATAGAAACTGCTCATACTTATTAGTTCTAAATTTCAGAATGACATTTAATAATTTTTCAGTAGCAGTAGGAATTGGCACTATTTCTTTAATTACTGTCTAGTGAGGATTATAATGTGTGTTTTCTCCAAATTCTGCATGATTTGCTCTCCCAGTAAATCCTTTATCTAACTGATTTTTTATTATTTGGTCATATTTGTCTAGTAAATCTCTCTATTATTTAAATTACTTTAAATTATAATTCAGCTGAAATAAAGCTAATTTAAAACTTGTAGGAAGATAGGGTTAGTTAACCTTCCAGGGAAATTTGACCTAATTCATTATCACAGTACTTAATAGTTTTTGTATAATTGTCTAATACATACAAAGGCTTCTTCATAAATAACTTGTTCAGTCTTAAAATCAATAATATCTAGACTCCATAGATTGAAAATGTCATGTATTTCTGAATTACGTGAAAGTTGAATACAGACATTAGTAACCATCACACCTTGAGCCTCAGAGTTAGATGGTTTATTTATAAATTTAACAAGTAAATTACAATGAGAACTAAACCCGTTGAACTTTTAGGAAGCTGATTACTTTCAAATTAATGATGCCATCCACTAATACAGGATAATTATCTGCACCAATTATAAGATCTACCTTTTTCTATATGATCAGTTAGGTTTGGGTGTGACAGTTTAATTTGTTAATCTCTTAAACAATTTGGACAATTTCTCACACTTAATTCTAATGTGGCTGAGTAAAGTGTCTCATATCACAGATTCAAGTCTAGTCTATTTCCATCCAGTCTTAAATGCAAATTTCACGAGCTGATACTCTTTCCTCTTCATCCCACTAATAAATCCAGACAGTTGTAAATTAATAGTACCACTAGGTTTTAAATTTATCTGTTTGATTAGGCTTTGAGAGATGAAAGTTTGTTGAGATCTTTGGTCATAGATGATAGAGAACTCTAGCATTAGTTTGAGTTAAAATTTTTACTTTTTTTTTCTTTTTTTCTATATCATTAACTGTTGGCACCAGTAGGCATATGGAGGCACAGATGGATTTGCCTCGCCTGTTATTTGGTGTAGGTTTTTCAGAATTTTTATAGTGACGCCTCGAATGATTAAGTTCTCTCTTGAATATGTTGAGAACGAGTGAGGCTTATTACTGCTACAGCCTCAGATGCATATTAATGTTGTAAGTCCCGTCTGAAGACAGTATGGCAGCAATTTGGGTAGTCTTTGGCCACTCGGCGGTGATACTACTGAGACTAACCTTAATGGTAAGGCAGTGGAAACATTATGATTATCTGCACGAGTAACAGAACAAACTTGGGAATTGATGTTCTTAATAATTCTGTCAGACAAGACATTATGGTCAATAACAAGTGGAGCATTTACTTGAATAAAAATTACACTGTTCAGTCCGGTGCCTAAATGTACATCTACTGCACCATACAAATTTTTTCAACCTGATGATACAGCTGGGTAGGAAAAATATTTAGTACAGTCCATCACAGTCCATCACACAAAACAGATCCTACTCGTTCTTTGCAGGAACATTTTTACTTGAGCTTCTGAATTCTTCTGAATTAGGTTTACATGGACCACAGGGATTTTCTAGTATGATATATTTTGGTGTTGGTTTTAATTGATGGCTTTGCTATTGTGCTTTTGTCTATGCCACTAATTAAGTGTCAGGGCCTTTGGACTCCAAGTTAGTTATAACTTTGATGAGCGAATCCCTGATATCTTTTAAGTTAAGGTAATTTTCATTAGCCTTCAGTTGTATCATCTCTACTGTCTTTCTAAGTAATTTCTCTCTCAAGACGGGAAACAATTTCCACTTAAAACAACCAAAATCAAAACCTAACTTCTCCAACTTCATGAGGGTGAATTCCAGATGGCCCCTTAATTCATACAATGAATCAGCCTTAGTATGGCTATGAAATTCAAGGTGCAGCAACTGCAAAGCAAACTCATTCTGCTTACTTTTTGGATTGTCATAAGTAAATTTCAATAGTTTCACTGCACCAATATAACTGTCATCTTCAAAACTAAATCCATTAATAAGCTTGGACTTTCCTTTTAAACTCCTTTAAAATAAATACATTTATTTACTGAGCTCAAAAATCTAATATTGTATCAACACTGGATGACAATCTATCCCCAAAAGAGGTTATTCCATCAAACTCTAGTAGTGTAACTGAAGGTAATTCTAGAATACGTTTCTGGCTTATTTTGGGTTTAGGTTTTACTTCCAAGGATAAATTAATTTGATTTAAGAGTAAGCAGAGGAGGGATCTTGGAGAGAAAAATCATATAACAGGGAGGTAAAGGCTAGTCAAAAAAAGATTTTCTGCTAGATGTAGCTGAAAAGGGTGGGAGGGAAAGAGGGGGAAAAAGGTGAGGGGGAAGGGAGAGGGGAAGAAGAGGGAGGTGTAAGAGTAGAGGATGGGGGTAAGGGAGTAAGGGGAAGGTCACGGGGCGGGGCATGAACTTCTGCTGGAACACAGTGTTATGGGAATTTGAATGTCATAAGGTAAAAGGTAGAAGGAAATAAAGTATCAATGAAAGGTTTTGCTAGAAAGGATTCAATATCAGAGATAGTTTCACTAGGGGAAAGAGGAGAGAAGACAGTGGGAGTATAGATTTTCTTGGTAGAAGACTGTAGGGAAGGAGTTTTAGTGATTGAGGATGAAGTATGATCAGTAGATGGTTTTGGAGGGGAAGCACAGGAGAGACGATTGATTGGTGTAAGAATACAACGTGGGAGGGGAGCAAAGTTTGAAGTTGAAGGAGTAGAGGTTGGGGTGTCAGGATCTAGTAAATAAAAATTATCAGTCACTGGCACTGAAGAAACTACAGGAGTGGTGATAGAAATGGAAGGTGAAGAAGTAAGAAATAGGTATGAAGAGAGGGTAATAATAGTGAAAGAGGTAATTGTGCTAGATGAAGGAACAGGAGAAGTAGGAGATGAAGAGGTATGAGTGGAGGAAGGAGGATGGGATCTAGTAGAGAGAAAGGTAGCGCTAGATGTGGTCTGTGGGGTGTTAGTGGAGATGCGCTGAAAGAGAGGAACCTGTTGGAAGCCACTGAGACAGGCTTCTTGGCTTCTTTGGGTGTTAGGCCAAGTTTGAAGTGGAGGGCAGCTACCTCTAATTGAAATTTGTAGATGATACAGCCTTGGAAGAAGATATTATGTTCATGAGTGCAATTTGCACAAATGTGTACTGTTGGTGGGCATTTTGTACAGGTATGGCCAGGTAAGGCACATAGAGGGCAACGTGCAATGGATCTACAGGATTTTGCTGGCTGTCCGAATCTCCAGTGGTTTTGACACTGTCAGGGGAGAGGAATGTAAGGTTTAACCTTACAGAAGGCTCCACCTATGCATACACTGTTTGGAAGATCTTGTCCTTTAAATGTAATTTTTGCAATATTTGCTGGATACTAGCGGCGGCCATGAGGCACATGACACATGAGCAATATCATGCTCGTCTGCAATCAGTTCAAAGAGTTTAGTAGAACAGTCAGGATAACTGACGCCCACTGGGCAGATTTCATGGGGTACGAGAACCATACCAGTATGAGTGTTCAGTTGGACACTGGGAAAGGTTTCCCATCAAGGTCTTTTAGAGTAAGTATAGCTTCAGCTTGGGATTCTGTGTCAACAATGACTAGGCGAGATCTTTCAGGAAGATTACCCTTCCCACTTGTCTTTGGATGCATTTTTGAAATTGGAAAGTGTTTACTGAGTAAGGAGCATGAGCAGGAATTTGGAAGTATTTGTTCCATCAGCGAGGACCAAAGAGGCTGAATAAAGGAAGGTGACTAGTGGTAATGGATGGGCGTGGGCGAGGGTGAGAGGAGGAGGGGAGTCTGAGTTATAGAAGTGGAAGAGGTCAGGGTTGGTGAGTGGTTTTACTTTTTGGAGGTATACATGGTTCTAAGGTGGTTATAATAGAGGAAGATACAGATGTAGAAGTTGGGATGGATGTTGGCATTTGATAAATAGGTAAAACAGGAGGTGGAGGAGACGAGGGAGTTGACAGGTGGGTGGTTAGAGTTTTCAGAGCCGAGGTCAGAGGCATTTCCTTGTCAAAGCCAGGGAAGTCCGGGGGATGGATTTTTTGAGGTGCATTCCCCAATGCACCTGTTAATTTAGAATTTTCATGATTGGCCACGGTGAGCCAAATGTAAGAGGGGGATGTAATTGGTCTGCTCCCCATAACCCCTATTAAGAGTAAGGCCAATCAAAGACAGAGGGTATACAGTGCCCATGGCATCCTGAGGTTGTTCATGATTGAATTCTAAGTTAGCCTTTCATCCTCTCAGCACGGCTCTCACACTTTAGGAAAATAAGGGAATAATGGGACGCTGGGAAGAAACGACAGATGAAACAAAGGGAAATAAAGCTAGAAAAAGAAAATGGCCAAGTAAAAATTTATAGGACCATAGACTGAAGTCTGAGGCTTCACAGCATTATGCCTCAATCTCTGGTCCCGAAGCCCCTCCCCAATGGCAATGGGCTTAGAAGTGGAGGGGTCTTGAAAAGGAGTGAGCTCCAAGCACAAGCATTGTGTGGAGCCTTGGTTTGGCCACGTATGCAAGTGACCGAGGATATAATATTTAAATGATATTTAAATGAATTTGAATAATTTTTCTTTCAAGTAATTTATTAATATGTATTGTCATCATCTTTTAAATGATAATAAATTTACTGAAAGAGCAATTTTCCCATAAACTTGATTCATCATTCCAGAAATCTATAAATTAATAACATTTGGAGGTAATTGCATTCACAATATTTCCAACATTGTCCATGATATCTTTTGAAAGCACCATAATTTCTGCATGTCGTAAAATGTGATTACTAGGACAGTGATGAGGCTGGGGAGCCCCTACTGTATTGTTTTTTCATACTATGAGATAAGGCAAAGAGATGCCTTGTCTTAGCGAACCTCCCTTTATGTGGTAGATAGATAGATTTTGTGGGAGCAGATTACTTTTTCTTGATCCCTTCTCCAACACTGTACATGCAGTTCTTTTCCTCACATGATATCACAATTACAACATTGTCTCCTTCCTTGATACCTACTCCAATGCCTGACTACACATATATAATATCTTTTTTCACCTTATCATTTATTAAAGTATAACAATCATAAAACAAATGTTTCAGCAACGTACCAGTGTATTGAGATCTGACACTTGCACTCTCAGACCCTCAAACTGTGTAGTGTAGATGTCTACCGTCTTCTCTCTTTCACTGATTTCTTCTTCTCTTTTATTACACTCCTTGGTGGAAGTATAATAAACAGATTACAAAGTATATAGCTGTTGAAGTCATAAAGCAAACAATGATACAATACAAGTAACTTTGATAACTTAAAGAATCAAATAATAACTATGTGGGTAGTATATGTACTAGTATACTGATTATCAAAAACTCAACACAAAAACAAAATGAAAGGAAAAACAACTGTTTACCTGCATTAAATAAGTAACTTGGTTTTTGAGTTTAGCAATGATCTCTTCGGCTGATGGAGGAAGGTCACCAAGGGTTTTGACCAGCTGTTCCAAGGCAGCTGTGGGAGACCTACTTACTGGGTCCAGGATAGGGTCTGGGGATGCTCTTTCATGGGGGCTTCTTGGTATGTCTTCTGTTTTTTGAGGCTTCTTATTCTTCAGCTCCTTTTGAATTATTCTTTCTAGAGATACCTTTTCACCTTCAAGCCTGAAAGAAAAGAAAATTTCATGAAAAGATATTAGTTACATAGCAAACAAAAAAACATCTAATCCCGATCACAACATTGTGTGTTTGGGAAACTTTCAGTCACCTTTTATGGTGTGCTGCTGTTTGCTGACCCTAGGGTCTGCATTATCTAAGTTTCAAAATAATTTTATGTAATACACAAAGCCACATTTAATAGAACACCACCTTGTTGTGGTAAAGAGGTTTCTGGATTTCAGTGATCAGTAGAGCTAAACTAAAAAAGTGCAGCCATACTAGGCCGGTACATTGTGAGGAAACAAACTAGGAAATTGTGTTTCCCCACCAAGATGCACTAACCTAGCATGACTGCTCCATTCTTAAAATAGCCCATTCCCTAGCAACGATGCAGGAAATGGCCATGGTGGTGATCAGATCGGGACCAGAGCAGTAAGTAAAGTTGGGGCATACGCTGTAGCTGTGTGTAGCTGTAGGCACTCATCTCCTGTTACATTGGCCTTTGAGCCTGTGGTGGAAATTAATCCATTACCCCGCAACACAGGGCCACTATGACATCCCACTTTCCACAGTTTACCTTCCCTAGGTTTCTCTAGGTACCCATTTATCGACCAACCCATTTGGGAGGATGAACAGCTGGGTTAGCTGTGCGTTGACTGCCCTTGCCTGGGAGTGAACTTGGGCCAGCAGAATCGTAGTCAGATGTGTTAACCACTGCACCACTGTGGCGCACAAAATGTTAGAACAATAACTAGTGAGGGTGATCTTGAAGTATTGTTCAAATAACTAATTAGAAAGTGTCAAATAGGTCTAAGTGTAATTAGTAAAACTGGAGAAGAATTTTGATAATTAACAATAAAAGAAGATATAGAGGCTGCAAGAGGCCAGTTGACCTACTCAAGGCAGCTCCTGTGCACCTAACACTTACCAACTGTTTTCTTCATCTATAAATGTGTATAACTTTTGTAAAAAAAAAACCTATTATCTTAAAATTTCCTTTTCTTTCAGGCTTGAAGGTGAAATGGTGTCTCTAAAAAGAATAATTCAAGAACTGAAGAATGGTCACATCTTTTTTTGCAACAAAGGGGAAAAAGACAAGAAGAAAAAGCATGTAGTAGGTTTTCTAGTGAATAAAGAACTAGCTAGGAATTATTGGAAATTTCTACAGTTGAAATGAGAGAAGCAGACTTAATAATCAAACTTAACAGCAGATATAAAACGAAAATCATACAGAATTCTGCATCATCAGGCTATGAGTACAAAGGAATAACAAACATCAACAGTCCTACTGGACCTATTGAGGCTATCCATGTGGCTATACTATTATTAAAATATCTACTTGATAGAGACAAAAGAGCAGCAAGTAGAAGGCTCCTCCCCACCCACCCTCCAGCCGAATCTGGTCAGAAGGGGAAATGATACCCTGTACAATGGAACCTTGGTTCTCGAACTTAATTCGTTCCTGGAGGTGGTTCGTGTACCGAAATGTTCCTAAACTGAAACCATTCCCTCCATAGAATTCAATGTAAAATGGATTAACACATTTCTAGACCCCAGATGATTGCTTATCTAAACTTTGACCACAGTACTTTGTGCACATGTTCTTACACAAAACATAATTTAATTTATTAAATCTAAAGCAATAGAAGATAAACATGATTCTAAACATAAAATATATTAAAAAACTTCTCTAATTTAATTTTAAGTGTTCAAGTAAGCAAGTCATGAGTAATTGTTGACTGCCTTGCATTTTCAAATACGACTTTGCATCGATGATCCAAGTTAAGTTGTTACAAAAAATTGTAATGCCAGGATAGTTCATATTTAAGTTTATCAAAATAAGATTGCATTTAGGATAAAAAGGTATAAGTGACACTATCATCTCTGTTTTCAATTATTGTACATCAAACAAGTGTAGAAAGATGTGTAACTGTGAGTCAAGAACGGTCAAATTAGGTTGTTGGAAGAAGTAAAAAGTCCGCATCTCCCCCTTTGGAGCACTCTCTCTGAACATATCCAGATAAATTTAGCAGCTGATTGAATCACCTTAGACTTTTCTCACTTCAATTAGCATGGTTATATACAGTCCTTAATATCAATCTCCTCTTAAACAAAGCCTACTTTAAGACAATTCCTTAAATTCAGGGATATATGATGCGCTCAATAACCAGTCAATATTTTGGAAGCGTTTTCGTGAGATCGGAATGTATACCCATTGACTTCCTTATCTAATTCTAAAATCCTTGCAGCTCTACAACAAATTCTAATCATCATTAGTCACTTTTTTAGATAGTCACAGTTCTCCAGTCTTAACTCAATAATTGTTTGCTCGGACAAGTGACAGGAGTTAGTAAATATATTTGATTGTTTACCATAGACTTGCTGAACACTCGCCTCTCTCCCACTCTGCCCCCAGCAGCAGGAGCAGACAGCTGAAATAAGTCTCTTCCCATCAGGGCGATGCCGATTCGCCACAAATATATGTAACTCTCACAAGTACCTGTACCTCACCTCTATCTCTTACTAATTTGATTTTTGTTAGAGTGTATTAATATTTTCTATATGAATAAGAGAATATTTCACATAAACATATTCCAGTGTTTGCATATTGTGTGTCATTAATTTTTTTGTATTTAGTCAAATGTTTTTGTGATAAAAGTGTGTTAAATTGAGTCAAATTGTTCACTGTGGAAACTTATGGCCCACCATAGCTCGACCAGCCTGCCCAAGCCTTTAATCTTTATTCTCTATAATTCTTATCAGAATTCATCAAAATAATTACGGAACTACAGTGCTCCCTCAAATTTTGCGCACTTGAATTTTGAGATATTCTAATTTTGCGACCGAGACCCCAAAATAAATTTTTTTTTATGAAACTCTAATTTTGCGATGTAACTCAAATTTTGTGGGTAATGCCTGGACAAAGTAGGGGTTTCCGCACTAGTTTCGCACGTAATGTCGGGCCGTTCTGAGGCTTGTATTCTTCCGCGCCTCAAAGGAGCTGCCGATACAAAGGCCTGACTTGACGTTAGCAGCGGGACGTGTGACTTGGAGTGCAAGGAATCAGGAGTCTGCGATCGATTTTGTGTTAGTGAATGGAAAGATGCGTGAAAGTGTTAATCAGATGTGGATAGATGAAGACGGGATGATTGATATTGTGTCAGATCACAACATGCTTATGGTGGAATGTATGGTGGGAGGTAAGAATGAAAAGAAAAGGAAGGTGCAGAAGAAGAAATGGAGGCTGAGGGACGCTAACTGGGAGAATTTTCAAGCATGCCTGAGTGAAAAAATGTGGGGCACGGGGAGCTCAGAGAGTGTAGATGAACTGAATGAGAGATTGACTGAAAATGTGAGAAGTGCTGGGGCTAGTAAGATAGGGTATGTAAGAATGACTGGAAGAAAGAGAATGAACAAGCCGTGGTGGAATAATGATATTAGGGATGCGAGAAGGGAACGTAAGAGGTTAAACAAACAGTGTAGGGTGTTAAAGAAAAGGAGACATGATAGTGAAGAGGCTGAGGGTGAATACCAGAATGTATGGATGACGTATATGAAGCAGCAACGATTGACGAAGCAAAAGATAAGAGATGCGAAAGTGCAGTGTGAAAGGAATGCTATTCAAGCCTTGAGGGAGAAGGGAATGGAAGGAGGGCGTGAGTGGTACAGATTCATGAGAGGGGAAAGCATGTCAGACAGTGAAAATGTCTTTTTTTTTCCCCCCGCGCGGGCATTTCTCACGGTCTCGCAATATTGGATTTCTTTCCGCAAATTTGGGGTGTGATACCGTTTATTAGTGTTTAATAGTGTGCAAAATGATAATGTTTATGTTTTTCTTTATTGTACGATGTATAATTACATGTATTTGAATACAAACAAGACCAAAACTATGACTTAAATCATGAAAAATTGGGCCGTCACTGACGATGTCGACAATATTAAATTTTCCCCATTAGGTTAATGATTCGAATTTTGCGAATTCGAATTTTGCGGCCTGCAGTGTCGACCAATTTGCCGCAAAATTGGAGAAAGCACTGTACTTAGAGGTGCATGGTTCCTAATAATTATGCAATACTCTAATGTAATTTAGATTATCAAAAACATTGCTCCAAAACTTTGTACAGTGGAGTCTCTCATCTAACGCATTTGGATCTAACGAATTCGTATCTAACGACCCTTCTGAAGCTCTACCCCACCTCCAATCTAACGATCCAAAATTCATATCTAACGGCAATTATTCCGGGCGCCCGGGATCAAATTTCAAACTTCCCGCTGATTGCTGAATTTTTCCCGCACCCCGGCGTCCCTCTCTCCCTCCTCGTCACTTTCAGTGTTGCTAGATTGGGCTACAAGTAGCGGATTGGGCTATCTTTTTATGCCATCCGCTACTTGCAACTTTTTGGGCTACACAATTTAGCTCAAGTGCGATTTTTTTTTAGCAAATTTGCTAAAAAAAAAAAAAAAAAAAAAAAAAAAAATTTAAAGCAAATTTAGGCTGCTTTTTAAAAAAAAATTCTGGCAACACTGGTCACTTTCGTCAGTACCGCCCCATCTTTCAACCATGTTCCATTGTGCTCGTTTCATTGTTCCCTTTTTTTTGGCCCTCCATCCCATCTAACGAGAGTCTGGCGGTGTCTCACCTCCACACCTCATTATTCTCTCACAAGTTGGTTTATTATTAATTCTTCTAATGATAAATATATTATATGATTTGTATGTATTTTAGGTCTCAAAATAATACTCGGAAGGGCAAAAATAGGGACTCGGCCGAAGTTTTGGCACCAATTACAATTTTTCCAATAAGTTTATGTATTTATATCTAACGAATTTGTATCTAACGCGATTTTTTTTTAGCACCAATTATTAGTTAGATGGGAGATACTACTGCAGTGGTATATAGTGGTATTTTTCTGCTTATCTGAATTATATCCAACCGTATTAAGTAAAACATGTGAAAATGAAAATACCTGACCCTTACCTAAGACACTTTGCCCATAGTGTTTCCAGCTGTGCTTGTGTGTCACGGTCAATGTGGTCCTCCTGGTGCTGTTGAAGAAGCTGGGCCACTGCTGTACTAAGGTGGCTTATCTGGCTTTCAAGAGACTGCAGCTGCTTCCCTGATGATGACTCTGCAAGAAAAGTAGATATACCACAATTCAGACTTAGATGTTTTTCTGTTTCAATACACATTTAGGATAAAAGTGCAATGTTACTTCATCTTTTTTCCTCATGCAAATTATGAGAGAGAGAGAGAGAGAGAGAGAGAGAGAGGGAGGGAGGGAGGGAGGGAGGAGAGAGAGAGAGAGAGAGAGAGAGAGAGAGAGAGAGAGAGAGAGAGAGAGAGAGAGAGAGAGGAGAGAGAGAGAGAGAGAGAGAGAGAGAGAGAGAGGAGAGGAGAGGAGAGGAGAGGAGAGGAGAGGAGAGGAGAGGAGAGAAGAGAAGAGAAGAGAAGAGAAGAGAAGAGAAGAGAAGAGAAGAGAAGAGAAGAGAGAGAGAGAGAGAGAGAGAGAGAGAGAGAGAGAGAGAGAGAGAGAGAGAGAGAGAGAGAGAGAGAGAGAGAGAGAGAGAGAGAGAGAGAGAGAGAGAGAGAGAGAAAGAGAAGAGAAGAGAAGAGAAGAGAAGAGAAGAGAAGAGGAGAGAGAGAGAGAGAGAGAGAGAGAGAGAGAGAGAGAGAGAGAGAGAGAGAGAGAGAGAGAGAGAGAGAGAGAGAGAGAGAGAGAGAGAGAGAGAGAGAGAGAGAGAGAGAGAGGATGTGGGGGTACTCGGTATGAGTGAGGAAGATTCGCTCCACACAGAGTGAAGTGCTCCAAATCCTCCTCGGTGTTGTGGTACTGGTTTGCTTATGAAGTTATGTTTAATATTAAATTATAGCTAAATTGAAGGTTAATCTATTGCTATTATCTATATATTTGTGATGCTCAGTTAGGTTTTATTATTATTATTTGTATATTTGGGATGCTCAGTTAGGTTTTAGAATAGGTCACACTAACCCTGTCACCTTTAACTTGTAAAGCACTGTGAAAAATCTGAGGAAAGTATCAATAAAAAAAAAAGAGAGAGAGAGAGAGAGAGAGAGAGAGAGAGAGAGAGAGAGAGAGAGAGAGAGAGAGAGAGAGAGAGAGAGAGAGAGAGAGAGAGAGAGAGAGAGAGAGAGAGAGGGAGAGAGAGAGAGGTACTGGGTAGATGTTTGGATTTAGCCTAAAAAAGTAGCCTGATCAGCTTGTCCCAATCTAAAACCCTCATTTGAACCAGTAGCTATTTTCTGCGCCTGTGCAGTAAAGTCCATGACGTCACTGAGTGGTGGTCTCCACTGCAACGGTGCCAACGGTTACTCAGCTACATGACACCTCACCCCCCCCCTCACCCTGTCCACTGCACAGCAACACCACACACCACCTAGCTCCCCCATACACTGTTATTGAGTTACTCCCACCCAGACAGTAACAAGTCAATGAATGCAGACAGTCATAAAATCAATTAGAGTTCTCAGGGTATCCTCCTCAGTCACAGCTCTGTTTGTGGTCTAACTAACAGATAGTGAATAGTTGTATCATCCTACACTGCCCTACCTCTTGCCACACTAGTTGCCTAGGCGATCAAACCAACTTTGACTGTAGGTAAGTGGGTGCTCTCTCCGCAGCTCCGGGCATCACGGCCCCTGTTGTTACGGGTGCAATATTTTTTTTCCTCTCACCCATATAAGTTTCCCCTATACACGTTTTCTCTGTATTGATATTTGTAATGCATAATGTAATATCTTGAGTAATATAGTGCCATTTTTTTTGTTTTCAATGTATTTATATGTAAATTTAAATGTATACTTGAGGTAATGCATATATATTTTACTTAGTATTTAACAGGCTGACATGGTGTTATGGGTGACATGTAAGATGGTTCGAACAAGAGTTTTCGAGGCATCTTGAGACTCGCCGATTTCTTCAAAGTTCAGCTATTCTTGTGGTGGTAGGAAGGGTAGACCACTGACGGTGTGTGTATTGGAATTACGGTGTTGTATGGAATTTATGGAGTTGTGTTGGTGGAGTCGAGTATTGGGTATGTGCAGAGAGTTTAGGGTGTTATGTGGTGAAACCTGGTGAGTGTCGGATGTATTCAGTGGAGTGTTTTGTGAGTGTAGTAAAGTGGTTTTAAACGCAAGCCAGCGTCATCGGAAATATGGGAAAAGTTTAGGGTGGAAGGTGTGAGCAAGGTGTGTGATGTGATGTGGCTGTCAAGGGTGGATGTCTGTTTAGTGAGTTATGTGGTGATGTAGTAGTGGATGTGGTGTGGAGAGCTTCAGTTGGGGTGAGGGTGAGGGTGATGTTGTTATGGTGTGTTGAGGATTGCTGAATGGATACAGCGGTGAGTTGATTGCGATTCCTTTATTGTTGTGTTTGTAAATATATTTGTATATATATGTATATATATTTAAGTCTTATTTACTACTATACCCCACAGTGCCTCCCAGGTTACGACTTGGGAATCATAGTAGAATACAGTGTTGGCTGGCGAAAACATTAAAAATTGTCCCTCGGCTTTCAAGGTGACGCTAGCAGCAGGTTGGGATTTCTGTTATTTAGCCTACTTCACTTGTTAACTAGGTTCACTATTTGGAACACTAGTTCAATTAGTTGGGCAACGGGATGAAGTAGATCCCAGGGTAATAGAGTGCGATTCTGGGGTCGTGACACTGTACTGTACGTGTCAGAAGCCTTCCCTGCCTTCACTCACACTCAAACTGGTGCTTGCTGGAGTTACAACCCTCTGAGCTAATGGATATCATCAAAAAGCTTAGACTGGAACTCCGCAAAAAAAATAAAATCATCTGCTTCTACAAAAATCTCTCTCCAAATCTCAGTGAAGCGAGGGATGCTGTTATATCTGTCCTTGACTTCATTAACAGCGTTGCTGTCTCAAACTCCATCTTGTAAGAGCTTGACGTCAAGCTGATTGCTTCTTCTGCCTGACCTAATAGAATTGACGATGAGTGGAGCAACCACATCACCTCCAGTTAAGACACTTAAGCCTGGTGAACATCTGATAAACCTCTACCACTTCATCACAACACTTCCGCCCTCCCACCAGACCTGGCCCCCCAAGACCAGCCCCGCCCCAGTCAGTGCGGCCGATTCCAGTGAGCAAAGTAGCCACAGCTCGACTAGTCCTCCTGCACCTGACTTAGACTTGTGTCGCCCAAGCTCACCTGGCCTTCCTACAGTCTGCGTGGAACAGCCTCGCCCCAGCCTGTCAAGCCACAATCACTCGACCTTGACAATTCTCCCAACCCAACCCTAGAACCACCGGGCCACCTTCCTCCCAAAATGATGGCAACAACGCCCAGAGTCAAGTAAGGCGAATGCAGCAGAAACGAAAACAATGACCTAAGCCCTATACTAGTGTTGCTTATCAAGCACACTTCATCCTCATAGAGTACTGCCATCACTGTAGACGCAGGGGTAATTCTGAGATCAGCTACTTAAGAAAGAAGAGATGGGAGTATTGTCTCCGTCAAGGTCACCCTACTCAAGAGTGCTGCACACGACCAATCAGCAGTTTTCATTATCATTTCAAATTCATAACTGCACATGGTTGGAGCACTGTAATTCTTCATCAACAGTGGAATGTTTTAAACATATATGGATCGATAGAAGGGTAAAAAGCAATATACAGTATCATAGTTATAATTGTTCAAGTACAATTACGATTATTAATAAAATAATATGATACTTTCTGGTCTTCATGTTGGTTTGAGCTGCTTTTCCCTTGCCAAGCCACATTTATAAGGTTAATTGCATGTTTTGCTTTTGTTAAGTAGGGTAGTTCAGTAGAAGAATACCCAGTAGCCTATTATCTTGGACCAAAATTCTACTGAGGAAAAGAGCTTTTAAGCTCAGGGAAAATGTGTGGGTTTAACCTTATAAATACCAGTATTTATAAGGTCAGTTGCATGTTTTGTTTTTAAGTAATTCAGTAGAATATTTATTAGCCTATAATCTTTGACCTAAACTCTACTGAGGGGAGGCCTACAAAGCACAGGGAAAAAGTGGGATTTCTATATTTTTCCTAAATATTCCTTGCCAAATTAAAGGTGCGTCTTATACTCTGGTGAGTTTTATATGACGGGAAATACAGTATATTGTATGTATGTATGTATGAATGAGGATGCCTTTTTTTGACTAGCCCCCTTTAAGAGGGATATAAGCTGGGTAAATAGATAAGTAGATTCTAAAACAGATGCAGAGTTGACTAACAACTGTGGAGGATATAACTGGTATGCTCAATGTGACTGACCAGGTTTTGCTGCTTTGGGGACTTCTATTGTAGTAAGCTGCAGGGAACTCTTGGTGTTGGATAACTCTCGAGTCATTTCATAAATCTGAAAATTTGGCATTGTTAAATTAATTAAATCATCCAAGTTTTATGAGTGAAACTAAAATAACTCAAAAAAAAATGCAATACCATAATGCTGAATGCCAAGTAATTACTGAAAACAATTAACTGATGGGAAACATCTTGAATTGGATGGAGGTTAGACAGACGAGTACTGTGATAAGGGATGAAATGTCACAATGAACCAGAGTACCACAGGATTCAATGTATGTCTCAGTGATGTTTTTTTAATTGATATTGATTAATGACATGATGGGAGAGGTGAGCAGTTATACTGTACTAATCTGTTTGCAGATAATGCAAATGTAATGAAGCGAGTATGGGTGAAGAGGATTATTAAAGGTTACAAGAGGTGTGTGTATGCGTGCCTTGTCTTAGCTCCCCCCATGTACAGGTATAACAGCCTGGTATATTGATAGAATAGACAACACAACATTGACAAAATTTACAGTTGGAACAAAGTGGCAAATGGTATTTATTGATAATAAATACAAAGTTCTGGAAATGGGCAAAGGCACCATGAAACCAAGATGGAAATATAAAGTGCAGAATAATCTTATTAACAAAAACAGGAAAAAACAGAGTTGTTATAATCCAAAACAAATTGTCCCCTGAAGGATCACATAGGCAAAATCGCATGAGACCTACGATCTCTTAACAAACATTACAGTGGTGTTCCATTACATAGATGAAGATATGATGAAAAAGTTAATTGTGGCAGTAATTTGACTCGGGTTATAACATGCAGCAGTGTTGTGGTGCCCATAGAAAAAAGAAATCTAAAGAATATGAAAAGTAGTTACAAAGATGGTTACCAACATAGGAGACCTGACATAAGTACAATAAAACCCTTATAACTCGGCATTGTATAACTTGAAATTTGATATAACTGGGCAAGGCAGAGACAGTCGGCAAAAAATTATGTATCTCGGCATTTTGCGATGTTGTAATTGCATCTCTTGGTTTACACTCGACATATCATGGCCTCACAATCTCTTGTTTGAACATGTGTACAGAAAGTGGGTAACAAATAATGTATTTCAGCATATTGCCGAATTATAACTGGAAACAAAGGGTTCAGATAAATAGTAAGAAATTTAATTGGGGTACAGTAAATGGTGGAGTCCCCCAGAGGTCCGCACTTGGGCCATTACTTTTTATTATATATATAAATGATTTGGATTCTGGGATTAGTAGCAACATTAGTAAATTTGTGGATGACACTAAGATAGGGAGACAAATCAGTTCAGATAGAGAAACTATGGTATTACAGGGTGAGCTAAACAGAATGCCTGAGTGGGCCGTCAAATGGCAGATGGATTTCATACTAACAAGTGTAGTACATTTCCTATAGGTAGACACAACACAGGAAATAGATATACCCTAGACAGAGTAGATATAGGTAAATCTAATGCGGAAAAAGACTTAGAAGTGTTGATGAGTCAAGACTTGAGACCTAGAGAGCAGTGTATTAGTGTCAGGAACAGAGCTAACAGGGTACTGGGTTTTATCATCAGGAGCGTAAGTAATAGATCAGCAAATGTAATACTAAGACTTTACTTAGCGTTAGATAAGCCTCATTTAGATTATACTCTGCAGTTCTGGTCTCCTATTTTCTATTAGTTTCTGGTCATGATTGTCACTGTATAACTTCAAAAATTTTTAGTTTCTGTTTCTTTAGATCGTATATGAAGTTAGTTCCCACGCCATAATCTTCAGTAAGACCCCACACAGATATGCCATGATCAAGTTTCTGCAATAATTCTACTTTATGTGCTATCAATGATGACAGATGCTTCCTTTTCTGTTTGTCACTGTTATCCACAGAGGAATCTGTTGCACTTTTTGACATTTTCAGTCTTCAAAGTAAAAAAAAATCAGCAAAAAATAAATAAAACATGCATGAGCAACAGAGGTGACGTGCGTCTCACTGATAGGAACACTGAAACACAACTGCATGACCTGGATTGACCGCGAGCTTTGATGTGCAGACGACATCCTGGAATTATTTTCCGTTTTCGGAGCTTCGGAAAAAAGATTGTGAACTTATACTCTATTAGGTCCCTTAATAAGTTCAGCTCCTTTAGTCATTCTTTGTAAGGCTTATTTTGCAATCATTGTAGTAACCTATCTTTGTATTCTCTCCAGCTTATCAATGTCTTTTTATGGTATAGTGACTCCGAACAATGTTTCATGGCTTACCTTGGAAAGTTCGGAGCCATTCATTGTATATTTCATGTGATGATTATTGTTTCTGATATGCAATACTTTACATTTATTAACATTAAATTTCATGTGCCTTCTTTTCCAATAGTCCAGTTCTTTATGGTTCCTTTCAATCCTCAAATGCGTTCCAACTTCCACAGTAATCTCCTTTTTTAAGTCTAAATATGTGCAATCCGCTCATCCATCTCTTTCTTGTGTTATTGTAAGGTTCTCCACTTTCACTGTAGCTTTTAAGGTTTGAGCTACAGACTGGTGTAGTGGGTAACTTTACTGTGATACTGTCGACCCTTGATTTAACAGACTTCAGATTTAACGGACTCTGTCTGCTAGCAGACAATCAACCCAGATCCGGACTAAAGTCCGTTAGTGTAAAAGAAAGTCCGGTAGGTGGCGGTCGCATCGGTAACATAATCCGTTAAAATCTAGGGTGAAACACCCAACTTTTGGGTAATGAAATATAAAAACCTTATATAACAAAACCTAACCGAACCAAACCTAATTTAACCAGAGCCTAATGTAACCTAACCATAACCTAACATAACATAATTAACCTAACACAACTTGAAAGTTTTTTGCCAGGTGAACAATGGTGAGCACCGCCTGAAACCTTCACAGATGTGTTGAGTACACTATGTATAGTATGTACGACTTCATATTTATATCAATATCGTCCGAGCAGTAGGTATGCAGATTTACCCAAATACTTTTTGGCTTATCTTAACCTAAGTTGTATGTACAGTATTTACAGTTGCACTCAATGGTTACTCTGAGTCAAAGGGAAGCGTCTGGGTGCAGCCATTAATCTTTACGCTCCACCCACAATCAGCTGATGTATACCTAGGCTCCACCTCCCTCCTCCTTCTAGGCATCAGTGTTTGGGAGCCTTTTTTTGGGAAAAAAGTGCATCTTATATGCTGTCAAATACGGTAGCTTAATGTCAGGGCGAGTCACTCCTCCTCCTTATTACACCTTAAGGCCCCCTTTCCCAACCCTGGGGTCGCCAAGCGTTTTTTCTGGGGTTGCCAAGACCTCAAAATATCAAACATGGTCAATTCTCAATATATAATAACACATAGACAACTAAACAAGTGGGGTCGCAGTCATGTCTTGAGGTGCATGATTAGGGTCACCTGAAAAAAAGGTTGGGAACCACTGTGACTTAAGGGGACCGTCCACTTGAATTTTTGACGTAATATTTTTTAATTAATGAAATATTTAAAAAAAATTACAGTGTGTTGTGGAAAGCCTTGCATGCATCGTGACGAAGTATTTTGTTATAAATCATTTAAATTGCTGAGTTATGGCTTAAATTTCTCGCACATTTTTAACGTGCACACATGGGTACAGCGTATTAGAAACAATAAAATTGCTCATATAATGGTATTCTCTAATACCTGGCAACCTCACACAGAGCACGTTTGAATCTGTACTCAGTAGACAGCATAAAAACTCAGTAGTATGATGGAAATGCAAGAGAAAGGATGCGCGCTCGCTGCTGAGAATTTTTTTTTGAGCCGTTTTCTCAAAACTAGTAAAATGCTACGGTTTGATGAATTGGTTCCGTAAATATGAAGGCTATTGCAATGATTCTTATCCTTTAAAAGAGGAGAAAAAATGCTGTTTTTATTGTTGCAGATTTTAATAATAATAATAATAATAATAATAATAATAATAATAATAATAATAATAATAATAATAATAATAATAATAATAATAATAATAATATAAAATTAGAAGGGGAATTGTAAATAATTTTTATTTTCCAGACGAGTTATATATATATATATATATATATATATATATATATATATATATGTATATATATATATATATATATATAAATATATATATATATATATATATATATATATATATATATATATATATATATATATATATAAGTATTTATTTTTTTTAACATTCTGCAACGATGAATCTCTTAGGAATCATGTAAGGTGTATTCTGTATTTTTTTTTTATAAGAAAACTGAATCATATTTGTTGAAGCTATTTTGAGATTTTAATTAAAATTTTTTTTTTATTTCTTTATAAAAAATACAATATATCTTCCAAAAACTTGAAACTTACATATGAATATCTTCAAATGTATCTACAAAACATACTACAAAGCCAAGGTACTGTGGGATGTTTTTCTATTTTTTGGGTTTCAAGGCATGGGCTAAGTCAGCCTCCTCTGCCTCGTAACTAATATCACCCCTACGGTAATCCTAACACATCCTAATCCCTAATAAATCCTACATAGCTAATTTCACAAAAAGTCACAGACTTGATGGCTAGAGAGGTAGTGATCCTCCCCGTCATGAACCCTGAAACACAACACTTCTGTAAGCATTTTGAACCTAACTTATCCATCCATATCCATATAACCTCAATATATATATACACAAGATAATCTGTAGAATGGGAAGCCACAAGGCACACTCACCTCAAACAGAGGGTATTGACTGCTTCCATGGACAGGCAACAGTGAAGTGACCCTTGACTGAGAAACATGGCTAGCACTACTCTTCCCGTCTGACGCACCCTCTACCTAGACACCACAACACTACCACTTTGGCTCCTTGAATCATAATTGACCCAGAGAAAAGAAAGCTTGTTTGCTCCTAAAAGGGGTCATTAAAGTTATGCTCTTTACATTATATCTATTAATCTTGAATAAAAACTTAATAAGTTGGTGACACATGATCTTCCTGTTCTGAATCCAAAATAGTGTATCTGTTATTATTCCTTCGCTTTCAAAGTATTCAGTTCATTGTTTCTTGATGACCTTCTCACATATCTTGCATACTATGCTGGTCAATGACACTGGTCTATAATTGAGTGGTTCTTCTTTATTTCCATTTTTGGATCTTGGTTCCCTCAATCATCACTTCGCACAATGGATTTTCCATGGTTATGGCCTTACCCAAATCACCTTTGCTCTCTTCTAGACAGGACCACAATATTCAACACAACCCAGACCCTATATAACTATAACTAAGCCTGTTTTGAAGAGAACGTCCATGGAGGCGTCCTTTGTTGTGTTGTGTGTGTATCATCAGAGATTTGCTGATTTGATATTTCAACTCTCTCAAAATTCTTTTGTTTTATTTACTTTAATTCCATCACATGCTTTAGTTATTGCGTCATCAGTAAAGTCATAATCCCTTAATGGAATTGAGTTAGGTTGGGTTAGGGTTATTTTCTTAATTATATAGGTGTTCTTAATGTTAAAAATGGATTTAAAGTAATCATTTAATACTTTGGCCATTTCTAATTCTGTATTTGTTACTTTACCATTTTCTTGGCCGATATTTCTTGTGATAACTTGTTTTATTACTTTTTCACATCCTCTTTATTGTTTCACGTCTAAGTCTTTCCTATTCCATCTTATTGTTTTCATTTTGTGATACTAAATAATTACTGTGAGCACTTTCTTTATGTAATAATCCTGAGTCACTTGGGTTTGTTATTTTTATGTGAACATCGTTTACAAACTGGAATGCATAACTTAACAACCCCATTCAGATTGTTATAAAATTTTGTCCATCTATATCAGTTTTATCAGTTTTATCCTCTATTATGCTCCAATCAGCATCTGCCAAAATTTTCCTGAATCTTTCAGATTTACCTTTGCGATATAAGATGACAAGTTCGTCACTTATGTTTTTTTTGTATATCTCAAGGTTTATATAAAAAAAATGTTATGATTACTGGTGCCGAATTCTGGGCCAGTATTACCGTTACTTAATAGTGCAGAAAGCTTTTTTAGAAGTGTATGCAGATTCAATATTTAGGTACAGTACATAAGAAAATGCTCTAAAAAATAAGCAAAGATGTGACCATGAATTCAATTCAATAAAGTAAATACATGGAAAAGACACTGCAGTGTTAGATGCCTTCAACACTGGGAGTTTGCTCCCACAGTGTCTTGAAAATGTCACAAAGACTTTGCCCTGAGCCTCAGTCATGAGTGAGACTTTTACAACCTGGCGCTTACAGCTATTTTCCTTGCTGTTTTGTCCCTTAGAGCGGGGCCAGCATAGTCACTCAGAGCTTAAATGGGCAAAGAAGGAAAATAAACCAGCAACCAGTCTCACCTTCTGAAACGCCTAACTCAAAATCCTGACCATATTAAGGCCTGGCCAGCAACATTTGCCGCTAAGTGTTCCCCTGTTGACTCAATAGAAAAGCAGACGCCCTTCCAGGCAGATCAAGAAGCTGAAATACATCTTTAGGTGATGAGGTAACACCACAGAAACTTCCACAAGAAGCCAGTTGATGCAACCCAAAAGGCTTCCAAAAGATAATCTGTTATGCAAGGAAGGAGAACCAACTACCATGAAGAAAAGGGATGAGAGGATCTCCATAGATAGGAGAGGGGAGGGGAACTCACACCCACAACTAGTTCTCAGGGAGTTCTTTTTTAGCATGAGGTTCCCACACTCCACTACACCGGATAGATTGAAAATATTATGTCTGCTATCTTTGGATGGACCCCTATGATAGGGGCTGCAAGAAAACCACCACCATATTCCCTGCTGGTCGTAAAGTGACTAAATGAGATGAAGCTAGTGGGAGGGGAGAGTAATGTCTCCTTGAACCCTAAACACCTTGTCTTGACTACACCCTTTACTGGAAGTATCAGCTGGGTACATAGATGGATAGATAGATCTTTGGAGGAAAGAAGAGAAAGAGGAAATCTGATAGTGGTGTTCAAGTTAATGAAGGAAATGAAAATGATTGACAATAACTATCTGTTTGTATTGAACACTGGAGAAACAAGAGATCACAGTAAGAAATCAAGGAAGATATCAAGAAAGACAGGTTTTTCCACAAATGAAATAACATCAGGAATGGCTTTGAGAAGATGTTTCAAGCCAAAAATATTAATGATTGATAATATGACATAGAGACAAAAACCAAAAATCATAGCTCAATTACCACTAAGTGAATATACACATACACATATAAACAAAACAATAGTCTAACCTTAGTGCGCAGGGCAACCTTCTCATCTTGCAGTTTGTTGAGCTGGTTGGTGAGGTGTTCTATGATGCTCTTGCTTTCCTGCCAGTGAGTCTTCTTAACCCCAGGCAAGTCAATGTCCTCACGGGGCTCAAGATTCAACTGCTCCCTAGGTAAAGAATACTTTCCTTAGTGCACAGTTTACAGTATTATAATCATGATTACTATAATTATTTACCATCATCAACATGAAAAACAACAATTAGAAACTCATAAACACCCTGCCTTTCTGTTTTACCAAATTCTTTCTGTCAAAGCGGATGGGATGATCAATATCCAACAAAACAATAGAATACAGAAAATACACCACCATTTCATAACCAAATGTGCCAAACTAAACATAAAGTGCCTTCCAATGTTCTAATAGGGAAGGTATGTACAGGTAACATTACAGGTATACATTAGCAGCTCGTGGTTAAATAAAATGCAAGAAATGCAAGATTCACACAACAGTGAGGAACACAAATTTTACTTACCTCATCAAAGGATAATCAAAGAAGGTATTACAAAGCACCACCACCCACACGCAATGCATTCATCAGACTGAATGAGTCATTGAGCAGAACATACAGCAGCTTTAAACATGAATTGTACAGTAACTTTGAAATTAACAAAGTTTTATCTGGTTTTAATGAAAATACATTTATAATAGTATTTGAAAAAAAACATACACATGATCTTTTATCATGATACATTTGTTAGTTATCAGTAGTGTACTATTTTGCTGAAGGAATCGTACAAGTTATATAATACAAGGTGGCAGTGAGCGTCATGGGCAGGCTAGAGGGACTGCAGCTCTGCAGCCTTTAGGCACGAGTCGCTACTGCATACAGACACAGACATACATCCACATTGAGATAACAAAATGGGCTATCCAAAACATCATGCACCTTTCAGGATAAAACCTAATATGCACATCAAGATAAACACTTACATGCACCTATAAGCAGATAAATGACATTGAAAGTAAACTCTCACCTCAGCTGGCAGTTTTCATCCAATAAGTCATTGATGTTGATCTGGAGGGTATTGACAAAACCTGTCAACTGGGTGAGTTGAGTGTCCCTCATCCGTACTTGGCTCCGCATCTCCTTCAGCTCTCGCACTGCATCTGCCAGGGAAAACTCTCCTGCTAGATGTGACTGCAACTCACCAACCACTGTTGATAGCTGGAAAGGAATAAAGTAGGTTACTATTTACTCTACCAATTACTGTTGAAACCTTGACAGAGAAAACATTTTACTCATGGCTATGTACTTCAATAACAAGCAGGTACTCATGGCTATGTACTTCAATAACAAGCAGGTACTCATTGTCATCATAATCACATTTCCTGGAGCTGTTCAAGGACAATGACAACAACCATATGAAATTCATCAAAGAGGAATGTGCTAAGACACACAGTGATAGTGTTCAAGTAAAGAGAGAGCTGATGTGTAGATGGCAAAGTGAGTAAGTACTACAAAAGAATGGCAGATTATCAAAACTATGAGATGATAAAGATCCATTCATTAAGCATATAAATGAGGTAATATCTAGTTATTGAAGAACGTTTTCAACTAAAGATAAGGATCATGCCAGAAAAGCAAGTGTCTACAACAACAATAACAATAATAGTATAACTATCGATCTATATACCAAGTTGACATCCCCTACAGGGGGACAACACACATACACACACTTCATTATTCTATTATCTATTATTTATCAATTTATTAATGAAAAAATAAAACATAAAAACAGTGTAGCTCGGTTGAAGGAAAATAAAGAAGCATATGAGGATCCAAAGCGATGAGTGAATAAACATTTTCAGAAAGTGTTTACAAAAGAATCTGGATTTGAAAAACCACATGGACAAAAGAGAATAAAATGAGATGTGGAAAATCAGAATAAATAGAGAAGAGCTAAAGGAAATGAAGGAATTGAAAGACAGGAAAGCAATAGGACCAGGTGGGGTATGAGGATACATCTTTAAGGAGTGTAGACAAGAAATGGACAATCCAATTCTTTATATAATTGAGTGTTCTCTGATAAAAGGAAAAGTCCCTAAAGAATGGAAATAAAAGCTGATATAATGTCTATTAACAAAATTAGAAACAATGAAGAACCACTTATTTATAGCACAAGGTCAGTGAGTGTCCCTTTGGAAGGAGTGACCATGTGGTCCTGGAAATTGAGATTAAGGGAGATATGAAAAACAAACAGGAGGAATCATACAAAAAGAAAAAAAGAAATTATGCATAAATAAACTATATACTGCAAGGAAGAAGTTTTTCAATGAAATTGACTGGACGAAAATCAAGGAATTAAAGGAAGTGCAAGAGAAATATGATCTCTTCCTGATGATATACGAGCAAGGAGTCAAGGAATACTTTCCATTTTATAAAATAAAAGAAAAAAAGAAAGAAAATAATGGTTTAATGGAAAATGTGAAAGAGCTAAAAAGAGAAGAGATGAAGCATGGAGGAGAATGAAAAGAAAACCAGTCCAGGAAAGGAAAGAAGAATATACACTAGAAAGGAATTGATATGTAAGGGTAAGAAGAGAAGAAGAGAAGAGATATGAAAAAAAGATATAGTTGACAAATGCAAGGAAGAACCAAAGTTGTTTTATAGATTTATTAATGGAAAAATAAAACATAAAACAAACATAACTAGATTGAAGGAAGATAAGGAAGTATATGAGGACCCGAAAGAAATGAGTGAAGTGCTAAATAAGAATGTTCATAGAGTATTTACAACTGAATCTGATTTTAAAAAGCCACAAGGAGAAAAGAGAACAAATGAGATGTGGGAAATCAGGATGAATAGAGAAGATTTAATATTAAGGAAATGATGAAGGAATTGGATGAAATAAAAGCAATAGGACCAGATGGAGTATCAGGATACATCTTGAAGGAGTGTAGACAAGAAATGGCTGAACCAATTCCTAATATAATTGAGTTTTCTATTAAAACGGGAAACGTCTCTCAAGAATGGAAAAGAGGTGATATAATGACTATTTACAAAAATGGAAATAAAGAAGAACCACTTAATTATAGACCAGTGTCATTGATCAACATAGTATGCAAGATATGTGAGAAGGTCATCAAGAAACAATGGACTGATTACTTAGAAAGAGAAGAAATAATAACAGAGACAATTTGGATTCAGAATAGGAAGGTCATGTGTTAAAAAACTTATTAAGTTCTTTGGTGACATTTTCAGGATGCTAAGAAATATATGGATGATTTTTCATTTCCTAAATAAAGATATGAGGAAAAAAATTATAACTACAATGATCAGACCAAAAATGGAATATACAGAAATAATATAGACAGAAATATAGAAATATATAGAGCCTCAAAAGGTATGGAAAATATTGATAGAGATGATCTGTTTGTGTGGGACGACAGAACAACAAGAGGACACGAGAAGAAACTGACATGCAAGAGATACATAAAAAAAACACAGCTTCTCATATAAAAGCATAGAAGCCTGGAATAAACTTGATGCAGAAGTAATCAATGCAAGAAATATTCATGATTTCAAAAGCAAACTGGATAATAGTAGATTTGGAGATGGGACAGTACGAGCATAGTTCTTTTCCTGTATATAACAACTTCTATATCATTAACCGTTGGCGCCAGTAGGCTAATGGAGGCACAGATGGACTTGCCTCGCCTGTTATTTGGCGTAGGTTATCAGATTTTTATAGTGACGCCTCAAATGTTTACGTTCTCTCTTGAATATGTTGAGAACGTGCGAGGCTAATCGCTGCTACAGCCTCAGATGCATATAACATTGTAAGTCCCATCTGAGGACAGTATGGCAGCAATTTGGGTAATCTTTGGCCACTCGGTGGTGATATCAAAGATTGAAAAGTGGTCAGCTAATATCGGGGATTCGAACCTGGGATCCTAGGCTCGCATACCCGAGCGCTAGACCACTGTACCACCGCCTCCCCTAAAGGGAGGTAAATAGAATTAGGTAAATACACACAACAAAATAAAATATGCTTATGATAATGGTAATAATACAAATGATTGAAACTATTCACGTTTCCATTCTTGAATATCATTATAATTATAGTTATTACTATAATTTTAATATAAATATTTTTGTATATAAAATAACACTAGGAAGTGTTACAACAACTTTTGCATTTTTTCCTGGGCAGAAGCAGACAATAGTAGCATAAACAACTATGTAACTACCGATCTAACAAATACCACTTGTAACAATGGCTTCAAGATCATTGGTAAGCATTTTAGATTGAATTACGGGAAGCACTTTTTTAATAGAATCATGAATATTTGGAATTCTTTATCACAAATAGTTAACAGTAACACAATTGACTAATTTAAGAAAACCTTGATAAGCACCTTGCATCAGTTCACTAAGTTGAGTATTTTATTTACTTATTTATTTATTTTTTGTGGCAGCAATAGCTGTAGATTACAGCTTTTCTCACTTCTATGCTAGTTTGTCCAAACTACATGGTATCGTTTCCTCTTCCGGCCAGTTTTAGCTGGAGGGAGGTGTGGATGGGGAAGAGCCTTTCCACTTTGCTGTCCTTTTGTCTCTATAAAGTAGATACTATATCACGTAGTAGAGTGTAGCCACACATACAGCCTCGCTGGGTCCAGTAGTAATATTGCTGTCTGTTCTTTCTTTGTACTCCTTTGTAATTTTTGATCCAAAATATTCAACATTCCACCTCCTCAAGCAGTTCATCATTCAATGCGTTATTCATTCTTCTACCACCAACTCCCTTTGTGCATTTCATTACTATACTCTTACTCCTGATATAAAGTTAGACAATGGGGAGAAACAAAAAAACAAAAAAACAAAAAAAAAAAAACAAAAAACAAACAAACAAACAAACAAACAAACAAACAAGCAAACAACAACAACAACTCAGTTCTCGAACGTATCCTTGGTTCCTGAACAACTAACTGTTGCTTGTTGGGACCTGTATAAGATGTGTCCCTCAGCTCATGCCTCGCTTACTGAAACAAAGGGTGACTGGGATAGTTCACTTGTAGCTGTTGTTCAATGCAAACCTAGACCAAAAGTTACCTTTGAATGTTTTTGTTTCTTTTCGCTTTTTGTGTTTTTTAATTATCTATCTATCTATAGTCTCTGAGTATTGTATCTCAGTGATGCAATGGTTAGCACGTCTGACTATGAATCCGCTGGCCTGAGTTTGATTTCAGACGAGTGCAGTCGGCACACAGCTCATCCAGCTGTTCATCTTCACAAATGGGTTGGTCAATAAATGGGTACCTAGGGAAACCTGGAGAAGGTAAACTTTGGAAACTCGGATGTCACAGTGGCCCAATGTCCTGGGTTAATAATTTGCACTACAGGCTCAAAGGCTGATATGACAAGAGATGAGCGTCCACAGCTAAGCACAGCTACAGCGTATGCCCCAACTTTACCTTTACCTTTATATTCTCTTGTTCCCTCTGGAAACATCCCCCAAGGGGATTGCCATGGTAGAAGAGCCTCCATCTCTCCCTATCCAAACATTCTCTCCTTCCTAATTCAATCCCTCTCACTCTATCAGCAACTCTTTCATGCATGTACTACATTATACTATCCTTCCATCTTAATACTGGCCTTCTCCTCCTATCAGGACCCTCAGTTTCACTCACGTACACTTTCTTCACAAACTTTTCACTCTTCTTTCTCTCCATATAAATAATCACTTCAACGTATTTTTTTTACTCATTCCACTACACCACACTTCACTCCCTTTGCACAAGATCCCATACACACTTTCATTGCTCTCACCCTCCCATCTTGTCACGCTGCATGCTCCTTTGAAATAACTCATTTCCACAGCATGCACTCTTGACTGCTGTGTCTTATTCTCTGATCCATAAATCAATGTTGTTCAGGAGAATACTGTTCCTTAAACCTCTCTTTACCTCCATGGACACATTTCTTCCTCTCATAACACTTGCAAGTGATCCTATGACACACCTGCCTTTCACAGCTCTCTCTTATTTCTCCTTCCACCACTCTATGTTTGCATAGTACTGTTCTCAAATACTTAAACTCTTTCACTTCCTCTATTTTCTCTCCTCCTAAAACTACCTCACACCTTCCTACTGCTGGCACACTCACCCTATAAGGTATATCAAAATCAACCACCTCTACTTCCCTTCTTTGAAAAACTATCACCTTACTTTTCCCAGCATTCACTTTTAGCTTCCATGTCAAAAATACACAATTAAATGAATCTACCATTTTCTAAAGTTGCTCTTAACTCTCTGCAAACAGCTGCGTCATCTGTCGTTATCGCCCACCCCATTCCATTAATTTCTCTCATACACTCATCCATAAAAATATTAAACAACCATGGCGACATCACACATCCTTGTATCACTCCCACTCTTATAGGAAAACTCTCACTTAGCTCTCCATCCACCCTCACCCATGCACTTGCCTCCCTATAAAATGCTTCAATTCCTCCCAATTCCTCTAATACCATGAAATTTTCAGATTGTTCCAGAAATCTTCCCTATCAACTCTATCTTATGCTTTATCTAGGACCATGAAGGCTGCATACAATATTTCACCCTTCCCTAAGTACTCCTCTACATTCATTTAATAGCAAATATCCAGTGGTAGGATTAAAAAATTTTAAGAACAGGTTCGCTCATTACAGGTCTCACTAACAACAGGTTCTCTCACCACTCAAAAATTTTTTTAAAATCCTACCAGCTACAGGAACGGAGATGTAAACAAAATGTTCAAATCAGTGATGCCACATTCCCTTCCTCTTCCTCACTGAGACTCAGTGTTACCAACTCCAAATAACTTGGGAAATATAGCTAATGTTCGTCTTGAACCCGTGTTCGGCTCCACCCGACATCAAATCTGGTTTTAGTCGTATTTTTGACTATCAAAAGCCAGTAACAGATCTATGAGGGGTCTACCAAAATAAGTTATAAGTAAAAGGTGTCCAAGGAGAAAAAAGATTGAGAACCCCTGATTTAAGTTAACAACCAGTTCTCGGGATTAATGAAATACCAAGAACAGCTTCTTACGAACCGGTGTGAACCAGCTGAATCCCATTACTGCAAATATCTGGTCTATACAACCTTTTCCTTTCCTAAGTCCTCCCTACTCCTTGCTACCTTCCCTTCTGTTACTTCCATCAGTCTCTCAGTCATCACTCTCCCATACACTTTTCATAGCACACTAAGCAAACTTATCCCTCTATAATCATCACACTCATAAGAACATAATGAAACAAGGAGGCTGCAAAAGGCCAGTTGACCTACACAAGGCAGCTCCTGTGCATCTAACAACTACCATCTGGTTTCTTCATCCAAAGATATGTCTAACCTTTTCTTAAAAGTATCTACTGTCCAGGCACTTACCACATGCTTGCTGAGTTTGTTCCACTCCTCTACTATCCTATTAGTGAACCAATTTTTACCTATTTTTTCCCCTGAATCTGAATTTGTTTAGCTTGAAACCATTTGTTCGTGTTATGACCTTCACCTCGACTTTGAGAACCTTATTTATGTCCCCTTTGTTGAAATCCTTGACCCATTTAAACACTTCTATCAGATCTCCCCTTACCCTACGTCTTTCTAAAGAGTGTAGATTGAGGTGTTTTAATCTATCCTTGTAAGTTAGATTCCTTAATACCTGAATAATTTTAGTCATTCTTCTTTTTACTGCTTCTAGTTTATCAATATCCATTCTATAGTACAGAGACCAGAACTGCAGAGCATAATCTAAATGAGGCCTAACTAACGCTAAGTTAAGTCTTAGTATTTCATCTGCTGATTTATTACCTACGCTCCTGGCGATACAACCCAGTATCCTGTTAGCTCTGTTCCTGACACTAATACACTGCTCACTAGGTCTCAGGTCTTGACTCACCAACACTTCTAAGTCTTTTCCTGCATTAGATTTACTTATATCTACTCCATCTAGGATATATCTATTTCCTGTGTTGTGTCTACCTACGTGAAGTGTACTAAATTTGTTAATATTAAAATCCATCTGCCATTTGACTGCCCACTCATGCATTCTGTTTAGCTCACCCTGTAATACCATAGCTTCTCTATCCGAAATGATTTGTCTCCCTATCTTAAGAGTCATTTGCAAATTTACTAATGTTGCTACTAATCCCAGAATCCAAATAATTTATATAGATAATGAAAAGTACAGACCTCTGGGAGACTCCATAATTTGCTGAACCCTAATTAGATTTCTTACCGCTTATTTGAACCCTTTGTTCCCTACAACTAAGCCACTCTTTAGTCCAATTATAGACCCTACCATCTATCCCGTGGGACTTAACTTTCATTAACAGTCTCTGGTGAGGCACCCTGTCAAATGCCTTGCTGATACCTAGATATATTACGTCATAGTTTAAGCCTTTATCTGCTGCCTCATAGACTGTCCTATAAAAAGATCAAAGATTAGTGAGACACGATTTACCCTTAGTGAATCTATGCAGAGAGTCAGTAATTAATTTATGTAGTTCTAGATTCTTTCATACTTTCTTGAAAATAATAGACTCTAACATTTGACCTATAACTGATGTCAGACTAATTGGCCAGTATTTGCTCATCACGCTTTTATTGCTTTTCTTAAAGATTGGAATAACGTTTGTCTGTCTCCACAAACTAGGTGTGTCTCCGAGGTACCACTGCATAGAGGAAAGAAAGAAAGAAAGAAAGAAAGAAAGAAAGAAAGAAAGAAAGAAAGAAAGAAAAAAAACAAAACAAAAAAAAACAAAAAACAAAACACCATTATATGACCATTGTCTTGCACAGAATTACTCACATCTTGTGCATGGAGCTGAGCATCTTCTTCAGCAGCCAGGAGCTGTGTGCGCATTTGTTGCAGCTGCTTACGGGCATCACTGAGCTCACCACGCAGCTGGGCAATGACATCACTCTCCCCACTACCTGGTGGACTGAAATTCACTTGATTAGTCATTATATAACTTTTTCCCTGTGTCATGTGAAAGACTGGTTATATTCTGTAGCCCAACTATGCCTTTCTCTTTGTAATGAGAAATTCTTTACTTCTTTCCAAAAGTCTTTCCTTTTTCAGACCTGTGGGAAAACTTTCTAAATTGTCACACACCTCCACACTCTACATTTTTTTGTGTGATTAATCAATGTTTTGTTTCATGTACAGGCAATTTTCTAATAAATAAAAGGTGTGCTCTCTTTCTTATCTGTAACATCTATAAAATTCTTTTGTCCTCTATGACTTTTGCCTTTTTCTCTCTCACCACCTTATCATTAAAAATCTTCTGTACTGTCTCAGCAAAGTCTCCACAAAGGCAGAAGCCTCCTCCACACACATCATCTCTCTGACATTCACATTTAGTGCACACAAGATTTCCCTAATCCTTCTTCCCCATTCATCTCTTGACTTGCCTTAATCTTTCTCTTATATGACAATATATACATATTATCCATTTTATTTTTCCTATTATCATTTCAGCTTCATAATTCACTTTTCCTCTTGATTCTTCCAAACTGCATTTCTTACACATTAAAAGTTTTGTATGCAAATATTTTCAGCTTTGTCAATAAGATGAATCTTGAGGCTGAAGGTCGGGTGTACATTGAACTACTCACACTTTGGCTTTCTTCAGCTGGGAAATGACGAATGCACTGCTGTCCATCTCCTTGGTTGCCTCCTTTAATTGTTGGCTCAAATGACTCACCTCCTCCTCGCTCTCCTTCAGTTCCTGTGTGTATGATGTTCCTCACTTAAGATTATATGAACAATATACTATATATTATACAAATATGTGCTAAATGACAAGGTAGGACATGATTTATATTATTGTGAAACAAAAGGAAATGGGTTGCTTGAACATTACTACAAGGTGATAAAACTTAGTAGAGGAGTAGATGTGACAGAAGCATCGCCTGTTTGTTAGGAGGCTATAATGGATGCAAATGTAATAAGCCGTTAAAAAAAAAAAACAGATGGAAGGAATACTGTAAGCAAGATAAATCTGTTATAGTCACTGCTTTAAAATTTTTGGAAGAAAAACTGAAATACTTAAAGTATAAGTTTACATAATTCTGTAATAGTTCATCTCAAGATGGATAAATAGCCGATGAATGTTTAGTTTTGTAGATCAAAACTTACCTTTTCCAGTTGCAGAATTCTTGCAGATTCCCCATGAGTCTGAGTACCTGAGGCAAGCATGGATCTTTGATGCAACTGAGTCTTCATATTCTGCAGCTCTTCCTCTCTCTGTCTCACTATAACCTGGAATGAGTGTAAGGACAAAAAATGTAAAAGTGCAAAATGCAGATGCTCAGTAATTTATTCAAAATATAGACAAAATTCTACACGAAGATCAAAATATTTTATCACAAAATAATATATGACAACTATAATGACAATTGTTAAATCAACCTTTCTCGTTGTCTACTTAGCTTTTCATCTATTTTCTTTATAAAAAATAGCTTAATTTTTTTTGTTCATGGGAGTGATGACAATCATTTTTCAACTAGAATGGCCACATAGATCAGACAATGACTGATGGGCTTCACTTTGTGAAATTCTAACCTGAGCCCTTCTATCAATCTATCTATATACCAGGCCATCATCTCTCAAAGGTGGATAGCCTAGACACACACACACACACACAGAAAAAAAAAATGCATTAATCTATTCTATCTATAGTTTTTGATGTCTCGTTCTCTCCAGAAACATCCCACAAGGGGATAGCCACGGTAGAAAAGTCTCCATCTCTCATCATCCAAACACTCCCTCCTTGCTTGCTCAAGCCCTCCCCCTCTATCAGCACCACTTTCAGTCATGTACTCTTTTATCCTATCCTTTCATCTTACAACTGGCCTTCCTCTCTTCCCATTTCCTTCCATTTCACTCACACTCTTTTTCACAAACTATTCACTCTTCTTTCTCTCAATATGACCAACCACCTCCAAGTATTTATTTCCATCCATTCCACTACACCACACTTCACTCTATATGCACAAGATCCCATGTCACACCTTTCATACACGCTTTAATTGCTCTCACCCTCCCATCTGGTCATGCCACATGCTCCTCAGATAACTCATTTCCACAGCACACACTCTTGACTGATGTTCCCTATTCCATATTCCAAGTCTCTGATACATACGTTTACATTACGTTTTCTTCTCATACATACACTATATAATTAATCAACCACTTTCTGAAAATATCACAGTGTCATCTGCAAACAAGTATGCCTGCACTCATGGCGACATCACACATCCTTGTCTCAACCCGACTCCTATAGGAAAACTTTCACCTCACACACATGCTTGCCTCCCTATAAAATGCCTTTACTCCTGCCAACAACTGTCCTCTAACACCATTAATTATCAGAACATTCCACAGAGCTTCCCTATCAACTCACATTTGTCTTTTCTTGGTCCGTTAAGGCTGCACACAGTTTTTCATCTTTCCCTAAATACTCCTATACCATCATTTTAATTGCAAATATCTGATCCATACATCTTTTTTCCCTTCCTAAACACTCCCTACTACTCACAAACCTTCCCTTCTGTTACTTCCATCAATCTCCATTATACAAGAAATATATGTTACAACACTAAAAGAGAGAAAAGGAGTCTTAATTACAATATATAAATTGATGAAACACCTTGAGAAAATACATAGAAAAGATTTACAGCAAGGCAGTGTGAATAGGGAGTATATTAGCTTGAGAAGAACATTACTCCTTGAAATCGCTGTTCTAACGGTAAACTTCTTACCTAGAAAATAATATATATATATATATATTTTTTTTCTATATTACAAACTTTTGGCACCAGTAGGCTTTATAAAGGCAGGATGGACTTGTCTCTTGCCTGTTATTTGGCGTAGGTTTAAAAATTTTTTTTTATAGTGACGCCTCGAATGTTTACGTTCTCTCTTGAATATGTTGAGAACGAAGAGAGGCTAATTGCTGCTAGAGCCTCAAATGCATATAACATTGTAAGTCCCATCTGAGGACAGTATGACAGCAATTTGGGTAGTCTTTGACTACTCGGCAGTAATATCAAATAATGACAATGGCCAGCGGATATCGGGGGATCGAACCCGGGACCCTAAGTTTGCATACCTGAACACTGACCACTGTACCACTGCCTCGCCATCTTAGTCTGGGACTTTATCAGCTGGGCCACATTTTTCTCCTTTGTAAGTACAATATATCTTATCATGCTGCCTGCATTTCAGGATATGTCAAAGAAAAGGGTACTAGTGATTATGTTAACTAAAAAAAAAAATTCCTGTGTCACAGTGATCAATAAATATAGCACAATGCGACACAATAATAGCAGCGCCACATTTTTCTCCTTTCTACTACTTTATATCAACCATACAATCCAGATACAAAAACTCACATTTCAATGTTATATTGAGATGTTTATTGAAGCAAGATGTTTGGGTTGGTGGGTGGCACACTACTCTTGACCAGGTTGGGGCACGTGTTGATGTAGCATCACTAGGGGCCACTGCTCAAAGGAACTCACCATATTTGTCTACATAGCCTTAACTTATGGCAATTGAAGTTAAGGTGCATGCACAAAATGTAGTTGGTGTAACATTGGCTGAGGTCTGGTGCTTTTGGCTACGCCGTGGTAATAACTGCTCTAAACTCATTGGGAAGGTAAATATAGTACACATACTGTACCAACATTCTCTGTAAATAAATAAAGACCACCCCAGTCTCCCATCACAACTTCAATGGAGATAAGTGCTGCTTACTACAGCACGGCATTTGAGGCAAGAAAGACTTTATAGGAATCCAATAAAACCTCTGTATGTCAGTGATGAGGATTTCATCAAACACTACAGGCATCCTAGCTAAAAAAAAAGTAATTAGTCTGTGTGAGGAACTGGTGCCACTTAAAGTTTGAGGGATATATTAATTAAATCTTAGTTATCGGTATTTGAAGTAGTATATCAATCATAGCTTAATTACTGGTATCTTTAGTAAATCAATAAATTATGTAAAAAAATAAGGGAAAAAAAGTGCCTTTGTTTACATATGCACGATCACCACCGTTAACTTTTTATCCATGGGGTATAAAGGTTAAGGAATGAGGAGCGATTTATATATAAGAATTTTCTTCTACATACCTCTTTTCACTTTCATTAATAAGTCATACTGCACTGTGGCTCTGCTCCTCTATTTTCATGACTACAATATTGAAAAAAAGAATGATAGAACGCTTTGTTTTATTTAAAAATTTGTATGAACGCAGCACATCCATCAGGTTGAATAGCCCGCACATTGACGTCATCGTGCGCCAACGGAAAACAATATAATACTATAATTTAAAGTCTATATACTACCACATTTGACGGCATATACGACGCACTTTTTCCCCCCAAAAAGGCTCCCAAAATCATCCCTGCGTAGGTTTTCAGATTTTTTTTATAGTGACTCCTCAAATGTTTATGTTCTCTTGAATATGTTGAGAACGTGCGAGACTAATTGCTACTACAGCCTCAGATGCATATAAACATTGTAAGTCCTGTCTGAGGACAGTATGGCAGCAATTTGGGTAGTCTTTGGCCACTCGGCAGTGATATCAAAGAATGAAAAGTGGTCAGCGAATAACGGGGATTCGAACCCGGGACCCTAGGCTCGCATACCCGAGCACTAGACCACTGTACCACCGTCTCCCCATATACAACTAGGTAGGTAAATACACTGCTCAGTAGATCAGTGATAACATCCTGCCTTGTCACTTGGCATGCTAAGGTTTGTTCCTCACTCAAGATGCAAAGTTTTCACTTATGATCGAGCAGTTACTGTGTAAAGAGTGTAACTTTAATGACCCCTTTAGGAGCAAACAAGCATTCTTTTCTCTGGGTCAATTATGATTCAAGGAGCCAAAGTGGTAGTGTTGTGGTGTCTAGGTAGAGGGTGCGTCAGACGGGAAGAGTAGTGCTAGCCATGTTTCTCAGTCAAGGGTCACTTCACTGTTGCCTGTCCATGGAAGCAGTCAATACCCTCTGTTTGAGGTAAGTGTGCCTTGTGGCTTCCCATTCTACAGATTATCTTGTGTATATATATATATATATATATATATATATATATATATATATATATATATATATATATATATATATATATATATATATTGAGGTTATATGGATATGGATGGATAAGTTAGGTTCAAAATGCTTACAGAAGTGTTGTGTTTCAGGGTTCATGACGGGGAGGATCACTACCTCTCTAGCCACCAAGTCTGTGACTTTTTGTGAAATTAGCTATGTAGGATTTATTAGGGATTAGGATGTGTTAGGATTACTGTAGAGGTGTTATTAGTTACGAGGCAGAGGAGGCTGACTTAGTCCATGCCTTAAGGTGTAATAAGAAGGAGGAGTGACTCGCCCTGATGTTAAGCTGTATACGGTGTACAGTCGGCCCCCCAAGAGTGCGGACTCAAAGTGTGCGAAATTCCAAGGGTGTGGGCAGTACCGGTGCGGCACTTATATTCAAAGGGTGCGAAAAATTAAAAGCGTGCGGTGACGGAACTCTATGCACTTTTGTCGAGCGGCCATGTTGTGATGACGTCAGCTCGCTCTCTCTCTCACTCTCTCTCTCCTCTCTCTCTCTCTCTCTCTCTCTCTCTCTCTCTCTCTCTCTCTCTCTCTCTCTCTCTCTCTCTCTCTCTCTCTCTCTCTCTCTCCTTCACTCCATCATTCGTCTTTCTCTCCCTCCTTCCATCTCCTTTAACACGTAGAGTGCACAATAGGGGTTTCCCAGTCCATCCGTGGGTGCACAATTATGACACAAATATGAAGTTCCTACAGCCTGAGCTGTGGCTCGCACTCGCATGCTCTCCAGCCTGAGCTGTGGCTCGCAATCTACGGGTTAAAGAACTCAACATCCTAAGGCTTCAGATGTGGGATTCTTCCTCCTCCACCTCCTTCTCCTTCTACTCCTCCTCGTCCTCCATCCTAGATAGATACTGTACTGGCGGAAGCCAGTACAGTATCTATCTATTATCTATCATATTTAATCACATGTGTATATGTACTGTATATTCTTTCATTATATCATGTATTTCGGGGGTTATTGGGCGAAAAAAGGGTACGTCTTGAGAGTCCTGGAATACATTAGTGAATTTCCCATAGGCTATTAACTTCTAAGAGTGCGTTTTCCAAGGGTGCACAAAGGGCGTGGACTGCAGCCTTGGGGGCTGACTGTATTGTGTTTTTTGGGGGGTTTATAAATATAATTGGTCCTACCTCATCTCAGTTTTGTTGCTCCCTCGTAAAATTCAGTACCTTAATGTTGATATCTTAGTAAAGTTACCCACTATGCCGGCCTGTAGCTTGCTACCGTAACATCAATTAACACCTTAAAAGCTACACTGAAAGTGGGGAGCCTTACAACTATTCTCGTTGAGCAAGACGATGGGGTATGTGGTGTGTTAAAGGTCCCAGTCTTTCTCATAGATCAGGCTATTATTACATCAAAGTTTTCTCCAGGAGGGTAATAGCTGGCGATCACAAGTCCAGCATGTGATCCTCAAGACCATTGTGAATTACACACAACCTTACGTCAACACACTTCACACCTGGTTCACTTTAAACAGGCTTAAAATAGCAGCAACCAAATCCACACTCACTCTCCTCGTCAACTGGACAGCTAAACACTGCTACATCCCCAAACAACATTACCATACCACACACACACACACACACACAAAATACTAGGCATAATAATGATACATCAATGACTTTCAAACACCATATCACAAACGTCAAATACAAATGCACACCAAGACTCAATGCGTTCAAATCCCTTGCCAAAACAGCATTTGGACACAACAAAGAAACCACAACCACAGTATATAAATAACATGTTTGCTCAGTGATGGATTATGCAAGCCCTGCCTCAGCCTTTAACCTCACTGAGACATCTTACAACACCCTACAGACTATAAATGTAGAACAAAGCCCAAAAATTTATTACAGGATACACAGCTACCACACCTACAGAATACCTACTTCATGAAACCTAATTCAAGGACAATATTCAAATGAGAAGCACACAAACACCCTTTGCAGCCGCTACAAATACACAATACCCACTACACTACATGGCACACCATGTACACCATCACACACCAAGAAACATCAAAACAGCACCTAGCACACATTATTAAACAGTAATTTTGCCATCATTACCACTTTCTCCTCAAACCAGGGTCCAAAAGTACATTCATATCCACATCACCCAACACTCCATGCAGTCACTCAATGACAACACTCAGTTGCTTGCATGGCCCCAGACATCAACCCTTCCGAATCCTCTCTTCCCTGTAAGGACAGAGTCAACCTGGCCAGGCTGTGGTGTGGACATCATCTTGTTCTTCTCAGCTATCAAAAGAGATTTCATACCTGTCCAAGATGCAACACATCATCCCACACAATCAAACATATTACAGAACCTTGCACAGCAAATAAGCGTACACGTCAACTTCACAACATACACTCCATAAAGGCCCTGAGGAAAAGCCCAATCTAGGACATGGCCTATCTCAGAAGCTCAGAGCTGTTCAGACAGGCAGCCTGATGATTGAAGAAACACTGGTTTGGTAAAGATATATGTGACTTCATGTCCTGCTGACCGCATCCAATTTGCAAACTGTGGCTTTGAATATCCTCAATGTTATTTTTTCATTAGTTCACACCGAGTGTTTTTGCCAAGAGAAGCATGATGAAGAATATTTTCCATTAACTGTTATAATGAAATCAATCCATCTACTTGTGCCCCCATAAGTTACACATTACATACACACACACACACACACACACAAAACCCGACAGATCTGTGAATGTATGTCAATAAATAATTAAATGAATATAAGTACACTCTACTTATAAAAGACTGTACCTCTAGCTGATCCACTCTGGCATCAACAGCAGCACTCAGCTTATCATATCGGTGTTGGATGGACGCCTTTTCACCATACAGCTCGTCCACAAAGCTGCGCACACCCTCAACTTCTCCCTGAGCTGTGATGAGCCTCTCTGGGAATGGCAAACAAAGTATGCAAAAATTTGTACAAAAATTATACTGTCTCATCTATTGCATTTTTCTTATTAATACACCATTAAAAACTATATAATCAAAATTTCTTTACTTATTCTCTTTAACTCCTTCCAGACATTTTCTTATTCTCCTGGAAATTTCCCATCATCTTCCTATGCTACCATTCATCTGCATTCATTTTTGCATCAAGCACAGCCATTTCAACTTAATTCCTTTTTTCTCTGCAACACTCATATGACACTTCATCCATCCTGTGCAGCCAAACTTCATATGCATGACTCCTTTCCATTACTGTCACACATACATTTTCATACTACCATCTTACCCCACCTACCACTCTTCTCATATCACACACCTAATCTGAGCAGTTAGTTAGTTAGTTAATGCAAAATGGAGCAAGCGCCATGTTAATCTAAAAGGTAGACGATATAACAGAGATGATGGTAAGGCAAATTATGGGGAGGGAAAGATCAGTTAGTTATAGTCAAAGGATTAGATCAAATGAAGGATGTGTATTTGTTGGAGGAAGGAAATTGTGTTGTCTAAGTGGAAATGTGGTGATTCTGTAAAAATATCTTTAAGTCGGGGAGCTCAAGATAGATGAGCTAAGTCAGGGAAAGCTGTAGCTCGTGCAGCAGTGTAACAAGGACAGAAAAGCATAATGTGGGGTACAGGGAGGGGGATATTACAGGTAATACAAAAGGTCGGTGTAGAGTGTGTCATAAGATAAGAGTGAGTGAGGTTAGTGTGTCAAATACGTAATCGTGTAAGTGCAGTCTCCCACCATCTATTCTTGTGACATGAGTCTGACCAAGGAGAGACGGATGGTTTAACTGCATGAAGTTTATTATTTGAGAGATCAGACCAGAAGGATTGCCAACGGCAAAATAGAAAGGAGCGAAAAGAATTGAAATAATCATAGGTTGGGACTTTTGTGAAATGATGGCATCCTAATATAATAGCAGAATAGGTCAGTGAGTTGACACACGTTCATTGCCGGCAATACCGGCATGGCTCAGAACCCAACAAAAGCAGACAGACTTATTACGGGCATAGAGGCGAAATAGCCACTCTTGGATTTCACCAACTAAAGGGTGAATAGTATAAAAGGAGTGTAGAAGGAAGAGAGAATTTTGAGATTCTGTGAAAATTACAGAGGATGAAGATGGGTAGGAAAGAAGCTTTCTTAAGGCAAAGATAATAGCTATAGCTCAGTCATAAGGACACTGGACATTCTTGGTAATTGGAACTGGAAGCATTGGGAGGGGAACAGAATGACAAAACCAGAGCCATATTGGGATTTAGAGCCATCAGTATATACAGGGGTGCAATTATTATGAGTAGTAAAGTGTTCAAGAAAAAGGGTTCGTAAGATGTAAGTTGGTGTATCAGACTTGGAAGAATTAGAAAGGGTAGAAGAGTAAATTAATGGGGTGGGTATAATTGCCTTCTTCCATTCATCTGATACTTTTTCTGTCTCCATGGAAGGTCACACACATATCAGACGCATCCTCCACCATTGTTTTTCCATATTCTCATATTTCTGCAATTATTCTATCCATACCTGCAGCTTTGCCACACTTAAGTTTGTCAATTGCTTTCTTTACTTCCTTTCTATAAATTCCTTTTAGTACAAACACACACTTACTATCCACTCCCAACAAGAATTAAATGCCCAACCCAACAAGAATTAAATGACTCAAGGTGAGATGCTATAGGATGCTTAACTTCTGATCTTTCACTTGTTTCTGATTGGGGCAGAGCAAACCTAGTTTTGTTCAATGCCTCAAAAACTCAATTTCTACAACTATCTACTCGACATAACCTTCCAGATAACTATCCCCTCTTCTTCAATGACACTCAACTTCCCCTCTCCTCCACATTAAACACACTCGGTCTATCCTTTGCTAAAAATCTAAACTGGCAATTTCATATCTCTACTCTTGCTAAATCAGCTTCCAAGAAGTTAGGTGTCCTATGGCGTCTGCGTCCATTTTAATCTCCTTCTCAGCTGCTTGCTCTGTACAGGGGCCTTATCCGCCCATGTATGGAGTATGGCTCACATGTCTGGGGGGGGCTCAACTCATACAGCTTTATTAAACAGGGTGGAGTCTAAAGCTTTTCGTCTCATCAACTCTCCTCCTCTAACTGACTTTCTTGATTTTTTAAGTCACCGCCGCAATGTTGCATCTTTATCTATCTTCTACCGCTATTTTCATGCTGACTGCTCTTCTGAACTTGCTAACTGCATGCCTCCCCCCCTCCCGTGGCCTCGCTGCACAAGACTTTCTACTTCTTCTCATCCTTATTCTGTCCATCTTCCTAATGCAAGAGTTAACCAGTATCTTCACTCTTTCATCCCTTACACTGGTAAACTCTGGAACTCTCTTCCTTTGTCTGTTTTTCCACCTGCCTATGACTTAAACTCTTTCAAAAGAGGAGTGTCAAGACACCTCTAATGTTAACTGGATCTCCACCCCTTGCTTCTATTCTCCTACTGTCCTCTTTACAGGGTCTGGCGACAAGCGGGATTTTTTTTTTACTTATTTTTGTTTTCCCTTAGCCAGTACCCTTTTAATGAAAAAACAAAAAACAAAAAACAAACAAACAAACAAACAAACAAACACCATGCTCGACATTATTGCTTTCCTTTCTGTCTTCTCATTCACCTACAATCATTCCCTGATATTTCATAATTTTCTTACTTTTGCTCAATTGACTCACTTTTAGAATCCTCTTTACCTCATCAACTTGCCTAGTCTTTCTAAATACATTAATATAACATATTTTTTGTATGTAGGTAGGAATGGAAGAGTACATATGTTTGCATGGGAAATTACCAGTGAGAAGGGATAATAAAGTAACAGTAGTGGCAGTACCAATGAGGTTTATCCAAGGTGTGCATATATTGCTACTTTGCAAAGTAAGATCAAAGGTGTTCGGAAAAGGACAACCTAAAAGCAATTACATCTCTCACTACTTAAACTGCACTTTATACCCTCTGACCTGCCCCAGTACAATTGTTTTTTTTCTTTTTCTAAATCAAGCCTATTTCACCTGAAAACATTGAAGATAATAATAAAAAAAAAGTTGATCTGAAAACTGCAAAGTAGTGATCTTTAAATTACTAGTTAATTAGGCACTTTTTTTTGCCATCAGCCGGGTACGTAGGTTTGTATGAATTTGTTATATCCTAGCCATGTTGGATGTTGGAGATGGCAATCTAGAGCATATAGCAGTGGTTGTTTGGTATATCACAACTAATCCAACCACAACACATCACAAAAGCTGGGTGAGTGAGTGAGTTAATGGGAATAAATTAAGCGTCAGACATCAAAGGTCATATGGTGCTTTGTTAAGCTAAAAGAGAAATGGCAGAGCAAAGAGATAACAGCAAGGCAAAGTATGAGGATGAAAAAACCCCCAGTTAGTTATAATGAAATGGTTACCCAAATAATGGATGTGAGTTTGTCAAAGCATAGCAAACCAGAGCCATTGTGGGATTTATAACCATCAGTAAAAATATGAGTGACATTGGCATGAGTAAAAAAGTGTCCAAGAGAAAGGGATTGTATGATGTATGTTAATGTATCCGACAGAAAAGAACATATAGAGAATAGGTAGCGGAAGTCATTTCTATGGGAGTGGCTATTTTTTCTTTTAGAAATAAAATTAATGACTTGTGATAATGGTAGGAATAGGAGCACTGGGATCATGAGGAGTGGGGGGATCAGAGGTAGAAGGTATGGAAGTAAGGGAGGGATTTTGGAGAGAGGAATTATATAACAGGGATTCACGAGAATCCAGGAGGTAAAAGATAAATATTTTCTGGTAAATGTAGCTGAAGGGGTGGGAGGGAAAAAGGTGGGAAAGGGTGAGGGAAAGAGGTAGAAAAGAGTGAGGGAGAAGGGAGAGGGGAAGATGGGGGAGGTGTAGGAATAGAGGGAGGGGGTAAAGGAATGAGGTCACGGGGTGGGGTATAAACTTCTGCTGGAACAGAAGATGTTATTGGAAGTTGAATATGATGTGGTAGAGGATGGGGAAGGAAGTGAGGCATCAATGAAAGGTTTTGCTATAATGGCTTCAATGTCAGAGATGGTGTCACTAGAGGGAAGGAGGAGACAAGACAGTGGTAGTAAAAGTTTTTTTGGCAAAAAACTGTAGGGAAAGTATTAGTGATTTTTGATTTTTGATTGGTGTAACAATACGGCGTGGGAAGGGAGCAATATGTGAAGTTGAAGGATTAGAGTTTGGGGTGTCAGGGTTTAGTAGAGATAAATAATTTGTCACAGGCACTGAAGGTGTGGTGAGAGAAGTAGAAGGTGAAGAAGTTATGAATTGTTGGGCTGTGTGGACAGGATTGGATGAAGGTTAAAAAGGTAAAAAAGGAATGTTATGCAATTGTAATATCAGATAGTATGGAAATGTGGGAGCAATCATGGGTGGAAGGGCACAAGAATAGTATAGGTAAAGTGTAAGATCGGAATAGTAAAATATGTCTGGTTTCCGTGCACGCATTAATGAATATGAAAACAGATAAGGGAAAAAAGAAAATTGTGAAGTTTTGGAATGACTTAAATCAATTCGTTGCCAGTCTTGAGAAGGAAAGGAGGGTGATTGTGATGGGTGAAATGAATGCAAAAGTTGGGAATGAAAGCGTTGACAAAGTAGTGGGTAAATGGAGAGTACCTGGTTGGAGTGAGAATGTAGAATGGCTGGTGGACATCTATGCTGAGCAAGGGCTAGAGCATACCTTCTTTCAGCACAAGATGATCCACAGGTATACATGGAAAAGAGGCTTAGAAGATGAGCAGAAACGATTGATAAACTCTGTGGCTATTGATATAAGATTAAAAGCAGATGTGATGGATGCTAAAACTGTAAAAGTTATGTCTGAGGTATTGAACCATTTTGCGGTACTACTACTACTACTAATGATAAATAAGGTAGAGGCAATGGAGGTAAGAGTACAACTCTCAGTGAAATGTGAGGATAGAGTGCTAAAGTACAAGAATGAAAGGAGAGAGAGAGAGAGAGAGAGAGAGAGAGAGAGAGAGAGAGAGAGAGAGAGAGAGAGAGAGAGAGAGAGAGAGAGAGAGAGAGAGAGGAGATTGGGAGGATCATAGCAGCAAGAAAGAAAGGTAAGGACAGGAATATATGAAAACTCTTCTGCCATAGCCATCCCCTGGAGGGAGTTCCTAGAAACAGTTATCAAATAGATAAATATGTAGATTGGTAGTAAAGTAGATCATGATTGCTTATATGTAAGCATCAATATTTTACCAATGGTTGAATAATAAGATTGCATTGCTTTCCTAACCACACACCCTGGACATGTTTGTGTGACTCCTTGAGCTGCAGATAGTCTGAAGTGAGGCTGGAGATCTCTTTGGTTGCTTCTGCTAGACGCTCCTCCAGCTCCACCACTGATGCACGCAGAGTAGTTCGATCCTCCTCACATGCCTGCAGTTCTAGGGGTTGTTACTAATGCATTTGATATTGGAGATCTTATCAACGTTTTCCAAGTCATCCTTTACAATATTATTGAAGGATTGATACATGTTCAGTAGAATGTGATCTTCATGACTATGTTTACTACTGTACTTAGTAAAACTTAGTAAAAAATTATACTTTGTAACTTTTGATAATGAGAAGTTATGGTATGAAGCATAACAAATCTAAAGTTCTGCTGCAAGTGTAACTAACACGTCTGAACAGAGTACATTGATAAGACAGGAATGAAATAAAGTTGTCTTCATACACACCTGTAGGTCATCCATAAACTGCTGTATTTCAATGTTCTTCTGACTGAGTGACTCTTCCATTTCTTTCTTCTTCAGTCGCCAACTAGATGACCAATCCTGTGGAAGTTCTATTTTTAAAAATTTGGTTTACTTTATTGTGCTTCCAAAAGAAAGAGAAGCTTAATCACACTGATAACTGTCTTAAGTCCATTTGTACAGAAAAAAAGTATTGATCTCATCAAGTGCTGGAATGACTTTTATAACAAACCATTTCTTTTCAAGAATGATAGCCTGCATGTCAAACTGGTTGGAGCAGCTTGTATTAGCAGGCTATTAAGTAACAAAGTTTCTGATTTCAGGAGTAAAAACAGTATACACCCTCGCACAGCCTCAACAATGTAAGAAACATTACACATGGAGAAACCAACATTCAAAATGTCTTAAAAAATTTGCATGCTTGATGCATGCAGCCTCAAAAACAAGTTTTTAGATGGTGTTTTGACGGTGGTTCAGACGCTTTGGCATCCCAGAGGAGCTGTCATGTGATGAAGGAACAGACCTCACCAGCCAGGAATTCAGGGGCTTCTTCGACACCTGGAGCGTGCAGCTGAGGGTCTCACCAGCACATTACCCCCAGTCAAACAGCTGTGTGGAGGTGGCAATCAAATGTGCCAAGAGGCTGCTACGCAGCAACACTGCCAGGACCAGCTCCCTGATATTGATGCCGCTGTAAGGGCAATCATGCAATACCTCAACACCCCCCCCCCAGGTCTCCGAAGCATCCCCAGTGTAATTGGTGGGAGTGTGGATGTGTGTGGCAACCCGCAACTTCCGGCCGCTTCACGACGTCACCCGGCAGTCTACAGTCGTCCTGTCGCCTCACTGTATTTAGATACTAAGTGCTTTAATAAACCTTGCAACGGGCCCCCCAGCCTTTCTGTACTCCAACCCCAACACTGGGTAAATGTTTTCTCTGAGGATTCAGCCGGCACTCTCATCACAGATGTCCTGCGAAAGACGCCATCTGCAACTCGTGCAGGAAAGGAGGACACTACTCCAAGGTTTGTAAGTCCAGTCACCTGCCTAATTCTGCGGCTACCACTAACCTAGCTGCAATTTCAGCTTCCGCATCCGGACACAAAGACCCGCACCATAGACACAGATAGCTCCGAGTTTCGTGAATGCACACTTTGTCTCTGAAGCAATTTCCAGGCCACAGCTCAGTCACTATGGCTTCAAGTTCGATGTCTTCAAAAATCCTCGGTGTTGTTCATGCTGACGTGAGTTTGCCTGGCAACTCATATGAAGGCATCAAATTCTTAGTGATCCAAGATCTATGTTGTGATGTCATATTAGGTCATGACTTTCTGAACCTACATTCCAATCTCCAGATACAGTTCGGAGGAAACAAACCCAAGCTTTCTGTGTGCGGTTTAGCTGCTGCTGCCATTCCTCTGCCATCATTTTTCGACAGCTTCATGATTGTCATTCGATCGGTCTTGACTTTCAAAAAGCATTTGACAAAGTTCCCCATTTCTGCAATATTCGTGGCCTTAGATCCAATTTCCAATCTGTGGAACACCATCTCTCCTCTACTAAACCTCATCTTCTCTTCCTAACTGAAACACAGTGTTCTGTGACTACTGACAGCAGCCCCTTTTCTGTTCCCTCCTACTTTCTCTATTTCAATCCAAGGTTGGCTGTTGCGCATGTGTGTAACAACATTACTTGCTCTCGTGCCCACAATCTTGAATCTTCAGAATTTTCTACCATCTGGCTAAGACTTCAATGTCACTCTCTAACTAAATACATCTGTGCTGTACATCTCTCACCTAATTCCTCTGACTATGTAAAATTCTTTGACTATTTGACTTTCATACTGGAGTACATCCTATCTCACTTTCCTTATACTGAGATCTCCATTTTAGGGGATTCTAATGTTCACCACCAGTTTTGTCTTTCATCTTCTTTCACTGACCAACCTGGTGAACAAACCTTCAACTTTGCTATCCTTCATGACCTAGAGCAGCTGGTGCAGTTCCCTACCCATATCCCTGACCGCCTTAGAGATACACCCAACATTCTTGATCTTTTCCTAACTTCCAACCCTTCAGATTACTCTGTTAAGCTTTCCTCTCCGTTGGGCTTCTCTGATCACAATCTTATTTCCGTTACCTATTCTATCACTCCAGTGCAGCCTCAGGACCCGCCTAAGCAGAGGTGCTTCTGGCATTTCAACTCTGCTAAGTGGGAAGACCTAAGGCAGTACTATTCTGATTTTCCTTGGGATGATTATTGCTTCCATGTCAGAGATCCTTTTCTTTGTGCCGAGCGCATAACAGAGGTGATTATCTCTGGCAAGAAGTTATACATTCCTCATACTTTCTCTAATACAAAAGCTAAAAAATAAAAAGCCCTGGTTTAACTCTGCTTGTTCTCGTGCTGTCAAAGACAGAGAGGCGGCTCACAAACGGTACCCTAGCCATCCATCTGCTGAAACTCATGCCCTATATATTTCTGCCCGTAATCATACCAAATCTATTCTCCAACCTACTAAAAACTCTCTCATCAATAGAAAATGTCAAAATCTTTCCAATTCTAACTCTTCTCGTGATTTCTGGCATCTAGGCAATAATATCTCCAACAATTTTACTTCTTCATCTTTTCCTCCTTTACTTCAACCAGATGGCTCCACTGCTGTCTCTTCTTTCTCTAAAGCTGAACTCTTCACTCAAACCTTTGCTACCAACTCTACTTTGGATGATACTGGGCTTATTCCTCCTACTCTTACACCCTCTGACTACTTCATCCCTAAAATTAAAATTCTTCATTATGACGTTTTCCATGCCCTCTATGGCCTTGATTCTCAGAAGGCTTACGGTCCGGATGGAGTCCCTTCTGTTGTTCTCAAAAACTGTGCTTCTGAGTTCGCTTCCTGCCTGGTCAAACTCTTTCGTCTGTCTCTCTACTTCTACCTATCCTTTTTGCTGGAAGTTTGCTCACATTCAACCTGTCCCTAAATAAGGGTGACCGGTCCAATCCTTCTAACTACAGCCCTATAGCTTTGATTTCCTGCCTTTCTAAAGCTTTTGAGTCTGTCCTTAACAAAATAATGAAGCATCTATCAGTTCACAACCTTCTCTCTGATTGCCAGTATGGGTTCCAGAAAGGCCGGTCTACTGATGATCTTGCTTTTCTAACTGAATCTTGGTCATCCTCTTTTAGGGAATTCGGTCAAACCTTTGCTGTCAGCCTTGACATATCGAAAGCCTTCAATAGAGTCTGGCATAAATCTTTAATTTCTAAACTACCCTCCTACGGATTCTATTCTTCTCTCTGTACCATCATCTCCAGTTTCCTTTCTGACTGTTCTATTGCTGTTGTAGTAGACGGTCACTGTTCTTCCCCTAAAACTATCAACAGTGGTGTTCCTCAGGGTTCTGTCCTACCACCTCTTTCTATTATTCATCAATGATCTCCCAAATCTGACTCAATGCCTTATCCATTCCTATGCTGATGACACCACCTTGCATTTTTCAATGTCGTACAACAGACGCCCAACCCAACAAGAATTAAATGATTCAAGGCGAGATGCTATAGGACGCCTAACTTCTGATCTTTCACTAGTTTCTAATTAGGGCAGAGCAAACCTGGTTCTGTTCAATGCCTCAAAAAATCAATTTCTACAACTATCTACTCGACATAACCTTCTAGATAATTATCCTCTTTTCTTCAATGACACTCAACTTCCCCTCTCCTCCACATCAAACACACTTGTTCTATCCTTTACTAAAAATCTAAACTGGCAATTTCATATCTCTACTCTTGTTAAATCAGCTTCCAAGAAGTTAGGTGTCCTATGGCGTCTGCGTCCATTTTTCTCTCCCTCCCAGCTACTTGCTCTGTACAGGGGCTTTATCTGGCCATGTATGGAGTATGGCTCTCATGTCTGGGAGGGTTCAACTCACACAGCCTTATTAAACAGGGTGGAGTCAAAAGCTTTTTGTCTCATCAACTCTCCTCTTCTAACTGACTGTCTTGATTCTTTAAATCACCGATGCAATGTTACATCTTTATCTATCTTCTACCGCTATTTTCATGCTGACTGCTCTTCTGAACTTGCTAATTGCATGCCTCCCCCTCTCGCTGCACAAGACTTTCTACTTCTTCTCATCCCTATTCTGTCCATCTTCCTAATGCAAGAGATAACCAGTATCTTCACTCTTTCATCCTTTACACCGGTTAACTCTGGAACTCTCTTCCTTTATCTGTTTTTCCACCTGCCTATGACTTAAACTCTTTTAAAAGAGGAGTGTCAAGACACCTCTAATGTTAACTGGACCTGCATCCCTTGCTTCTTTTCTCCTACTGTCCTCTTTACAGGGTCTGGCCAGTACCCTTTTAATGTATACATATAATAAATAAATAAATAAATAAATAAATAAATAAATAAATAAAACCACACACACCTCAATGACACTCGACTTCCCCTCCAATAATATAGATGAAGGCCTCACCTGTAGGATTTTGGGATCATAATCCAGTACACTAAATATACAATGAATGGCTCCGAACTTTCTAAGTTTAACTATTAGCAACGACCTCAAACCAAGTAAACATTGTTCAGATGTTGTTAAGAAAGCTAACAAAGAACTTTTGAGTATAAATCTGAAAAAAAGTTATTCTTACACTATATAATGCACTCGTACACCCTCATCTAGAACATTGCATTCAATTTTGGTCACCATACTATAAAAAAGATACTGATAAGCTGGAGAGAATACAAAGAAAAGTTACTAAAATTATATCAAAATTGCGAAACAAGCCTTATGAAGAACGACTAAAGGAACTGAACTTATTCAGTTTATCCAAACGTAGGCTACAAGGGGACCCACTTTAAGTACAGGTTGACCATCACTAATCCGGTAATCAATATTCCGGTTCCATCAGTTTTCCGGCATGAATTTCGTAGAGCAGTTTCAAATTTCCCAAGTTGGTGCGCCACTGTTTTTGGGAAGCGCCGTTTGTTTTGATGGCATTGTACCCAGAATCAGCTGTATGCTCACGCTTCTGACAGCAAACAGGCATTCCTTCTCATTTATTTGCGTAATTATTAAAATCCGCTGATGTATAACACCATCATGGATTCAGCTTCTCAGAGTTTGAAAAGACAAACAGCTTATACAAGAACTTCTTGCTTACGCTAAGGATGTAACTAATCCTGCTGCCAAGGAGCTTGCATAAGGATAAATAAAGATGCTATAACGGAATGGCTGTATGCTAATGATAATGTGCCTACAATTCATCATTACACTGATTCTGAAATTTTACACAAGGCAGTGAAGAAGAAAGCAGTCATGAAAATGAGGAAGGTGTGAGAGAACGAATCTACATTGATAAGTTAATTGAGAGCTGTAGTAATGTTTTGTTACAATATATAGAGCATATATAGTCAGGGGACAAAACATCAATAATCTGGAAATATCGAAAATCCGGTAGTCCTAAGGTCCCGTGGTTGCCGGATTAATGACTTAACATTAAAATGGCACTGGCCAAGGGAAAACAAAAACACATTAAAAAAATCCCGCTTGTCGCCAGACCCTGGAAAGAAGATAGTAGGAGAAAACAAAGCAAGGGTTGGTTATTCAGTTTATCCAAACGTAGGCAACGAGGGGACCTAATTGAGGTATTTAAAATTTTCCACGGTTTTGATAATATCAACATAAACGACTATGTAACTACTGATTTCACAATCACCACTCGTAACAATGGCTTCAAGATCATTGGTAAGAGTTTTAGATTGAATGAAGCGAAGCACTTTTTCTTCAATATAATCATGAACATTTAGAATTCTCTCCCAGGAGAAATAGTTAACAGTATCACAATTGAATAATTTAAGAAGAAGCTCAATAAGCACTTAGCATCCATTCACCAAATTCAGTATTTCATTCCTGCGTAATTTTTTATTTAAATTTTTTTTGTAATAATGTAGATTACTCCCTTTCCTATATAAATTCCATGATAGTTTTTCCATACTACATGGCAACACTTTCTCTTCCAGCCAGCTTTGGCTGGAGGGAGGGGTGGGTGGGGAGGAGCCTTCTACTTTACTGTCCTTTTGTCTCTATCAAGTAGATATTTAGTAGTAGTGTAGCTACACAGATAGCCTCGTTAGGTCCAGTAGGATTGTTACTGTCTGTTCTTCCTTTGTACTCCTTTGTATACGGAGTTAATGTCTACACACTCCCGAACATTGAAAAAATGGTTAACTACCATGTGTTCAGCACTCTGGACCTTTGCAGTGCTTATCACCAGATACCCATCAAGAAAGGGCAGGCCATATACCGGTTTTGAAGCTAACCATCAGTGTTTCAGTTCTGTTTGGTGCCTTTTGGAATCACCACATCGGGGTCTCATGCTTACAGAGGATTATCAACACCATCGTGAGAAACAAAAAGCTCGTTGGTACCTTTGCATACATTGATGACGTGACTGACTGTGGTTGTGACTAAAAAGAATATGACATTAACCTGAAGAAAGTACTGGACATCTTCTCAAAGTACCGACTCACCCTCAACGAGGACAAGTGCATGTACTCTGTGACTTCCTTAAAGTTACTGGACCATCTGGTTCAGGATGGGACCATGAAGCCAGACCCAGAGCGCCTGAAGTTGTTGATCCAGCTACCAGTTCCTACCAATACAGCAGCATTGAAAACGGTTCTGGGAATGTTTGCCCACTATGCCCACTGTTTACTTCGCTTCTCTGAGAAGATGAGAGCATTGAATTCCACTCAGAGCTTCCTGCTTCCTCCGTCCATGTTGGTTGCATTTGAGCAATTGAAGAACAACAATCTAGCCTCAAATATCAGTGCAGTGGATCCGACCTCTACCATGGTCGTGGAGACTGATGGTTTCGATCATGAAATCGCCGCAACGCTAAGTCAAGAAGGGAAACTGGTGGCCTTCTTCTCGTAGACCCTAAATCCCAGCGAATTGCATCATTCGTCTATTGAGAAAGAATCATACGCTATAGCCAAGTCATAGAAGGCCATGAGACATTGGTTGATTGGAAGATTCAATGGAAAGATACAATGGAAACACATGGAAGACGGTGACACTGGCTCTCAAGTCATGGAATCTCCCAATCACTGAGTGCGAAATCATACTGCCCGTTGCACTACACTCTGTTCGATGACTGCTCTCCACGTCGACCAATTGTACACCACATAAGTGGATGTTCTGCCACCCAAGAAAGTTAACCAGCGGAGCATTTATTCCTACTTGGTTTGTGAATACTTGCCCATCATACTTATATATATGTATGTATATATATATATATATATATATATATATATATATATATATATATATATATATATATATACACCTCGGTCTCGCAGAGAACGTCCAATAGGTCAATAGAAACGTCAATAGAAACTATGTGAAATCGTTCTATGTGATACATGTAGCCTATGGGGAAAACGACAATTGGTCAATCGGTCACCAAAATTGTTCCTAAAATTAACGTACACTGCATATTATTAACAATTATTAAACATAAATGGTTAAAAAAAACATCAAATAAGGTTTTCCTTACCTTAATCCTACGGGGATGTAATTACAGGGGGAGTGGGAGTCCGAGGCTTTGTGAGGATCACTCGCTTTTGCGCCAAATTGTTCTTACACTCGACTCTGATAAACCCAAATCACATCCTATGGCTGTTTCCCTCTCCTTTCTCTTTCAATGCAATAACTTCCTTCTTTATATCAAAGGAGATGGCCTTCCATTTTGTAGATGCACGGCCAGGCATGTCTGGGTCGAAGTTGGCGGTGCAGCAGCTTGAAGCATCCGCCATCCAGCTATAGAATCCAGTTGTAGAGTGACAGGGTGGAGGTGCGCATGCGCGAGATCACAGCTGGCAGCAGCGGGCAGAGGCAACACACCCTGCCACTCTCCAACAGTCCTTGACGTACTGCCAGCTAGCAGTATCTCGTCTCCCACCTCTTGTTCCCTTTTATCAGTAGTCATTGCGTTTATTTATTCATTTAATAAAGATGATAAGAGGTAAATAAACCATAGCCTACTAAAATCGGAGGTAAAAAAAAAAAAATGTAAACACAACACAGAAGCACTCCTGCTACGATGCCCTGTCTCCTTCTTCCTTCTCCCTTTACCCTAACATAACATAACTAACCAAACATAACTAACATGATTCTTTGTGAGGTAAATAATGACAAGCACCGCCTGAAACCTTGACATATGTGTTGAGTACACAATATATAGTATGTATGACTTCATATTTATTATCTCTCTCTCTCTCTCCACCCCACCAGCCCTTGACGTTTCACCCTAGATTTTTTTCTGGATTGCCATATTATGACCTTTAACCAAGCAACGGACTTTTTACACTAACGGACAGGGCTCCCTCCGCAATAGTCCATTAAATCGAGGGTCGACAGTAATAGCAAAAATACGCACAAAGCTAAAAGAAAAACACTGGAAAAGCACAATAGGGATTCTTCCACAGCGTGAACTGAGCGGGAGCGGGAGAGCCTGTGCAAGCCTAGCGGTCACTGTATGAACCTTACTCGTAGTGCGAATTTCTACTCGCAAAAAGACAAAAATTTGCCCAAGCCTCGGCTCGTTCTACAAATTACTCGTTATATGGTGCACTCGTCATGCGAGGTTCCATTGTGTGTGTATATGTATATATATATATATATATATATATATATATATATATATATATACACACAGGAAGTCCTCGTTTTACGATAGCTATGCGTTCCTTGAAACCCTATTGTAAACCGAAATAGCGTATACTGAACCCATTTTTACATGTATTAGATAGGGATGCGTTCCAGCACATTGCCAAAGTCACTCCTTCAGGTTCAGATTCATACATAAAGACATACCTTAGTGTAAAAATAAACAAATTGAATAAAGAAAATAAAGAAAATAATATAATTATGCAATCATCTGATCAGCTGATGCGGGCGACGTAGGCGGAGGTCGAGGGTGAGGCGGGTGATTCAAAACCTGAAGTTGATTGCTCTGATAAAGTGGATGGTCCAGCTGATGTTGATGGGCTGGCATGTTTGAAGAATGTCGATATCATGGACTGTTTGGCACAAGGTTTCACTGTGTTTGTAATGGTGGCGCGGGAATGACTAGTTGTTGGAGTTGCGTAGCGTCGTGGTGGTGCTGCATGTCCCACCACGCCGATTTGGCCACGCCCAACTCGCCACGTCGATTTTGGCGCCTTTTTTTAACATCGTACCTGCGAATCACAAGTATCGTAAATTGAAAAAAGGGTACTAATTGACTAATATTGTATCTGCGAATTTAACATAAACCAAACTATCGTATAGCGAGAACTTCCTGTATATATATATATATATATATATATATATATATATATATATATATATACATATATATATATATATATATATATATATATATATATATATATATACATATACATATACATATATATATATATATATATATATACATATATATATATATATATATATATATATATATATATATATATATATACAGTGGAGTCCGCGATATGATAGCGTTCGTCAGGGTAAATGTGTATTATGGCGACTGAAGAACGTATGTGAAAAAATTAATTGGTTCCAGAGAACCAGAAAATAATACAGTAAAACCTCGATATAACGAACCAATTGGGGCGGGGGGGGCTGACGTTATATCCGAAGTTCGGTAAAAATACCAAATGAGTTCGCTATATACAGGGTTTCGTTCATTAAGACGTGTTCATACAGAGTTGTTACAGTAGATAATACTGTAGGTAGTAGGTACGTAGTAGGTAGCAAGTGGCGAGAGCACAAGCGTGACCAACCCTTCACAGTGAGAGCTAACTGTGGACTGAGTGGCGTGCGCATCGGCGCGTTCATGTTCAAACAAAGTGGAGAGTTCGGCCGGCTCACCCCACGCCTTGGATATAACGAACTTTGGTTCGTTATATCCGACTTGGTTCAGCCAGGAAATGACGTTCGTTATATCCAAAATTCGCTATAAGCGGGTTTGTTGTATCAAGGTTTTACTGTATAAAAAATTCCACAATTTTTTGAAAAAAAACCCATCAAAATGAGCACATTTGCACTCCATGGGAGATAACACAACAAATATATAGATCCATGGCTAGTGGAGTGGTTGGTGAGGGGTAAAAATATAAGAACATCACTGCAAGGTATCAGGGCAGCGGCCAGGTAGCCAGTCAGCTGATTCGCTGGGTTCACAACCACTCCTTTATCCACACCATTATCACTTCCTCCATCTCCTTTGTATTACTATTCCTTGTTTTAACTAGCTTGGTGATGCCCGTTGAAACCTTTGCTTCCATGAACTTTTCCTTGTCTTTCAGTGTAGAAAAAATTGTACTTTTTGGTTTAACATACATGCTACACAAATACGTAAGTGTAGCACCTTGTTTGTGTTTCTCAATAATCTCCTTTTTCATTGCCACTGTGATGGCCTGCCTATGCTTTTTCTTCTTCTTAGTCTTCGCACGATCCATGGTTAGTGGAGGGGTTGGTGAAGGACAGAAATACAAGAAAATATGTAACTGCAGGCTACCAGTTGTGCCGCTGTGCGCCAAACTGAATGTTTAGGTCGTTAGTTCATGGATAGTGGCGCTGGTGTCGGACAGGTGAGCAGCGGCACCCGCGTGTGGCGCTCGCGATATGCCAGTTTTCGTTCGTTATTCTGATTAGATTTTTATCAAAATTTCAGTGCCTTAAGGCATTTTTACGTTAAAACGACCGTGCGATGTTGGGGAATCCACTGTATATATATATATATATATATATATATATATATATATATATATATATATATATATATATATATATATATATATATATATATATAAATAAATAAATAAAGAGAGAGAGAGAGAGAGAGAGAAAGAGAGAGAGAGAGAGAGAGAGAGAGAGAGAGAGAGAGAGAGGTGAGTGTGTTGCCTTTGCCCTCTGCTGTAAGCTAGTGATCTCGCGCATGCGCACCTCCACCCGGTCACTCTACACTAGCTGGACCCTGGTGTGTTCAATATGATTACGCACGTTCTGTATAAGAACTCCTCGGATTATTTCAACCACTTATATTTAATAATTGTTAATAATATGCAGTGTACATTAATTTCAGGGACAATTTTGGTGACCGATCGACCAATTGTCGTTTTCCCCATAGGCTACATGTATCACATAGAACGACGTTTCTATCGACCTATTGGACGTTCTATATGAGACCAAGGTGTATATATAAGTATATATATATACAATAGAACCTAACAGGATGAGTTTAATTCGCTCCAAGACAGAGCTCGTTTTGTGATTTAATCGTCTTACAAATCAATTTTTCCAATTGATATTCATTGAAATATAATAAATGCGTCCCAACCCCAAAACAACACCCAAAAATCCTTTATGGATTTTTAAAACAAAAAAAGTGCATATTGTCAACGTGCTTCAGTTCAATTGGCTTGCTAAGTCCACTACACACACTCCTTTGCCATGTTTTTTTGATGATTTCCTTCTTCAACTCTATCGTAATAGGCTTTTAAACTGCTACACCGGCTTGTATGATTTATATGACGGTCGCTTATACTACAAATTTTTACTCGTTGTACGATACAAAAATGCTGACGAATGGCGGTTTGTAAAGCAAGTTGCTCACAGAATGGTGCAGTCGTGCTATGAAGTTCTACTGTATATATGTATATATATATATATATATATATATATATATATATATATATATATATATATATATAAAGCAAATGAAAATTTCATGTTCAACAACTAAATGAAATAGATCTACAGAATTCTATTTCATTACTGTACCCTTCAAAAGAAGTTATATAGCAGATGGGCTGTCAGGATCATCATCTTCATCACTGACTATACAGCAGCAGATTTTAACAATTACGTTAAATAAATAAAAAGGAAAGCCTGTTTGCTGTTGCAAGCATTTGCAAACAACTGACTCTGGGTACAGCGCCATCAAAACAAACATAAACACCTCCACCCCCCGCTTCTATTTCTCCTACTGTCCTTTTTACAGGGGCTGGCGACAAGAGGAATTTGTTTAATGTATTTTTGTCGTCTCTTGGCCAGTACCCTTTTAATGTATATACATGTATGTGTGTATATATATATATATATATATATATATATATATATATATATATATATATCTATATCTATATATATATATACATATATATACAGGAAATCTTCGTTTTACGATAGCAATGCGTTCCTTGAAACCGTATCATAAACCGAAATAGCGTATACCGAACCCATTTTTACATGTATTAGATAGGGATGCGTTCCAGCACATTGCCAAAGTCACTCCTTCAGGTTCAGATACATACATAAAGACATAACTTAGTGTAAAAAATAAACAAATTGAATGTAAATAATAAAGAAAATAAAGAAAAGAATATAATTATGCAATCATCTGATCAGCTGATGCGGGCGACGTAGGCGGTGAGGCGGAGGTCGAGAGTGAGGCGGGAGATTCAAAACCTGAAGTTGATTGCTCTATTGAAGTGGATGGTCTAGCTGATGTTGATGGGCTGGCATGTTTGAAGAACGTCGAGATCGTTGACTGTTTGGCACAAGGTTTCACTGTGTTTGGCGCTGCATGCGCCACCACGCCGATTTGGCCACGCCCAACTCGCCACGCCGATTTCGGCACCTTTTTTGATCATCGTAACTGCGAATCAAGTATCGTAAATCGAAAAAACGGTACTAATTGGCTAGTATCGTATCTGCGAATTTAACGTAAACCGAACTATCGTATAGCAAAAACTTCTGTATATATAAATATATATATATATATATATATATATATATATATATATATATATATAATTAATCAATTGGAAAAAAAAGCGCCGCCCAATAACAAAAATATTGAAACTGTGCTCTGAAATTCATGCCGGAATACTGAAAGAACCGTAATATTGGTTGCTGGATTATCGATAGTCAACCTGTATGTATATATATATATATATATATATATATATATATATATATATATATATATATATATATATATATATATATACATGTTGCTAAGTGTACACTGACTGATCACATACATATGCAATATGCTCATCTTCCTTTTCTGCAACTACTCCATTCTGCATCAAGGCTTGCAGATGCTTCACCTCCTGCTGGAGCTCCTGCTCCCTCTTTGCATCACTTCGGCCAGCAGATTCTGCCAGATGGCCCAGTTCCTCCTCTAGAGCCGAGGCCTGAGTGCATGGAAAGGGACATGTCAATGCAATAATATGTGTAAAAACATGAAGTATGCAGAAATATCTAACATTTATCTTTGAGAGACTGGCAAATTGATTTTATTAAAAAGTTATTAGATTTTCTGTCTATGTTACCAGAGCTGTTAATGGAAGTTTGACTTATTAATTAAAGGTGAAATCACGGTAAGGATTCGTTTCTTGAGCCACTCACTATTTTGGACAAAACAATTTTTTTCTGATAGATTTTGATGTGCTTTGAATTATTCTGATGTTTGTTTGTCATGCCACGCAGCCACTTTTTTTCCTCTCTCAATAAGTGGAAGGTAAAAATTGCCACAAAAAGTCAGATTAATTAAAAACCATCAAAATCAATAAGAAAAAAAAGCTTTGTTACCATAAACTTCCCATAGCTGCAGTAAAATAACCCTAACCTAACCTAGCCCAACCCAATCTAACCAAACCAAACCTAACCTGAGTGAACCTAACCAAATCTAATCTAACCTAACTAAACCTAACCAAACATAACTGAACAAACCTAACTTAACCTAACCTGTTACAAACAGATTAGAGCTTCAAAAATTGAGCCAAACTTATTGTATGCATAATGTGGTTTACTGCCTTCAACTTTTGAGCAATAGAAATTACAATATGAGGGCTTGAAATTACACGCTATACCGCAGGAAGCACGCCGTGGCTTTTGAGATATTTTAGAAAGCCTTCTTCCTCTCTGTGATACTTTTTTTTTTATCAAGTCGAGATAGTTTACACTGCATCGCCGACACGCCACATTTGAATTGAGGTGCCTGCTTTGGAAATCATGGGTGATATGAAATGATGAGATGTGATTGGCTCAAGAAGTCATGTGACTAAAAACAATGGATTTTATTGGCTCTCGTGACACATGATTCCTCTTTCCCTCGCAAGTTGTCACGCCACCATGGCCATACCGATGACCGTGTTATTGTCGTAAGAATTAAAATTTTTTCAATATTTTTACGAAATATTAGATATTGGTATTTTTTTCTTTAATTCAGTAACATGACTGTTAGAGATGATCTAAAAATGTTTCTGAGTTTGAATTTGCAATGCATTATAAAGGTAAAGAGATATCGAGTGGTTAAAGAACCGAATATTAACCAAAATCACTAGTACATACCTAGTTGGCTAGTAAGAGTTATGCACAACAAAGTTACTATAAAAAGAAAATAGTAGTATGAAACATACCATAAAACCATTAAACATTAAATTCATAATATATGTCTGTTTTCATAATTTGATTACAAATCAGTAGACATTTTCCTCCATGATGTGTAAAGCTATACTTACATCAATTGTCTATCTATCTATATATATACTTGGCAGTTATCACCTAAATGGGGGTAGCAAAAACTAGGCAGGCCAGGGTTCATGGAGGCATTACTCTTCCCTCCCCTCCTGCACCTTGTTTTTTTCAAGGAGAGTATACAGAGGAGGGGCTTCCCAGACCACTCGCTCTTTCCCTTTTGTTGCCTTTTCTGAATCGCAAGGATTATGGTGGTAGAAATTTTGTAACCTCCACCACAGGGCTAAATTGTACTGGATAAAACTAAACAGTAAAAGCTCACTGGGGAACCTATTCATCTATATGTTTATATGTACGTACTGTATTAAAAATTTGGACAAAAAACGTTTCTATGATGGGAACTATTTAAGAAAATATATATATATCACAATACACAACAAGCAAACTAAAATATTCTCACCATCAGCCCCTCAAGTGGCCTTACCTGTGTGTGTTTGGCCAGCATGACAGCCTGGCTGAGAGTGAACAGCATCTCCAGCTTATCCACAGTCTTGTCTCGTGTTCGCAGTCTGGTGATGCCTACCAGAGCCTACAGACAAGAGAAAAAAGACTAAGCTAATTGTGAAGTCAAAATAGTAAGAGTAATTACTGAACTCCTAATCTAATTTGAAAAGAAGGGAAAATTCAAGGCTAATTATTATCTAGAGTTAATTGTCAAATCAAAGGTTTGCTGACACTCAACAACTAACACTGCTGAATTATGCAACACAACCACTTAAAAAAGATGAAATATCAATATATTCTTAATAATATAACCTCTCGCTCAACTTTGTTAGCAGAGGAAATAATATATCTATGTTATAAACTATAGTTGGAATAACACTGCATGGACAAACCTGAATTTGTACATAAACTAACCTGGTAGAGTTCTTCCAGCTGGGCCTCCTCCCAGTCCCCTGCCTCCTCTGCCACCCCTCGAAGGTATTCCCAGTCCACATGCATTCTGCTATTTCCTGAAAGTGAAAAAGACACTCATTATAAAAAATTACATTAAATTCAAATTCAAAAGAAGTTTCATAAAATTTTTCAATAAGTTTCCAAGATATACATGTAAATACAAAATGTTAATAATTTTCTTAGTTACTAGTTTCGTTATTGTTCATGCCATCTGCTACCTTCGTGTCATAAGCTCTTGCATCTATGGAGGATTTTCTAACATGCCTTGTACAAGTGCAGAATATATTATGAAAGTTATATGAGGTAATATGTTCATAGCAAATCAGTTAGCAGTGTGAGTAAATGAGGGAACAAAGTAATTAAAACCTGCTATAATGACGATTTTTTTCTTTTCTGATAACACTTTATATGTTTGTTTAATAGCAAGTTTTATATAAAAAAAGGTAAATGAAAAAAAATAAACAAAGAAATAAGTTGGTGATTGGTATTAGTCACTCCATACGAGCTACATCAGTGTAAAACAATATTTCCTCTTCCAACCCATAACAAATTTTTTGGTTTTACTGTTGGATTAATGATAAAGCATATTCGAGTTATATAAAATCTAACAGTAATCCCTTCTATGTCAGGACTAATTTGGTCAAGGCCATGATGGTTACAGATACATATGAAAGAGAAGTGTCTGATGTCAGAATTAGAAAAAAATCACCAATGTCTGCATTTCTTCTCACTGTAATGAAGACAAATGAAAGGCAAAAGGAAATAAATAAATTGAGTGGAAATAAAATGAAGTGTAATGACAGGACAGTTAATTGTCGTCTGTCCTTTCTTCAGACAAGGGGCCTGAGTCACGATGTCCACGCAGAGCCAGTGTGCCACAGAAGACTACAGTCTTGACAATTGGCAGAAGCCTTTCCCTGTTAGCCATAGCTTCCCTCTTTGAGCCAGACAACAGCTGCTCTTCTACATATTGTCTCTTTCCCTTGTAGTACTGAATAAAATTCTCAGCCACCACCTGATTGTGTTTGTGATAATCAAGGTGTTCATGTATATTTATGTCATGTGTGGCAACTTTGAATCTTTGCAAAGGGTGAGTCACAAACTTTCCAGCTTTCACATATGAGCCTTTTCCTAAGCACTCACTCCGGCCAAAAAGGATAAGAAGATAAGAAATGAGGAGACTGCAAGAGGCCAGTTAATGACCTACACGAGGCAGCTCCTTGCCCCCCACCCTTGGAATAATCCAATATTTAGCCATCCCACCTGTCATCCCTATCCATACTCTGATCCAACCGTCTTTTAAAGCTATCTATTGACTCAGCACTTACTACGTGTCTACCCAGCCTATTCCAATCGTTCACCACTCTGTTAGTGAACCAATATCTACCTATGTCTGTCCTGAATCTAAGTTTTTCTAGCTTGTACCCATTTCCACGTGTCCTATCCTGACTACTAAATTCTAAAACCTGATGAATGTTTCCCTTATTAATTCCTTTTACCCATTTGAAAACATCAATCAAATCCCCTCTTGCCCTCCTTCTCTCTAGGGAGTGGAGATTAAGACGTTTTAACCTATATTTGTAGGGTAAATTTCTCAGCCCCTGGTCATTCTTCTCTGGACTGCCTCCAAGGAGCCTATATCTTTCCTATAATAAGGGGACCAAAACTGAGCTGCATAATCTAAGTGGGGTCTTACTAGCGCTAAATACAACCTCAGAATGACCTCAGAACTCCTATTTGTCACACACCTACTAATAAATCCCATTATCTTGTTGGCTCTATTTCTAGCTATAATACACTGTTCCCTGGGGCGCAAGTCACTGCTTATTTGAACTCCTAAGTCCCTCACACTATATGACTTTCCTAAGGTATTGTCATTTAATGTGTAGTCTACAGGCCTATTACCTTTACCTACACTCATAATGCTACACTTGTTAACATTAAACTGCATCTGCCATTTCTCTGACCACTCGTACAGCCTATTTAAGTCATCCTGCAGCATCCTAGCATCATCTAAATTCTTTACCGGTCTTCCTATCTTTGTGTCATCGGCAAATTTACTGATATCACTGTTTATTCCTGTCTCTAAGTCATTTATATAGATTATGAATAACAATGGTCCTAGTACTGATCCTTGTGATACCCCACTAGTGACATTACCCCATTCTGATTTCTTCCCATTAATCTGTACCCTCTGTTCCCTACTAGTAAGCCATCTCCTAATCCACTCTAGTATCTTCCCACCTATGCCATGAGCCTTGACTTTACTTAACAGTCTCCTATGGGGTACTCTGTCAAAGGCTTTACTGAAGTCCAAATAAACTATATCATACTCGTCCCCCTTATCTATGGTTTCAAATACTTTCCTATAGAAGGTTAATAAATTTGTGAGGCAGGACTTCCCCTTGCTAAAACCATGTTGACTATGTCTAATTAGCTTGTGTTCATCTAAATGTTTTCTAATTGCCCTTGCTATGATAGCTTCTAACATCTTGCCTACCACTGATGTTAAACTAATTGGGCGGTAGTTACTACTTTCTGCCTTATCTCCTTTCTTGAATATAGGAACTACATTTGCCTGCCTCCATAGCCTAGGAACTACTCCTGTGTCTAGGGATTTTCTAAAAATCATCGCAATGGGTTCAACGAGTTCTTCTTGCATACCTTATAGAAACCACCTTCCATTTCTGCACTGTATGCCAGCCATGTATGCTTTTCAAGCCATGACAGATTGAACTTATGCCCCCTGCTCCCTTACATTACTGTTGGGAATTTATAACATTTGTCCAGAGTCCAAGTTTTGGTTAAGAAGTTATACTTCTCAGCATTCAACGCATTATTATTGATGGCTACAGTGGCGAGACCGATATCAAATGGATGAGAAGGCAATGGTGGTGGCTGAGGACTGGAGGATGTTACACTGCCATCAGATTCAGGTCCAGCATTGACAGCAGTGGTCATGGTCATACACAGTGGAGGCTTTAATTTCATTCCATCACTTAAAAAATCTATCGCACACTCTCTCAGACATAATTAACTCCAATATTCAACTGCGAGAACATTACATAAATAATACCGGTTTCCATCAGTCCTACTTTTCTCTAATTTTTGTTTGGTATAATTTTGGGATGGGGGGGCTGGGCATGGCTCCCTTGGCCCCCTTATGGGTGCGTCCCTGCGTATCCTAGAGATTAGTTTATAAATACATGATTGAATCCTTTTGTGCTCATATGTACAAATGATTTCTTGTAACTCAAGGTTCGCTGTACAGGTACGTTTAATCTCCTGCCTGATCACATAGTTTTTATACAGTGGATGAGTTTCGTCCATCATGATTTTTTTAAACTTGTTTAATGACCCTGGATTTGTACAACTCACCCAGTGGTGTCACGGCAGCTTTTAGTCTTTTTGCTTGTTTTACTATTTTGTTAAGTTTGTTTTTGCCTTTACTTGTGAGAGTACTGAACCAAGTAGTCACTGAGAAAATTATAACAGATTCAACAATTGATTTATAAAGTAATGAGGTAATAGTTTTATCTATTCCAATATTGTTTAGGACGCAGAGGTGATGCACCCGTTGGTTACACTTGCTGTAGATTAGTTTTGTGTTGCTACTCCCTGATAATTTGTTTTCAATCATGATTCCTAGATATTTATACTCATCAACTCTGTCTACAGATTGAGATTTTATTTTGAATTGAGCTGGAGGATTCCGATTATTCCTGACATCGATGAGCATCTCCTTCGCTTTGGAAACAATCAGATTTAGAAAATTCCTGTCACACCAGGAAACAATTCGGTAAAGATTTGTAAGAAGACCTATTCGATATCTCCTTACCTTTATAATACACTGCAAATTCAACCTCAAATACTTGTTCAGATCACTTCAAACATTTATGCTGCTGAATTACAGACAAAAATAAAAAACATTTTTTTTAGGTTATGTTAGGTTTGGTTAGGTTGCTATGTTATGTTAATTTAGAAGCTATCAAATGTTTTATTTCGTAGCCACACACCATTCTGGTGAAGATGCAAAAATATACCGAAAAAAATAGCTTTGTTAGCATAACCTTCCCAGAGCTGCAACTATATAAGGCTAACCAAAACTAACCCAACCAAACCTAACTAAACGTAACCAAACCTAATGTAACCTAAAAAAAAAATATACATATTTTTGTCTGTAATTTAGCGGCATAACTGTAATTTGAGGTGATCTGAACAAGTTTCTGAGGTTGAACTTGTAGTGTATTATAAAGGTAAGGAGGTATGGAATGGGTCGTTTTACGAATCTTTATCACTGATTCACCTAGTTGAGATAGTCACTGTCGTCATCATTGCTTATTTTCCTAACTATAGTGTCATCCGCATACTTAATAATTGAAACATTTCTGAAGTTACTTTGACAGTCATGTGTATATAGTGAACAGGACCGGTGACAATACACAGCCTTGGGGAGCACCTGTAGTTGTAATGATGACATCTACATAAGAACATAAGAAATTAAGGAAGCTACAAAAGGCCCTGAGGCCTGCACTAGGTAGTTCCTGTTTAACTTAACCCCCCTATTACCTACACCCACCTCTCATCCCTATCCATGAAGTCGTCTAGTCTTCTCTTAAAACTCCCTATTGTCTGTGCACTAACTACCCGCTGACTCAGTCTGTTCCAATCATCTACCACCCTATTTGTGAACCAATTTCTGCCTATTTCTTTATTAAATCTACATTTTTCTAGTTTGAACCCGTTGTTTCTTGTTCTATCCTGACTACTAATCGTAAGAACTTTTTCTACATCCCCCTTATTAAAACCCTTTACCCACTTGAATACTTCAATCAGATCGCCCCTTACTCTACGTCTCTCCAGTGAGTGCAATTTCAAGTGTTTTAGTCTCCTTTCATAGCTGAAATTACGAATCCCTTCTATCATTTTGGTCATCCTTCTCTGCACTGATTCTAACAAAATTATATCCATTCTATAATACGGTGACTTTACATTTGAGATATTGATATACTGAGATCTGTTTGAAAGGTAATCAAAGATCAAGGAAATGAGGTTACTATTTACATTCATATTTAAGAGCTTGTTAATTAGCAAGTGAGGTTGAATGGTGTTGAATGCGCTACTGAAGTCAACAAACAGTGTGCGAATATTGGAATTTGACTTTTCAAGATGACTAGTTATTTGGTGGTTCATGATTAGGACAGCATCTTGAACACTTCTACCAGGTAAATGGGCAAACTGGTATGGGTCTCTGCAGTCACTGACATGCATACACAATATGCTCTTAACAATGGTCCCAAAACATTTAGATATCTCGCATGTAAGTGCAACAGGCCTGAGGTCATTGTGAACTTAAGGAAATTTAGATTTTGGAACAGGGATGATTTTTGACAATTTCCACAAGGCTAGGACTTTGCCTTGGTCCAGGGGTATATTAATTGCTCAGCACATAATTTCAGGGTATTATTTTACATCTTCACCAGAATGCTCCAGAGAATTCAGGGTTATATTTTCACATTACCTGATGCATTCTGAGAAGATTTTCTTAATTACATTTCCGTCGCAAATTGTTAGTTTGTGAGATATTCAATGTTTTTTGTGAGACCTTCTCTTTGGAAAATAAAGTTTAATTTGATTGGAACAAGGTTCTGTTATTTGTCAATGTAGGTTAAGGTTTGCTTAATTTTAGTTAGGTTATGCTAGGTTAATTTAGAAGATATCAAATGTTCTCTATGACCAAAAGTAGGGAGTTATCGAGGTGCAGACGCAAGACGCAGACGTAAACAGACGCCGTTATGGTGAAGATGTAAAATTTTACCAATTTCAGTACTCTGGTACTTACATTGTTAGGTTCACAAGCTTTTCCTATTTTCACTCTTTTCAAAGATTTGTGAACCTCAAGTGATATTACGATTTACATACCTAGAATCCTCCTTCTGCTACTTTTCCTACCTTGGAGGCATTCAATTTCTTGTGCTAGAGTGGCAACACAGCTTAGTATTCTCTTCTCTCTACCCTGCACGAGACTACTTAACACATGACGCTATTATGACGTAGAGTGGATGTTTTGTTGTCAGTCAGCCGCTCGTCGCCATGGTAACGACAATAAAGAGTGCTGTTGTTGCATCATCGTCAACATCATCAGTACCAGCTCCGTGGTTTTGATCATGGTCTAAATATTACAGATGACTTGTGATTCATCACAAATTAAGCCTTTGTAGCGGCAACTCCTGTGGAAGAAAAACAACACAAAAATAAGAAATAAGATACAGGGGTGGGATTATCGAAAGATCGTAGCCAGACGCCGCTACGATCATGGTTACGTGCTCGTAGCGGCCATCTTTTATCGTGGCCTACGATAACCGCTAAGGTGTATTTTCTAAAGCTCGCAGCAACGCTCGTAGCTCACGATGATCGTAATGATGTAATCGTAAAACCCGTTCCGTTTCGTTCCGACCGTCCATAATGCAGCTCAGCTGATTGGCGCTAGACCAATCAGAAGAGCGATTTCATGAAGTGGGAGCCAATCACAATGTAGTCTGAAAATGTAAACAAATACACTCCAATGCTAGGAAATACACAGCAGAAGGAATAAGAGGAGAAATAGGGTCATCACTTTTTGAAACAATAGCAATTTCTATTCGGTAAATTTTTACATCTTCACCAAAATGGCGTGTGCTACGAAAAGAAATAGCGTCTGCACCTTTATCAGCCTTAAGGCTCATAAAAAGCAAAATGTCATACATCCAGAGCACACTATAGGGAGATAGAAATGAGATGGTAGAAAAAGTAATGAGGGACACGTTAAAAGAGGGATCAGATGCATGGAGTAAAGATGCTAGGAAAAACATGGAAAGTTTAGGAATAACAGTAACAAGAATACAAAGCATGAGTAAGAAAGAAATCGGGAAGAAAATGGTAAAGATTCGTAAGACGACCCAGTCGATATCTCGTTACCTTTATAATGCACTGCAAATTCAACCTCAGATACTTGTTCAGATCACCTCGAACAGTTATGCCACTGAATTACAGAAAAAAACGATTTATAATTTTTTTAGGTTACGTTAGGTTTCGTTAAGTTTAGTTAGGTTTATTTAGGTTGTTATGTTAATTTAAAAGCTATCAAATGTTTTCTATGAGTAAAAGTAGGGGGTTGGGCGAGGTGCAGACGCTATTTCTTTTCGTAGCACACGCCATTTTGGTGAAGATGTAAAAATCTACAAAATAGAAATTGCTTTGTTAGCATAACCTTCCAAGATCTGCAGTTGAATAAGAATAACCCAAATTCACCCAACCAAACCGAACTAAACGTAACTAAACCTAATTATTAACCTAACTTAACCTAAAACGCATTTTTTTTTCTGTAATTCAGCGGCATAACTATTTGAGGTGATCTGAACAAGTATCTGAGTATCGAAATTACTTTCTGAAAGACTTTACTGAAAGGGTGTGTGATCACTCACCAAATATTGCTCATGGTGCTATTTTACTATAACATCATTTTTTTTGACTCAGATCTTATGTTTCATTTCCAAATTTCCTTTATTTTTAATCTCTAAATAAGAACAACAGAATATAAAGAAGCTACAAAAGGCCCGGAGGCCTGCACTAGGTAGTTCCTGTTAATCCTATACCCCCTTATTACCTACACCCACGTCTCACAGTCGAGGTGAGGTCTGACTAACGCTAAATACAACTTTAAAATAACCTCAGCACTTCTACTCCTAGCAATGAATCCTAACCTAAACCTATTAGCCCTATTTCTAGCCTCAATACATTGTTTTCTGGGACGGAGGTCTAAGCTAACCTGTACACTCAAATCCCTCTCACAGTCTGACCTATTCAGCATTACCCTGTTTATATTGTATCTGTTTTGAGGATTTTCCCTACCAATACTTATTACTATACACTTGCCAATATTAAAATAAGTCCCTTTCTTTTCATTTTCTCATTAATAATACTGTACCGGTATGATAAATGGAAGAATATTTTGCTAATACATAATAAGTTATTGTGATTGATTTGCCAGCGCAGTCCTCTCAATGTTTGTATATATAATTCCTTCTTTTATTTTGTGGTTTTCTTTGCCAAGGAAAATATCTTATTTATGCTTATAATGATTAAAATTATTAAAAATGTAACCATTTCAGGAGAATGTTGAGGCCTCTGAAGGAATTTTTGTCACATGTTGCTACAGTACCTACTTTCTTATAGCAAAACATTTTTTTTTACAAAGATTTCATATTTAATTTCCATATTTCCTGTCTGTAAATAAGTCCTTTTCTTTTCATGCTATCATTAATAGTACTGTATAGGTATGATAAATGGTGAAATATTTTGCTATTACAGGATTATAACTTATTGTGATTTATTTGCCCCCAACCAAGTAGGTGATAAGATAATGGTAGGTACCCTGGGGAATGCTAAAGTGTGACTGTGTGTCATAATTCCCTACCATTAAAGAAGTCACCATATGTGAGTGGAACAGGTTAGGTTAGGTTAGATTAGGTTACCTATATTAATCAGTTTAATATCAGAGATTGCAGTTTAAATTTCCTTCTTTTCTTTATTTTGTCTGGCGGCCGTTTTCTGAGTAGAGCAGTTGTTAGTTTAGTTTATGTTAGGTTAAGTAAGGTTACGCTAGGTTATGTTTCGGTTATAAGAGGGAATGTCCGGATCGATATATTTACCAATTTATCATTCTCTAATTACCTCTGGGCATCATAACTTCCCTAAGAGCTATCCTGTACAACTCGTATGTCATTCTGTTAATTATTCTGCTCACACACCCCTGTGTTAAGCCTACTGTGTCTGCCAACACACTCTGGAATGTCCCACTTGCATAAAATCGTAATGTTATCAACACCTGCAAATGACATGGCACAGCACGGGATCTTTTTGTGGCTGGTCCAACTCGTGGTTCTAGTCTAGCACACCAATGAAGGAGTTCTTGTCTGGGAAATCTATAATATATAAGTAAATGTTTGTCACTACGCAAATGGATATATTCTGTCTGTGTATGACCTCTCACGTCTCATCGCTCTTTGTAAAGTCAAGTCATGTTATAAAAGCACTTGCAATTCCATCTTCGTTCACAGAATAAACAAAGTCGAGCATCACTAGACATATACACGGGTTGTTTATTGGAGAAACCTTCAATTCAATTCCACTGCGCGTCCCTACGATCAGCTTAAGGGTGCTCGCCAGGAATCGTAGCGCTACGAGCAAATATGGCGGATGGATCATCGTAACATTTGTTTGAAAATACACCTTAGCGACTTACGAGGGTGCTACGATTATCGTAGGCGCTACGATGATCTTAGCGGCCGTTACGAGCTTTCGATAATCCCACCCCAGACTTGCCCACTCTACACCAGTGGTTCCCAACCTTTTTCATTACATTCCCCGTTTACTGACTTCAAGTTTGTGTTACCCATATCATCACGTGTAAGTACAGGGTGGTCCGAAAGTCTTGTCCCCCCCTACATATTGTTTTAACTTTCATTATTTGTAAGTTATTATACTATATAAAAGTTATGGATACCTAAATTTGCAATACTTTTTGTTAAGTAAATTTTCCTGTATGATTAATGGCTTTAAAGTTATTGAAGGAAAACAAACTTTTATATAGTAAATGGTATAGTCCGAAAGTCTTGTCACCCCTACATATTGTTTTAACTGCATGTCTTGTCACCCTTTACCAAAAAGTAATGAGTGTGTGTGTGTGTGTGTGTGTGTGTGTGTGTGTGTGTGTGTGTGTGTGTGTGTGTGTGTGTATGTGTGTGTGTATGTGTGTGCGTGTGTGTGTATTATTTATCATGGTCTGGAACATCACGTGTTGGACTCGTGAGATATATATATATATATATATATATATATATATATATATATATGTATATATATATATATATATATATATATATATATATATATGTATATATATATATATATATATATATATATATATATGTATATATATATATATATATATATATATATATATATATATATACATATATATATATATATATATATATATATATATATATATATATATATATATATAAGCACACATACAAACACACCCACACACACACACACACACACACACACACACACACACACACACACACACACACACACATATGTGCTGCAAAACTACCAAGTAGGATATTATTATTTCCTGCAAAAAAAATTCTTCCATTCAGTGAAAGCATTTTAAACAAGCATGATTAAAGGTGAGATCATCGATAATACGAACTACATATTTGACAAAATATTAATTTTATTACAGTACGATGTGATAGAATCGTACGTTTGGCGGTACGGTGGGTAATGGTTATATATGATATCTGTCCCTGAGACAACGGCAGTGCTTTGCATTTTCGGTATCATTAATTCGTACCGTTCAGCTACTTCTATTTCTGCATCAATCTCGGCACTTCTTTTTAATCGGTAAGTGTCAATATTTGAATTAATATTTGGTTATAGTAGATATTTCTTCCTTTAAATATTTGTAATGTAATAATTGGAAATGTAATTTTACAAGTTGAAATGGTCCTCCAACTGATGTAGTAGAAGTACTATCAGTCCTAAAAACCTTTTTCCAAGAGCCTACGTATTTATATATAATATAAATAAGTACCAGTGGTAAACTACTCAATATTTCAATAAGATTTACGAACAATTGTGTTACATACTCGCACTTTCAATTTCATGCCGTCTCCTCTTTTTATGTCGTGTTATTCATCTCAAATGGATTGATTTGATCAAAATTGTTTATAATTTAAAAACTGATCCTTAAGGCGCACCACTATAGTCAGACCAGCCATACACCTCGGGTGGCGAGTGTAAACAGTCGGGAATTACCCTTTTACAGGCCTGCCACGTGTCTTTTAATCCGCATTGTAGAAATGTTTCAATATAAGTAAAACCATGGCAGACATGATCAGGAAATATGCATACACGTTTATTCATAGTATTATAATGTATGTAGAAACAGTAAACTTATAATGGATAAGATATATATATATATATATAAACATATAAAGAAACGTGGCATACATATTTTACAGTGGTGCTAATAAAAAACAGTACCTATTAATGAACTTCCCTTTCGTTTTGGGATGGATAAGCAGTTTAACAATTGTATTTAGATGATATCGTGAAGGAAAGTACGATAAAATAAGCTGAAATAAGTAAGAAAGAAAAATACATTGAAAATACATTGAAATCCTAGTTGTGGAAATACTCCCAGACACGCTCGCGGCCTTGACCTGACCATCAGTGTGTGTGTGAGTCCGCA
>JAPQNM010000042.1:15717980-15720480 GCA_029783475.1 Metacarcinus magister
AATAATGTGTCGCCCTGCTAAAGTATTTATCGACACTGGTGCTTCAGTCAGTCTAATGTCTCTAGATTGCTTTCAGCGTATAAAAGGCAACCGCATCCTTGTTCTAGATCCACCAGACATCCGCCTGTGTGGAGTAAGTTCATCTTCTATCTCTGCTATTGGGAAACATCCCTTTGATTTATATTTGCTCAACGATGTTGAACCTCTTCCAGTTGTATTTTACATCGTTGATGGAATTAACCTACCTGCTGACATCTTGTTAGGGAGCCCTGATCTAACTAAAAATAATGTTGATATATTTCCAGGTGCTAAAATACTCCGTTACAGGTACAGAAAAGTTCCTATCCTCTTCTCGGACGAGGTCATATCTGAAAATGTCACTAATGGTGAAAATTCTTCGGCTCAACCTTCAGTCTCTGACACTGAAGAAGTTTCTCACACTGACTCGTCTCAGTTATCTCAGCCCCCAGTTGCTGACCCTGAAAATGTCTTTCACACTGACTTGTCTCAGTTATTTCATGAACCATATAGTGCAGAACATTCTGATGTTACTAATGACCCCAAGGCCACTCCTGCTGAGGTTACAGAGAAACATAACAGAACACGACGTTCCCACGGTCGTGTCTCTAAGTCAAAAAGACGTGCAAAATACATTGCTGCTATTCAGACTGATACTTCTCAGCTTACAACAACTCAAATACCTCTTGAACAAGTAATGAAAAAGTCTGCACGCTTACGTCATGGCATAGTTTCGACAGAAATAGAACTATTGCCATTGTCTGTTACTCAAGTTAATATAAAAATTCCTCGTGCAGAGAATTTTGATGCAATTACATTGCCTGAGACAGTAACCCACAGAGCCATTGCAATTCCCTCAGCTCTATGTACACTGTCAAAGCGAGGACGTTCAAGTTTGTGTGTAGTTAATACTACTAAATCAGTTGTTAACTTGTCTACTGGAACACGACTCTGCACTTTTCTAACTTATTCAGCTCATGTTAATATTTTGGAGTACCCACAGAACGATATTGATATGATTTCCACTCAGGATATTCCTGACACACTTGATTTCATGTCACATTTACAAACAATCCAGTTTCCAGAGGCACAGGAAAATCTGGTGAATTTATTATCAAAATACCGGAGAGTTATTGCTCTCCCAGGAGAAACTTTGGGTAAAACTGACATCGTCCAACATCACATTCAACTGAAAGAAAATACTCAGCCTGTGTACATTCCTGCCTACCGAATGCCCCATAGCAGGAAAGCGATTGTTGAAGGCATGGTATCTGATATGCTGCAACAAGGTGTCATTGAACCTTCGGTCAGTCCCTTCAACAGCCCTATGTTTCTTGTTCTGAAGTCTCATGGTGTTGTTGATTTTCGTGCCCTAAACAAAGTAACATTTCCTCCACGTTATCCCATGCCAGTTCTAGAGGAAATTCTTCAGTCACTAGGTGACAATAATGCAGTTTTTTCCACCTTAGACCTCTATTTAAGTTTTTATCAAGTTGATCTTTCTCAAGAAAGTAGAGAAATGACTGCATTCAGTACTCCTTCAGGTCATTACCAGTACAAACGTATGCCGATGGGATTAGTTGGATCGCTCTCAACGTTCCAACGTTTAATTAACTCAATATTCTCAGGTCTATTGGGAAACACCCTATTTTCTTATCTGGATGACATAATTGTTTTTTCTAAAGATGTACAGTCCCCTGGAGACTGTACAAGGCTCTCCCTAAAATCAACACTGATCGCAGGGAGAGTATACCAGGCTCTTCCTAACCAAAATACCAAATCAGGTGACATATGTCAACCTAATTTTTCATGAGATCTGTGGATCTGTCATTGGCTGACCTCCAGTGACCCGTCTTAATCCTCAAATCCTCCTACTCTTCCCAACGCCATTTTTTCCACAAGGGGCCTTATCCTCGCCCACTCCCACCCCCTGGTCTCTCTCTCTCTCTCTCTCTCTCTCTCTCTCTCTCTCTCTCTCTCTCTCTCTCTCTCTCTCTCTCTCTCTCTCTCTCTCTCTCTCTCTCTCTCTCTCTCTCTCTCACGGAAGGAATTATTATATAAATATATATTATAATAATAGCTATCATTATTATTAGTATTATTTTTCTTCTTCTTCATCTTATATTTATTATTATTATTATTATTATTATTATTATTATTATTATTATTATTATTATTATCATAATTATTATTAATTTTATCAGAATTATTATTAGTAGTATTATCAAGATAATTATTTCTACCATTATTATTATTCTTTAAAAATATTATTATCGTTAATATTATTATTATAATTATTAGTATTATTATTATTTCTAATATCATTATCATTAGTATCTGTGATTATTATTATTATTACTATCAATATTATTACAACTATTATTTTTGTTATTATCATTATAAATATATGTATATATATATATATATATATATATATATATATATATATATATATATATATATATATAAGAGAGATAATAAT
>JAPQNM010000042.1:15727980-15735480 GCA_029783475.1 Metacarcinus magister
TGATTCTCAACAGGAATATGTAATGACTTGGAAATGAGAGCATCAAATTTAGGATAAAGACTAAGAAGAAAGTGTATAACAGTTATGCTGGAGAAAACTCCAACTGAACCAGTAAACATATTGTTTGTTGAGTTTCATAAAATGAGTTAATTATAAGAATGGTAAAATCGAAATTAAGAAATTGACATTCGCAATCAGTCATTTGGTGCAATTATAAAAAAAAAACCTTGAAACCATAACAAATGTAAGCATTTAAGATTGAAGAGATCTACTTAAGCAAATGGAAGCTTTTAAAACCTAAACTTGAATAAGAGAACGGTATAAGGTACTATTAAGAACATAAGAAATGAGGAGACTGCAAGAGGCCAGTTAATGACCTACACGAGGCACCTCCTTGCCCCCCACCCTTGGAATAACCCAATATTTAGCCATCCCACCTGTCATCCCTATCCATACTCTGATCCAACCGTCTTTTAAAGCTATCTATTGACTCAGCACTTACTACGTGTCTACCCAGTCTATTCCAATCGTTCACCACTCTGTTAGTGAACCAATATCTACCTATGTCTGTCCTGAATCTAAGTTTTTCTAGCTTGTACCCATTTCCACGTGTCCTATCCTGACTACTAAATTCTAAAACCTGATCAATGTTTCCCTTATTAATTCCTTTTACCCATTTGAAAACCTCAATCAAATCCCCTCTTGCCCTCCTTCTCTCTAGGGAGTGGAGATTAAGACGTTTTAACCTATCTTTGTAGGGTAAATTTCTCAGCCCCTGAATCATCTTGGTCATTCTTCTCTGGACTGCCTCCAAGGAGCCTATATCTTTCCTATAATAAGGGGACCAAAACTGAGCTGCATAATCTAAGTGGGGTCTTACTAGCGCTAAATACAACCTCAGAATGACCTCAGAACTCCTATTTATCACACACCTACTAATAAATCCCATTATCTTGTTGGCTCTATTTTTAGCTATAATACACTGTTCCCTGGGGCGCAAGTCACTGCTTATTTGAACTCCTAAGTCCCTCACACTATATGACTTTCCTAAGGTATTGTCATTTAATGTGTAGTCTACAGGCCTATTACCTTTACCTACACTCATAATGCTACACTTGTTAACATTAAACTGCATCTGCCATTTCTCTGACCACTCGTACAGCCTATTTAAGTCATCCTGCAGCATCCTAGCATCATCTAAATTCTTTACCGGTCTTCCTATCTTTGTGTCATCGGCAAATTTACTGATATCACTGTTTATTCCTGTCTCTAAGTCATTTATATAGATTATGAATAACAATGGTCCTAGTACTGATCCTTGTGGTACCCCACTAGTGACATTACCCCATTCTGATTTCTTCCCATTAATCTGTACCCTCTGTTCCCTACTAGTAAGCCATCCCCTAATCCACTCTAGTATCTCCCCACCTATGCCATGAGCCTTGACTTTACTGAACAGTCTCCTATGGGGTACTCTGTCAAAGGCTTTACTGAAGTCCAAATAAACTATATCATACTCGTCCCCCTTATCTATGGTTTCAAATACTTTCCTATAGAAGGTTAATAAATTTGTGAGGCAGGACTTCCCCTTGCTAAAACCATGTTGATTATGTCTAATTAGCTTGTGTTCATCTAAATGTTTTCTAATTGCCCTTGCTATGATAGCTTCTAACATCTTGCCTACCACTGATGTTAAACTAATTGGGCGGTAGTTACTACTTTCTGCCTTATCTCCTTTCTTGAATATAGGAACTACATTTGCCTGCCTCCATAGCCTAGGCACTACTCCTGTGTCTAGGGATTTTCTAAAAATCATCGCAATGGGTTCAACGAGTTCTTCTCTACATTCCCTAAGAATCCTCGGAAAAATGTCTTCCGGCCCTTGAGATTTAGTCTTTTTAAGTCTATCTATTTCCTTGCTAACTACTTCCCTACTTATGACTATTTCGCTTAATTTATCAACCTCTTGTCCCCTAAAGATCTGTACTGGCTCCAGTTCCCTACCCAACTCTTCCTGAGAAAATACGGACAAGAAGTATTTATTTAATTCCTTACTAATTTCCTCACCATTTTCTATCAAGCTGCCATCCATTCCTTTAAGAGGTCCTATTCTTTCCTTTGTTTTAGCCTTGTACAGCTGATAGAATCCCTTTGGATCCTTCTGGGCATCTCTAGCTATCCTAACCTCATAATTCCTCTTTGCGGTCCTAATATCCTTTTTAACTTTCCTAGCTAGGTCATTATACTGCCCTACTACCTGTACTTCTCCCCTTTTAATTTTCCTATTGAGTCCTCTTTTTAATCCAATTTCCCTTTTAATGCTGCTATTCATGCATTTTGGATCATTACTATTTGACCTAATCCTCCTCTTAGGTATATACTGTTCCTGCTCTGTATGAATTTCCCTAACTATGCTATTATAATGTAATTCTACCTCAATGTTTTGATCCTCCTCTCTGCCTACTTCTATTCCCTCCCAATCTATACTCTGGCGGTGATATCTGAGGCCCTGGTAATTGGCTTTTCTAAAATCTGGTACTAAAGCAGTGTTTTGTTCTATCTCCCTCTTTGCATTAATCTTGAATCTAATTTCGTGGTGGTCACTAACATCAAATCTAGCTCCTATCTCAACCTGACTGACCAAAGTTTCATTATTCGTGAAGACCAGATCTAAAATATTTCCCTGTCGCGTTGGTTCCCTTACAAGTTGTGTGAAAAAACCATCCTGGACGACATTTAAGAATTCCTCCGAGCACCCGTCTCCTGTCATACTATCCCAGTCTATTCTCCTATAATTAAAGTCCCCCATAATGCACACATTATTATACCTAGATGCCCTTGCAAGCTCCTGCATCAGAGGTACACTAGCTGCTTCGTCTAAATCCGGAGGCCTATATATAATCCCTACAACAAACTTTTTCCCTCCTATAATAATGTCAATCCATAATGATTCTGTATTCCTATCTGTTTTTATTGTGGTGTTGACATAGCTATTTAATGTGTTTCTAACGTACAGTGCCACACCTCCCCCTCTCCTCCCTACTCTATCCCTGTGAAAAAAAGTGTACCCATCTATTCCTACTTCAGGTAAGAAATGTTTGCCTGCAATATCTAACCAAGTTTCTGTAATACCTATAATATCTAACTCTTCTACACATGTGATACCTCTAAGTGTGTCTATCTTATTTATTACACTTCTACTGTTTGTATAAAAGACACTAAGTTCATGTACCTCCCTCTCTTTACCCCGTCCTTTGTCACTGGCATACAGCTCCTGTCTCCCATAGAACCTGCTCCACTCATCCATAAAACCTACCCCATCCTCCCCACACATCCTCATCAACCTCTCGTTGAGGCCAAGGGCATGTGAGAGCCACCAGCCTCTAACCCCCTGTCTAGGGAGCACTCCTGACACTATACACCTCCTACCACTCTCCTTTTTCTCCCTCAGAAGCTCCCTATACCTATCCACTAGCTCCTCTGACCTTACCCTGCCTACATCGTTCACTCCCACCCCCTCCACTACCCTCCTGTATCTCTCTATCACGTCCTGCACTCCAGCTCCAGGAAGACAACACGTCATCCTCCTCTCCCTGTCGGCCTCACAGAAAGTCTCATCTAAATATCTAATCCTGGAGTCACCTAGAACTAACACTTCCTGCGACCCTTCTAACCTTTCCCTGTCCTTCCTCACCTTCCCACCTTCCTTCCTCTCCTTCCCATCTAACTTCCTCCTCACTATCTTCGCCTTGGGTGTCCAGTCCCCTTCTCCTGCTCCTACTTCTATCACGACCTCTTCCTCCTCCTGTGTAGCTAACAACCCAAACTTGTTGCTACACTCCACCTCACACAGGGGAGGAAATTCCACCTCACACAAGGGAGGGCTCACCCTCCCTTTCCCTCCCCTATCCACAACCCTCCAACTATCCCCCCCCTGTCTCTGACCTGACGCTCGTGACCTGACGCTAACTTCCCGCCTTACCTCTTGCATCTGTTGCCTCGTCTGTGCCAACAAAACTTTCACTTCCTTAACCTCCTCCTCTAAAGGTACATTTCTAGCTAACATTTCACACAACTTACATTCACTTACCATCCATTGTCTCTCCATTCCACAGGAACCACACCTCACTACTCACCCTCCATACCTGTAACCCCCTCGCCTATATTGAGTACAACACACTCAGTCATCTAAATAATTTTGCCCCAAAATACACACAAAACACAATAAAATACTTGTTATGGTAACAATATAGCCTGGTATCCCTTGTGTTGCACTAAAACACAATAAAATATCTGTTATGGATAAATACAACCTGGTATCCCTTGTTAGCGCGAGCAAGTAGCAGCACGTCCTCCTCCTTCACAATACACAATAGTACGTTCAAGGGAATGGCAAAAATAATGACGGAAGGCGGGAAACGCGTATCAATGGAAAAATATTGTTTAATTAAGCCGCGCATATAAAGGTTGATAGATCCTTGTTGAAGCTTATGAAGTAAAAGATGACCTATGAACAATAACCTATAATAATAACCTTTAATTTTGTGCTTCACGGAATTAAAGCTGAATATATCTATAAAATTTTAATTAATAACTAGTTAATAGAAAACAAATTTAATAAATATTTGAATCAATTCATTGATACCAGATCTGGATTGATGATTATGACTTGATAACGAAAGATCAATGAAATATAATCAGATGTAGACCAGAAAAAAGAAACTCCAGGACAACCCATGTGCAAGTATTTCCAACAAAAATTTTGACAAAATGAGAGATGACTTAAATATGACACGAAGCACTACATATGTTTCAGGAAACAATCTTTGACCAAGCAATAGAAAACGTTATTTTAGTAGTATACTCAATCCTGTAGCATACGTAGACATCAAATGAAAAAATTTTGCTACACTTTCCCTGCCAGATTTGATGCACTGCAACCACTACATTTGGACTTGCGGGAAGACCTGGCCGAAAGTTTTCTCTCTCGCCATCCAAATGAGGATCCAAGGTTCGGAGGTGTTTACCTAGATCTGGCGGAGACGGCACCCGCACCTAGAACCATCAAAACTCACCTTGCTTTCTCCCTGCTACCTTCAGACCTTCTAGAAACGTGCAAGGTATAATGTGCAATGTGTAATCATTTGCATTATTTTTGTCTCCTCACAGTGGTTTCCATCATGATCTATTGTGTGTGTGTGTGTGTGTGTGTGTGTGTGTGTGTGTGTGTGTGTGTGTGTGTATCTACCTACTTGTATTTACCTCGTTGTAACATACAGGAAAAGAGCTATGCTCGTATTGTCCCGTCTCCAAATTTACTATTATCCAGTTTGCTTTTGAAATCATGAATATTTTTTGCATTAATTAGTTCTGCATCAAGTTTATTCCAGGTTTCTATGCTTCTATATGGGAAGCTGTATTTTTTTATGTCTCTCTTGCATGTAGTCCTTTTCCGTTTCTTCCCGTGTCCTCTTATTGTTTTGTTGTCCCATACAAACATAATATCTCTAAAGAAAAATTTCCAGACCTTTTGATGCTCTATACCAGTGGTGGCAACCCATGGCATGCGTGCCAAACATGGTACACCAACGACTTTTTTATGGCACGCGAAACCCAGAGCTCACCTTAAAAAAATAGCTAACAAATCTCAAACTTCTTTTATATGGCAATTGGTAACGCATGGTGCGCTGGGCGGCGGTGGGGGCCGTAGGTTTAGGGAGGGTGTACCCATACGTCTCAGTATTCCGATCCCGTTTTTATCCCGTTCAGTAGAGCTGGGCAGGATTCGTCATTTTGAGTACTCGCGGATTCGATTACTTAGGAGAATTAGAAGAGACTGCAAAATTCATTCAGTTTCCAGACAATATAAAATTGGATGAACTAAATTTGCAGTGTTTTCATGGATAGACATGGATGATTTTGAAATGCAGATGATTGAATTTCAAAGTAGCTCAATTTGGAAGCAAAAATTTGTTGACCTTAGAGCTGACTTGGAAAATATTGAAAAAGATCGATTAGAGACGGGAGTAACAGAGAGAAATGTGGAGAACAAGGTATTAAGGATGTGGAATACTATTCCAGAAAATTTTGTCTTTAAAAACCTTGCAACAACATTATTCACCATTTTCTCATCCACGTATTCTTGTGAATCATTATTCTCCGTGATGTAGTTTATTAAGTTCAGTAATAGGAGTAGCATTACGGATGAAACAAGAAGCGCATGCAGATTTTTCAAGGCTACAGAATATTAACCTGAAATAAATAATCTGTCATCAATGATGCAGCAACAAAAAACACACTGAAGGTAGATAGAAAAAAGATCCACAATTTAGTTTTCTCTGACTTTGGTTTGATGTTTTCTGCTAAAAATGGTAAAGATTCACTTGTTTAACATATATATAGCTTTTAGGTAAAAAAAAAAATATTCTCTGATTTTTATGCATCATTTATAAGGGATTAAGAACAGGATATCTCTAATTTTACATCCTTTTATTGTGTTTTAGTCAAGTAAAACGATGATGAGATTGGGCATTGTAATGTATTGGAAAAGGTTTACTGCTTTTTTGATGCTAAAAAACATCGCCTTTATATTGTGTAGATGTATATGGCAACTAGAATTACACTTAAAGGCTAATAAAAAACATGCACGCTGTCAACAGCAAGGAACGACCTTTTAGTTAAAGATTATGTAACTAAATTTTACATTCATTCAATCTCACATGATTTACAAAATTACTCCTGCAATATTCTTATTTTCCCGCTTTGGTGTAACATTTTATTATTTCATAAGGTCCTCCCAAAAAATAAAAATAAACCAAATAATAAGACTTTTACAAAAATTTTGGTTGGCACGTGAAAAAATTTTGCATAAAGATTTGGCTGATTTTGGCACCCACTTAAATAGGTTGCCCACCCCTGCTCTATACACTGCAATAAGGTATTCCCTTTCTCTTTTTTTCTAAAGAGTTGGTAGTTTCAGCCTAGAAAGTTTTTCTTCATAAGATAAGTTTCTCATTGAAGCTATTTTTGTAGCGGTTCTTTGTAATCTCTCAAGCTTCTTTATATCTTCCTTTTTATGTGGTGACCAAATTACTGACGCATATTCTAACTTCGGTCGAATCAATGATGTTATCAATTTGTTAATCATCTCTTCATCCAGATATTTGAAAGCCATTTTTATGTTTAATATGAGCTGATATGTATCTCCTGTGATTTTATTGATGTTTCTCTGGTGACATTATCTGTAATCCATACTCCCCAATTATTTTTCCATTAATTTCCCATCGAATACTTTTCTCTTTGTCTCATTCTACTACAGCCTATTTTCAGCACTTTACACTTTTTGGCGTTAAATTCCATTTCCAATAGCTTACTCCATCTGTGAATCTTATCTAGATCCTTTTGCAAATGCTCACAGTCCTCTTTACTTTCTATTTTTCTTAGTAATTTGGCATCATCTGCATATAAACTCATATAACTATTTACTCCCTCTGTCACATC
>JAPQNM010000042.1:15740480-15772980 GCA_029783475.1 Metacarcinus magister
CGATGGATTACTCTACTCCAACGTGGATTAATAGTGCTCCCACCTGTGTTCAGTGCTCATCGCCCGATGGATTACTCTACTCCAGTGGTATTCATTGCGCGGATCGCGAGCCGCTGGCGGCTCGCGATGACTCAATTCACGGCTCTCGAAAAATATATAAATTGATTAATATAAAAAAATAATTTTTCAAGTAAGATACATATTTTCATGAGGTGAGATGGAAGACGAAGTCACAGTAAGAGATAACATTCTAACATCCCTAGCCTAGTCGTACAGAAATCATACGTGTCCACTACGGGAAACTGATCAGGGACACGTCAAAATTTTCTCATTTACTATATTGCACTAGCAGCTCAGTACTACTTAATTTAGTTGAGTTACGCTAACTTGCAGTAGCTGCGGCTCTCTCAATCAATGCGTTTAACCGAAGTGGCTATCTTGCAAAAATTAGTGAATAACACTGCTCTACTCCAACGTGGATTAATAGTGCTCTCATCTGTGTTCAGTGCTCACCACCCTATGGATTACTATACTTTCCCGTTGATTAATTACTTACAGTGCCTTCCCGGACACTCAGTGCCTTAGTGTCCACCAAGGTGCCCTGCATGGGGCATGTTTATACACCAGTGTCACTAGTGTTAACTGTGGTTCGTTCCCTGAGCTACCGTGGCCCCTGGCCCGTTCACGCCAGCACCTTTGCCACTCAGTTCAACACCATTTGACTTCACCATGCCTGACAACGACGACCTCCACACTGCAGCAGCAGTGGCACTCAGATCGCCACCTTTCTGCCCACAGAACCCGTCTATGTGGTTCGCTATTTTGGAGTGCGGATTTAAGGCATCCAAAATCTCCAACAGCCTCACCCAGTTCACCCATGCTGCTAGTCTCCTGCCTCCTGACGTCCTTCCACAAGTCTCTGACGTCATCTCAAAAGCTTCCACCTCCACCACGCCCTATGAAGACCTGAAGACTGCTATACTCTCAAAACTTCAGTCTTCTATTGCCACCCGCCTCAAAGAGCTGTTCTCCAAGGATGAGTTGGGTGATGAGAAGCCTACAGACCTACTGCTTCGCATGAAGCAGCTACTCGGAGACAAATACAGTGCTTTTGACCCCGAGTTGTTCAAACAGCTGTTTTTTATCAACGTCTGCCTCCTGCTACACAGCTCGCTCTTTTCAGCGTCAAGGACAGCCTAGACCCTGATGCCATCGCTAAGTTAGCAGACAACCTTATGGCAACCATCCCTACACCACAGGCTTCTTCAGTGTCCTCAGTCACAAACCAGGACAACACTCAGCTCGCTCAGCTCACCAAGCTGGTATCCCAGCTCACGACTGAGGTCACCTCCCTCAAAAGGCAATTCCACGACCGCCAACGGTCCCGCTCCCCCACTCCTCAACACCGCCAGTACCGTCCCCGCTCGAGAAGCCCAGGACTCTGCTGGTACCACAACAACTTCGGCGACAGAGCTTCGAAGTGTGCCGCCCCATGTTCATACAAGGCGTCAAACTAAAAGGGCGAGTATCAGTGCAGCGCGCTGCTCGCCAACCCTCAGCGCTGCTCCACCTTCACGACAGTTGCTCCAACATAAAGTTCCTGATTGATACCGGCGCCGATGTCAGTATAATACCCGCGACCGCCAATCTACGAACCCTACCTCCACTCTTGCATCTCTTCGCCGCTAACGGGACCAAGATACCTGTCTACACACGGCGCACCTTGCAACTGAACCTCTACCTCCGACGTTCCTTCGAATGGATCTTCTACGTCGGGAACGTTTCACAAGCAATTCTCGGAGCGGACTTTCTGAGGCACTTCAACCTCTTGGTGGACGTTAAAGGTCAAAAATTGGTTGACCCACTCACCTCCATCTCCTCCACAGCACGATCAGCGCCAAGTCACAGCATGCACCTCGCTGTCATCCAAAAGGACCACCAGTTCGCTGACCTGCTTAAGTCTTTCCCTTCGCTGACTCAGCCTTACTCAGCCAGCGTGCCCGCCAAACACCACGTCACGCATTACATCGAGACAACAGGACCACCAGTACATGCCAAGGCCCGTCGCTTAGCTCCAGAACGCTACCGTCAAGCCAAGGCCGAGTTCGAGTCTCTAATGCGCCAAGGTATTGTGCGGCCCAGCAGCAGCAACTGGTCATCAGCCCTCCACGTCGTCCCCAAAAAGAACGGCGACATACGGCCCTGTGGAGACTACCGTGCCCTCAACTCTCACACCCAGATGGACAGATACCCTGTGCCAAACATCCAGGAGTTCTCGTCCCAACTCGCTGGCTCCACCATCTTCTCACGCATAGACCTCGTCAAGGCCTTTCATCAGATTCCAGTACACCCTGACGACATCCCGAAGACCGCCATCATCACGTCCTTCGGTCTGTTTGAGTACGTCAGGATGCCCTTTGGACTCATGAATTCGGCCCAGACCTTCCAACGTTTCATTGACGAGGTTCTTCGAGGCTTGCCCTTCTGCTTCGCGTACATCGACGACCTACTCATCGCGAGCCCAGATGAAGCCTCACACCGACAACACTTTCACCAAGTCCTCAAACGCTTACAAGACTATGGCGTACAGATCAATGTCTGAGTTCGGTGTCACCTCTCTCACCTTCCTCGGCCACACTGTAACTCCAGCAGGCATCGCTCCACTCTACACGAAGTGTGAAGCCATTCAGCAGTTCCCGAAGCCGTCCACCCAGCGGAACTTCAAAGAATTCCTGGGTATGATTAATTACTACAACCGCTTCATCCCACACTGCTCTCTCCTGCTTCAGCCACTCTACTCCATGGTCAAGCCCTGTAAGCGTGGCTAGTCTGTCACTCTCATCTGGACTTCGGACGCTGACGCTGCCTTCCTTGCAGCTAAGAAGGCCCTCAGCGACACAGTCATGCTGTCTTTCCCATCCCCTGACGCGGAGATTTCCATAGTGACAGACGCCTCCGACACTGGGACTGGTGCCATCCTCCAACAACTTGTCGACAGTGCCTGGAAGCCGATTGCCTTCTTCTCACAGAAGCTCAACACGGCCGAAACCAAGTACAGCGCATACGACCGAGAACTTCTCGCCATCTACAAGGCTGTCAAGCGCTTCCGCTACTTCGTTGAAGGCCGTCGCTTCCATGTGTACACTGATCACAAGCCTCTTACTACTGCTTTCCTGAGAAACAAGGACTCCTACACTCCACGGCAGTTTCGCCACATGGACTACCTTTCTCAATTCACCACCGACATCAGGTACATCAAAGGCGCGGACAACGCTCCAGCAGACGCCCTCTCCCGCAACATTACTGCTGTGACGTCCTCTTCTCTTGATTACGCCGCCATAGCTGCCGACCAGTCTGGCGACGCCGAACTGGACAAGCTATTGTACAACCCGGCGCTCAAGATAAAGAAACTCACGCTCCCAGGCACCAAGATCGCTCTCTACGCTGACGTCTCCACAGACGCTGTCCGTCCCTACCTGCCACAGCGACATCGCTACCAGGCCTTCCGTCAGTTTCACGATCTCTCTCACCCTGGCATCCGAGCTACACAGCACTTGATGACGTCTCGTTTCATTTGGGAGGGTATCAACAAGGATGTCAGACTCTGGACTCGTACCTGCACCAACTGTCAAGCCTCCAAGGTGACTCGGCATACTCACTCTCCGCCCGGCACTTTCACACCCGTAACGGAGAGATTCGACCACATCCACATTGACCTGGTCGGCCCCCTGCCACCCTCTGCCGGTCATCGCTACATCCTCACCTGTGTGGATCGTTTTACACGTTGGGCCGAAGCCGCCCCCATCACTGACATCACAACGGACACCGTCGCCCACGCTTTCATCGCTACTTGGGTCTCCAGGTTCGGTGTTCCTCTCAGCCTCACCTCAGACCGCGGCGGCCAGTTCGAGGCCAACGTGTGGAACAAGGTCATGACCCTGCTCGGCATCCGCCGCTACAGGACTTCCAGCTACCACCCGCAGGCCAATGGCATGGTCGAACGGTTCCATCGCCAACTGAAGTCCTCCCTCATGGCCTCCACCCAACGAGAGAATTGGTCCCTGGCTCTCCCCATTGTTCTCCTCGGCATCAGGTCCTCCCTGAAGGAAGACCTGCACCACTCCTCGGCTGAGCTGGTTTACGGCACCAACCTTAGGCTCCCAGGCGAACTTCTAGTAAAAACACCCGACCCTGCACCCTGCAGCGTCCAAGACTTCGCCTCCCGCCTCAAAGGTGTCATGAGAAACCTTCAGCCAGTGCAGCCTCGTTCTTCCCCGATGAAGACCTTTGTGAGCCAGGACCTCGACACCTGCACCCACGTCTTCATACGCGTGGATGCCGTCCGCCGGCCTCTGACGCAGCCCTACCAGGGACCCTACCTCGTCCTGAGACGGACCAGGAAGACTGTCACCATTGACAGGAACGGTGCTCAAGACGCGGTGGCCATCGACCGAGTCAAGCCGGCATATCTGTTGGCCCCAGATCAGGCTCCTGTTATGTCTACCATCAAATTGGCAACAAGACAGCAGCACCGCACCACCAAGATTTCTTTCCTCCCTTCCTCGTCACTAGGGGGGGAGTATTGTAGCAGTCTCCCCTGCACAGCTTAGAGAGCGGAGATACCCGTTCTCTGAAAACGTGGGTGGCGCTGCCATAACTAATGTAACTTTATTTTTATTATATTTTTCATTATTTATTATATAATTTCTATGTACTTTATTTATGTTTTCTATTTATTACATTATATATTTTGTTGCGCTGCTGACCAGTGCACACCCATCAACTTGGCGCGCCCTGTCCTCAGACAGTGCGCATATTCAATAATTAATATTTGTTTTTTATATGATTATTTTATATATATAGTCTAAATTTTATGAATAAAAATAACCTAAACTGGTTTCGAGTTTCCTCAACCAGTGGACCAACTATCATTAAACACCCATGCACCAAACAACACCTTCTCTCAGCTTACACCACATGTTATACCTAAAGAGTACTAGGGTTAAACTTCACAGAGAGAGACACAGTAAAAGTTTACGTTAATTTTATCAATTAATATACAAGGGAAAAACACACAACCTATCTGAGCAGCCTAGCTACGTGAGGTTTACGGAGACGTGTGTCTCAGCACGTGTTACAGCCTACCACGAGGTTACCAACCTTACACTTGAGAGTTTGGAGACGATGTCCTTCGGCTGCTCGACAATTGAAGGAGCTACCATGCCGCGTGGTGGTCCGCTGTCCTTCGGCTCCTCTCCTGTGACCGCTTCCTTCGGGCAGGAGGAAACTTCGGCTACCACACGTGGTCCCTCGCCGGAGGACTTGAACCGCACGTCTTGTCTGGGGTAGAGGAAGGAAGAGAGAGAGAGAGAGAGCTAGGCCGCACCCGGGGAGCCCCGCTCTGCTCTCGCCCAACCTTGCTATGACCCGTAGACTCCGCCCCTTCTTCTGACGTCAGGGCCGGCTGGGTCACGGACTGGCTCGCCTTGTGATGCGACCCAGGAGCTCCTCCTCTCTTGTGACGTCAGGGATCAAGCCGACTCGCGGGTGGCGGACCTTCTTTGCGGGAATCTGGAAGCCCCTTCCTTTCTGTGACGTCAGGGGTCAAACTGATTTGCAGGTGGCTGTCCTTCCTAGATAATGACGCGGCGCTACCCGGAAGCTCCGCCCATTCTCGTGACGACAGAGGCCAAGTCAAGTCACGAGACTACTACGCTCAAAGTATATATAATATTTATATATATATATATATATATATATATATATATATATATATATATATATATATATATATATATATATACTATTTATAGTATATATACTTTGACTACGCCTATCTGGAATTTTCTGGTTTCGCTCTGGAGAGCAACCAACCAAATCACAAAAGGTGTGGGTGCCTACACCACCCTCTCGCCTGCATGGTAACCACCCACATGGCCTGCACCAACATGGGATGCTATAGATTCTATCACAATGTCGATGTGATTGTCTTCTTCCTTTCCTTACATGGTTTGTTGTGATAATGCAAGGGCACGATAATTACTGCCAATAACAATTTTCGTGATTATTCTATTTTCTGCATCCAGCTTTAAGCTTATTGGTCTTTATTCTTTCGCTTCCGTAAAGATACCAAAAAAGTACTGCTTTCACTTAGTACATGACCATCTTTATATAGGAAGAGTCAACTATTATCTTCCTCTTCCTTTCTTCCTCTTTTTTCATGTTATTCGTATAACTTTCAAGACGAGTATCAGGATACCAAAAGAAGTTAATTAAAGTGGCTTGTAATTCTGTTTCAAATTCATATACATTTTGAATCAAACCTTTATTTTCAAAAATCCTTTAAAATCATCCTTTTATTTCCAAATATTAATTATAAAATAAAGTTTATAACGTATAACGTGTGATGCCTATTTAAAAAAAAAACATTCAACAGGCCTTCAGGCACCATTCTGGAACCACATCAAGGAGGCTTGGGAAAGACGACGACATCGCAATTTTCTTTTCCTCTTCTATGAGGACATGAAAGAAGACGTGATGAGGGAGCTAAGGCGCCTCGATGCCTTCCTTGGTACGAGACTGACGGAGGATGAGCTGCTTCAGGTAGCTGAACATACCAGTTTTTCAGAAATGAAAAAGAGAACTAATGTTAATCCTCCATCCAGTTCATACTCTGCACGGGCGATAAAGGAAGGGAAACGTGACTTCATTAGAAATGGTATGTGAAACATATATAATAGATGTACACTGTTATGCCGATTGATTTTTACGATTCCATTTGTTGTTAATATTTGAGCATAGATGCGTGTGAAATAAAGCTAGTATCAAACGCTGCCATAAGGTTGAGTGTTCACATGATTTCCTGCAGGCAACACCGGGGATTGGGTCAACTACTTCACTCCCGAGTTGGAGTCCAAGTTCCAAGCATGGATGAAGAAAAGTGGAGAAGTGACTAAAGATATTCCCTTCAGGTATGAAATAGACGAAGGAGACAAATACTTCGAAAAGTGATGAACTCAAGCGATTTCATGACTGTCAACAACAGCTAGGCAAAAGGATCAAGTATGAGTGAGAAGCCTCTCGTGTCCACAAATATGTCCTCTAAAATCTAAATGAGCATGCATAATGGTTTAATGTATTCTGCATATTTTCCACTGCTCGATTAATAAAATGGATGTGGTTTGTAGTTGAATAACTAATCAGGAATTTTGCATGCTCTTTTTATTAACTTGAATCAAACATTGCACAGTACCTATTTTGGGGAACTTTTGTAAAAAGTTTGTGCACAACATACAGTAAATGTATTGGCCAATAGTTTTTTATGTCTTTGATATCTCCTTTTTGTGAACTGGTATTATCATATAATTTTTCCAAGTTTTCGGTACCTAACAAGCTTGCAAGCATTTTTTTTTTTATAGTAGTAAATCACCAACTGTTTTCTTTGTGTACTCTCCTACCTACTTCTAGTGCTAATTTTAATAATGTTTGGTTGTCATTTGTGATTTCTATTTCTCCATTCACCTCGTCTACTAGTTGTGAATATTGGTTCTGGGGTGGGATTCAGCAAACTATTTACTAAGAAAGAAACTGGTGGATATCGTGATAAACCACGCCGCTAAGGTAAACATAGTAATATTTTATTCAGCAAACACTTACTAGGATTTCATCTCCGCCAAAATGTACTGGGTGTCTGAGCACTGGTAAGTGAGTTACCATAAAATGGTAAGTCACCCATCTCGAGATTATTTTAGCCACTAGTTACTAGTATAGGCGAGTTTAGTATATTGCTTTAGATTTATGATAATAAAAATTGTTTCAGGAGTAGGCCAACATACAATAATAAAGGAAATAAGTGGAGCTTGCCGTGTAAGGGACGAAATAACATTTTTATTTTAAAATGCATTTTTTCACTTACCTGTTCCTCCTAGCCTAGGGATAAGTCCGCGGTGTTAATCCGCCGCTTCCAGTCACCAAATCAAACCACCCCCCTTGCGCAGTAGAGATGTGCCTCTGGGACAGCTGTCACCCCCACACTCCGTTCCCCCATTCCTACTTAGCGTCAGACTCCTGAAGGAGAGGCATCGTGTGGGCAGGAGGGCGGGCTTTTTGCTAGGAGGAACAGGTAAGTGAAAAAATGCATTTTAAAATAAAAATGTTATTTTTCACATTATTACCTGTTCCTCCTAGCCTAGGAAGATTCCCACATTTAGGGGTGGTTTGATTATGGGTGAATAGTCCACAAAAAAGGGCAAGATTCTCACTTGGGAAGTGTTAGCAGTCCCAGTGAGTCAGTGAGTCTATGCCAGTGTAGAGCCTCCCAACAATCCTTGCCACGTCCGTAAACCGAAGCAGGCAGACTAGGAGAGTGAAGAGAGGGGCAGCAACCTCAGGGAATAACACTCCCTGCTGCCACGATGGGTCCAATAGCGAAGACGTCATCCAGGACTTTCTGTATAGCCTTCAGATAATAGTCGGCAAAGACTGACTGAGTCCTCCAGCAGGCCACCTCCAGAATATCTGATACGGCCCTGTTAATGGACCAAAGCAGGGACGTCGCCACACCCCGTACATCACGGGCTCTTACCCTGAGTAGGGGTCCTAAGTGCTCCGAGAAGTCCTTATGTGCTTCTTTAATAAGTTGTCTTAAGAAGAAAGAGATGGCCGCTTTGGAGAGAGAGCGTTCTCTATCCTTCACTGAGAGGAACTTCTGCCTTGGACGCGACTCTGACCTTGTCCTACGAAGGTACCAGCGCAGAGCTTGTACCGGGCAGAGAAGGCGCTCCTCGTCGTCTGCACCCACCGCCGCCGTTAGGCTAGTGAGGGTAAACTCCCTTGGGAGAGGATGGGACGAAGTTTCCGTCTTAGCTACAAACTCCGGAAGATAAGACAGCACCATGTTGTTGCCCTGACGAGCGACTTGGCCTGACAGAGCTTGCAATTCATTCACCCTCTTAGCCGTTGCCAACACTACCAGGAAAAGAGTCTTCTGTGTAAGATGTTTAAACGAAGACCTGTCCATTGGCTCGAACGGAGTGCTGAGCAGAAAGCGGAGAACCACGTCCACATTCCAGGGGGGCACTCTGCTGATTGTCCTCTTGACCTGGCGGCTGCAAGCTTTAGAGATGTCCTGCAAGACCGGATCCGTAGAGAGGTCGAATCCTTTCAGCCGAAAAACACTGTTGAGCATAGCCTTGTAGCCTTTCACTGTAGAGGCTGACAGATGGCAATCCTGATGCAGATAGAGGAGAAAGTCTGCAAACTTTTGACTCGACCATATGACCCTTCAGTCTGCCCCACCTACGGTAAACACCCCATTTCGACTGGTAGTTCATAATAATTGAATGTCTTCTAGCTCCCGCCACGAACTTCGCCACTCTTCCCGAATATCCCCGGTAACAGAGGATTCGCTTGATAGTCTCCACGTGTTTAGCCGAAGAGGGTGGAGACCGTTGTAGAACCGGTGGAAGTGAGGCTAATGCAGCAGGTCCCTGCGCGTCGGAAGGAGGTGGGGAGCATCGATGGAGAAAGGTAGCAGGTCGGGGAACCACTCCTTGCGTGGCCAGAACGGAGCTATTAATGTGAGGACCGTCCCTTGTGACGCCTGCAGCTTGACGAGGAGTTTCCTGATTGCTGAGAAGGGCGGAAAGGCATACAGTTCCTGATGATTCCAATTGAAGAGGAAAGCATCCTTCGCGACGGCCATGGGATCCTTGAACAGGGAGACGTAATTCTGAATCCTGTAGTTCTGACTGGTGGCGAACAGGTCTACGAGAGGCATGCCCCACAGTTTCTTCAGGCCCGACACACCTCTGAATGAAGAGTCCATTCTGTAGAAATAACCTGGTGCCTCCTGCTAAAGGAATCCGCCACCACGTTGTGAATGCCCCTGATGAACTGAGTCCTTAAGGTGATGGACTTGTCCTCCGCCCAAAGCAAAATCCGCTGCGCCTCGTAGTTGAGGGACGAAGAATGAGTCCCTCCTTGATGTGCCAGGTAAGCAAGGGGTGTGGTGTTGTCTGCGAACACCCCTACTGTCTTGCCTCGTAGAAGGTACTCGAAGTGGAGAAGAGCTAGCCTGACGGCCCTCAACTCCAGGAGGTTGATGTGAGAAGCCGCTTTTTCCTCAGACCACAACCCGCCTGCAGAGTGTTGCAGGAGAGAGCAGCTCCATCCCTCCGTTGAAGCGTCTGTGTACAACAGGAAATCTGGAGACCCCTCTCGGAGAGCCTGACTGGCGAGAAGGTTGGGTTCCTGTGCCCACCACTGGAGATCTTGGAGAAGGTCGGGAGTCCACGCTACACGAGCTGTGTCTTCTTGAGTTGTGCTGGACCAATGAGAGTGAAGATGAAATTGTAGGCTTCTCATGCGTAAGCGGGCTCCTGGCACCAGATGGATAAGCGAAGCCATGTGCCCCAGCAAGGTCATCCACTCCTTGGCGGTAGGGCTCCAAGAAGCCGTGAAAACTCCCAGAAAAGCAAGAAGATTGTCCACTCGAGCCTGCGACGGAAAAGTCTTCAAATGAGAAGACAGAATGTTCACTCCCAGGAAGACCATCCTCTGGGCTGGTTGCAGGCTGGACTTCTCCATATTGATGCGCACTCCTAAACGTGCGCACAGCCGAAGCAGAGTCTGTGCCGAGTCTAATGCCTTCTGTTGCGACTCTGCTAGGAGAAGCCAGTCATCTAGGTACTGGAGAAGGCGGATGCCCCTCCTGTGTAGAGCCGATGAGATGAGCGCCATGATCCTGGTAAACACCTGGGGAGCCGTAGAAAGGCCGAAGCAAAGCACCCTGAACTGGAGCGCTCGACCCCTCCATCCGAACCGAAGGTATCGGTGGGCTTAGAGGATGTATTGGCACTTGCAAGTAGACATCCTTCAGGTCAACTGACACCATCCAGTCGCCTCGCTTGATGGAAGCCAACACCGTCCTCACCGTTTCCATCCGAAACTTCGTGGTAATAACGTGCTTGTTAAGAAAGGAGAGGTCGATGACCGGGCGAAAGCCCCCCGACGCCTTGGGAACCACAAACAACCTGCTGTAGAACCCCGATGTAGGGGGTGCCTCCTCCACCGCACACTTGTCTATGAGAGCCGTAACCTCCGACTCCAATGGCTTTGCCTCGCTCGGAATCTGCTGAGTAGGAGACCAAGTGCAGAAGAACATCTGACAACGGAGGGGAGGAGCGGAAGGGAATCTTGTATCCCTCACGAAGGACCTGGAGAATCCATTCTTCCACCCCTAAGGTCTCCCAGTCTCTCAGATGCTGAGCGAGGCAACCTCCGATTGACTCCGAGCTGACTGAGGAGTCACTTACGAAAGAGCCGCCCTCTTCGGTGGTGGCCCGTCGAATCCCTCGAGCGCCAAGGCTTGGGAGGCTTCGTGGAGGGATGCTGCGAAGAACCGGCACGAGGACGAGAAACGTAAGAAGTCGAAGGGCGCGGGTGCTTCTCAACAAGTGGTGTACCCGGCTTCGGCCTCGGCTTGACGAGAGACTTGGCAACTGTCTCTGTGAACGAGACCGAAGCTGCCTTCTCTGCCTTGTCCACACGAGTCCTCAAAGAGAAATTCCGAGTCCATAACCGACCCGCGCAGGTTTGTCTTGGAAGTGGAGCTGAAGCGCGGTGGTAGGCGGGAGAGGAAAGACTCCCTCCTCGCTGCCCTTGTATTGGCAATAGCCACAGCCGTCAACCGTGCTTGGTCCAACATTGCCCTTTGGATACTCTGAAGATAATCTGACATAGCTCTGTACGGAGACAAATCCGTCTCCGACAGCTGGGTGGAAACAAAGGTTCCCATCAGCCAAAACAGGAAACTCTGCGTCCCTTGGATGGAAAGCAGCGCCTGCTCCAGTTTAGTCATCTGCCCCTATGAAAAACTGACTCGGTTCGCCTTGCCTGGCCAAGAGATGAGCCAAGTCCGGGTTAATCTTGGCAGCCTTGCTCTTACCCTTGTCATCGCCTATCTTATAGGCTCTGTAATACCTGCTGGCAGGGTACTTGAGAAATGAGGGCTTGGTAGACTCGTTGACGCGGGAAAGATCCGAGGAAGCCCGTTGCATCATGAAGTCCACAGCTTGTGCCCTCTTCAGCTGAGGGGTGGAAGGAAGAACCTCCCTCTGTAGGCCCGGTATAAGAGGAGCAGAGACCTGGGCCGAAGGAGCACGGGCATCCAGGAACCTCTGACACACGAACTCCATCATCTCTGTAAAGTTAGGGGAAGAGTCTGAAGAACAAGCGCCGTCCTTCCCCTTCTCTACTTGACATCGCTTACGGGACGTAGAGGGACGAGGCTCTTGAGAGGGAGGAAGGAGTGGGGACGATGAACGAGGCACCGAACCATTTTTGCGTGACAAAACAGGAAGGAAGATGGCAGGAGAAGCCGTCCTCCGCCCACGTGACGTAGGCGAGGAACGACGAATTAATCCGTGCTTCCTTCTTCCAGGTGTCGGCGCATCGTGCGGCCGTGTCAAGCGAGAGATGGAGGGAGAAACCGCTCTCCACCTTTCTCTCTCGCACCCGCGACGACACTTCTCCCTTCCGTCGTGAGAATCGGCGCGGTGGTGGTGGAACGACGCATGGGGCAGGCTTTGTGTCACTAGCTCTGCCCTCATGCCGGATGAACACTTGTTGGCTCGATCCCTAAGCTAACCTCCCGTGACCCCTCGGCTGGGAGTGCCTGTTGCACTCTGCTAGTCGCCGTGGTCTTTGGGTTGAGCTTGAGGCAACGAACATGCTGGAAGGAAATTCATATTGGAAAGGCAAGTATGCAGCTGACTAGCTATCATCCTGGAGAACATATCCTGCACAGACGGGCTACTTGTCAGGAGCGAGGCAAGCTGGCAAGTAATACATAGTGTGCGGGTCCCGGGTGGCCTTAGCCAGAACCCTGTTGCATCCTGATACAGCACAGGTTCTTTTCCCAGCGCCGGTCGGAGCAGTCGCTGTAGGCCCGAGAACAGCTGGTGGTGAAGAGGCCGGCAAAGTAACTCCCTCCTGGGAGCCAGATCCGCTATGCTTCTCTAACTCTGGTGGCACCTGCAGAGGCCCTTCCCAGTCTGCTGTGTCCAGAGAGAAGGAGCTCCTAGTGGCCATGACGGAAAAACAAACACCCAAAGACGGGAAGCTTCAGTGTTTACACGGGAAGCTTCCAGCTAGGAATGGGAGAACGGAAGGTGGGGGTGACAACTGTCCCAGAGGCGCATCTCTACTGCGCAAGGGAGGTGGTTTGAATTGGTGGCTGGAAGCGGCGGATTAACACCGCGGACTTGTGCCTAGACTAGGAGGAACAGGTAATAATGTGAAACAAATAAGTCACTACTAATGCCACATAACTTTGTAGACGCTGGGTGTGTCTTCGCACAAGTTATATTCTGCAATTATTCTTAAACTTAAGTTAAGAATAAAGGTATACTTAGTCAGTATAGTCAATCTGTGCCTAAAAACAGTGACACGCCGTTCTGGCAAGGATGACCCATTAAACGTCAAAATTCATGTATATAAAAATTATATAAATTAGGTTAGGAATTTTTTTTTACTTTTTAAAAGTGACCCAAACAACAACATGAAAAATAAAGATGACACATGATTTTAACAATAAATTCCCTTGAAAGGTACATAACTGTGTTCATCTAAAAGTGTGTGTGTGTGTGTGTGTGTGTGTGTGTGTGTGTGTGTGTGTGTGTGTGTGTGTGTGTTTCACTGTAAAGTCTGCTGCTGGTCTCTCTCGAGACAGCCGGCCGTCCCCCTATGGAAAGAGCTCAGAGCTCATACTGACCAATCTTTGAGTTGGACCGAGACCACTCACACATGTAGCTGAGGTTGTCGGCTACGTAAGGATTGGAACAACACCCTGACTTGGTTTTCTTAGTTTATTGCTGCAGCGTTGGTTGTACACACAGGTAGCTTGTAGAGTTGACAGAGAATCTGGAGATGGTGAATGATGTTTGAGGGGAGCCATGAGGCTTGGCTCCCCGGCGTGAGCTTGGTGGTAGCCTGCAGGTGTGACTCACGGTTGGCTGATGGTTGACTGACTGACTGTGTGTGTGTGTGGCAGCTTATATTGGGCTCGCAGACCGGTGGACAGGTGAGGTGAGGTCAAGTTAATCTCGACCTCAGCCGCGGTCTCGAGGGAGGTAATTATAGGCTCTGGGTGTGTGTGCACCTGGGTATTTAGGTGTGTAGTGTATATATGTGATTGTTGCTGTTGCTGCTATACACACAACACACCGGGATAACAAGGTCACAACTCCTCGATTTCCATCCCATACCTACTCACTGCTAGGTGAACAGGGCCTACACGTGAAAGGAGACACACTCAAAATATCTCCGTCGGCCCAGGGGATCGAACCCTGGTCCCCTCGCTTGTGAGCCGATTGCGCTAACCACTACGCTAGCGTGTGTGTGGGTGGGTGTGTGTGTTTACCTATTTGTACTATACAGGGCCTGAGCTACACTCGTATGGTTCTGTCTCCGTATCTATATTTGTCTATTTTTTCCTTCAGTTGATGTACATTCTTTGCCATTATCATCTCTTCCTTCAGTCCATTCCAAGTATTTTTACTTCTTTGGGGAAAACTGTACTTTTTTGTATCGTTCAAGCAAATTCCTTTTTGCAATTTTTCCTTGTGTCCATCAAATTTCTAGCCTCTCCTATTCTTCTCAATATTAGGTCTTTTCTATCTGTTTCCTCCATATTGTTCATCAATTTATATGTTGTGATTAATTTACTTCTTTCTCTACTTTTTTTTTTTTAGTGTTGTTAGATGCATTTGAAAAAAATTTTCTTCATATGTTAGGTCTTCCAATTCTGGTACCATCTTAGTTGATATTCTCTGTATTCTTTCTAATTTCAACATATGTTTTTTCTTGTGCGGGAACCATATTACTTCTGCATATTCCAGTTTTGGTCTGATCATTGTAGTTATAATATCTCTCATCATATCTTTACTAGGAGATACATTACTTGTGGCATATATATTTTAGAGTAGAATAGATTACCACTAATAGTAATAGTAGCAGATAAGGTAGAATTTTACATCTTCACCAGAATGCACCTGGATATAAATAACACACTTTCCACAATGACATTAATTTCTGTCGCTAATGCATATATAGTAAGATATATAATAAGATAGCAGACACCCGCCACTGCCTCCTTATTGTCTTATTTTTCGGTACATTTATAAAACGTTTACTTGGTGTTGCCTTCGTGGTGCTTTTGCACATTGGTACAAAGCAATAATGATATCATCTGCTTGCTTGACACATGTTTATTGGGACAAAAGGCACAAGTAAACACAATGAGACGCCTATCAGCTGGGCCGTGGCTCCACCAATTGGACTGTTCTGACGTCACGAGGAATCACAGCGCGTTCCGTAGTCACGTGGTATTTTGGCATCAAAAATTATATTTATTTGATATATGACGCATATTTAAGCCAAAAGACCATTAGTATATTGAAATTGAACATATTTTTCATTAAAGAGTATATAATACATACGATTTTTGGTCTGAGGAAATTGGTCTAATCTACATGTGTATAACTGTTTTCTGCATGTAAGGCCAGACATACTGAAGTTGTTCTTGTTTATAGGACTTTTCCTTCCCTAGATTAGAACTTGACGTGCTATCATGTATCAGCTTTGATACATCAAAGACTAAAGTTTGAGGATTACTAGTTGCTTAACTACCTATGTTTTTACTCTTAATGCGACAGCCTCTAGTGTTCCCAACATTTTTTGAGCAACAAAAATTACGATCTGACGGCTTGAAATTACACGCTTAACCGCAGAACACTTTTGAAGTACTCTAAAAAGCTTTCTTCCTCGCTATGATACTTTTTTTTTTTTTTATCAAGTCAAGAAAAGTTACGCTGGACTGCACACACTCTATATTTGAACTTAACCCCTTGCTGTATTCGCCGCCTTCAAAATGGTGAGCGATATGAAATAATGAGGTGTGATTGGTTCAAGAAGTCATATGACTAAAAACAAGTTATTTCATTGGCTCTCGTGACACGTGACTCATAAGAACATAAGAACATAAGAAATGAGGAGACTGCAAGAGGCCAGTTGATAACCTACACGAGGCAGTTCCTTGTCCCCCACCCTTGGAATAATCCATCCCACCTGTCATCCCTATCCATATTCTGATCCAACCGTCTTTTAAAGCTACCTATTGACTCAGCACTTACTACGTGTCTACCCAGCCTATTCCAATCGTTCACGACTCTGTTTGTGAACCAATATCTACTTATGTCTGTCCTGAATTTAAGTTTTTCTAGCTTGTACCCATTTCCACGTGTCCTATCCTGACTACTAATTTCTAAAACCTGATTAATGTTTCCCTTATTGATTCCTTTTACCCATTTGAAAACCTCAATCACATCCCCTCTTGCCCTCCTTCTCTCTAGGGAGTGGAGATTAAGGCGTTTTAATCTATCTTTGTAGGGTAAATTTCTCAGCCCCTGAATCATCTTGCTCATTCTTCTCTGAACTGCCTCCAAGGAGCCTATATCCTTCCTATAATAAGAGGACCAAAATTGAGCTGCATAATCTAGGTGGGGTCTAACTAACGCTGAATTCAACCTCAGAATGACCTCAGAACTCCTATTTGTCACACACCTACCAATACATCCCAGTATCTTGTTAGCCCTATTTCTAGCTATAATAACTATAGTACACTGTTCCCTGGGGCGCAAGTCACTGCTTACTTGAACTCCCAAGTCCCAAGTCCACTATTTCCCGCAAGGTATTACGCAGTAACACCATCAGAGTCAATGGCGTGTTGTCTCTAGAATTTTAATTTTTTCAATATTATGGTATTTCTGGATATTAAGTCCGCCTCCCCGATTCCCCACCAACCCCCCCTATCCCTTCAAGCAAGCTTGGGAGCCCATAGGGAATAGGGTTTTTTTTTGGGGGGGATGAAAAATAAGCGAAATATGGGCCTTCAAAATTCTATGAAAATTTCCCTGAAAATTTCGAATTTCCCTAATCTAACCTAACCTAACCTAATCTAGCCAGGGGGCTGCGTCCCCCTGGCACTCCTTCCCGCACTTTTCACAGTTTCTTCTCAGGCAGTAAACCATGTCTCATTAACAGTTTCAGTAACCCTTCACAGTCCTTGAAATACGTTCAACAAAAATTACCATAGGACAAATAACATCCTTCACAAGAAACAGGAAGATGTTCGTCACGTCCTACTGCGAGCTGAGAAATTTACCCTACAAAGATAGGTTAAAACGTCTTAATCTCCACTCCCTAGAGAGAATGAGGGCAAGAGGGGATTTGATTGAGGTTTTCAAATGGGTTAAAGGAATTAATAAGGGAAACATTGATCAGGTTTTAGAATTTAGTAGTCAGGATAGGACACGTGGAAAGGGTACAAGCTAGAAAAACTTAGATTCAGGACAGACATAGGTAGATATTGGTTCACAAACAGAGTCGTGAACGATTGGAATAGGCTGGGTAGACACGTAGTAAGTGCTGAGTCAATAGGTAGCTTTAAAATACGGTTGGATCAGAGTATGGATAGGGATGAAGGTGGGATGGCTGAATATTGGATTATTCCAAGGGTGGGGGGACAAGGAGCTGCCTCGTGTAGGTCATTAACTGGCCTCTTGCAGTCTCCTCATTTCTTATGTTCTTATGTTCTTATGTTCTTATATCAACAACTGACAATGAGCCTGTATCGGAACACCTGACGTGTCCCTAAAACAGATGAAAAGCGTAACTGAACCTAGCGTGGAAAGTTGTAATTGGTAGCAGCACGAATGACAGTCACGAGTGGCAGTGCGATTGGAGGATTCAGTTCTATAGATATCATGAAATCTTTATATGCCGCTACCCACAAATCCCAGTCATAAACAATAGAAAATCATTTCGACACTGGTTAAATGAATACGTCCCGACCGCCAGCCAGCTGCTAGGAGTTGCCAGACACTGCCAACCTTGCAGTGCTAAGTTATGGTTAGGTTAAGGTTGTTAGGTTACGGGTGTATAATGGTTAGGTTTGGTTCAGTTAGGTTCGGTTATGTAAGATATTTACATTTTATTACCCAAAAGTTAGGATTCGCAACTTAATTTTTTCTGGATTCGGGTAATAAAATGTAAAAATCTTATATAACCGAACCTAACTTAACCTAACCATAACATAACCGTAATCTAACCGAAGACCTTAACCTAACCATAACTTGGTATTATTGCAGTTTCAGACAATACACCACACGTAACTATAAACTGTCTCAGGGTCTAGATGACACTGTTAGGAGCTTTTCTAGCCCCACATTACACTGTCGGAAACTAATAATAAGTTCGGGACAGAATTTCGAAGATTTAACTCAATTTTAGCTGGGCTGTCGCACCACCGAAAGGATACTATGTGTGTTCGTGTGTTTGTTATCAATGGTGGGCATGCGCTGTAGAGGTGTGATCCTCAGTCACGTGTTATGACGTTGCGTGACATTTTATGACGTTTAATCAATGACTTTAAGCTCTTATAGTCATTGGTATAATGACGTGAGGTTGCCTGCTGCCAATCATGAAAAAGATAATTTTTTCCTGCCAATCATATATGAGCACGTGTCTTTAGACAAGGATAGACTGCCTGTACTATGGTGGATAGCGTTAGTTAGACAATGGCTACCGTGGAGGACATATGTGGAGGTTGTATATATACAAACTGGCAGTTCACAGCAAAATTCTACGAACAGTCAAATGTAGCAATACAATATCTTCGTCAACACGGTGTATTGTCCAAATCAGTGGAGTGTCCTAACTGTAAATTGCCGTGCAAACTTAGGGAAGACAAACATCTGTGGTACTGTGGTCGGTACCGTGCGCTCCTTAAGAAGAAAAGCTGGACCCTCAACTTCTACTTAAGGTATTTCATGTGAAGCTACCGAACTTCTTAGCTATATGGCTGTATCAGGCATAAATATGGCGGCTGTCGATTTTTGCTACACTTAGGGAATTTCTTTGACTTCTAGGTAAATTTCCCGTTTTTTAAAAAAAATTTTTTTTATAATTTCCCTAGATTTTTTAAAGTCAATATTGGTGAATGTTTTAGTATATTATTGTCATTATTATGAAGTATTATCGCAGTTATGAACGTTAAGTTATGATATTGAACCATGGGGCGGTCTGGGCATAGAACAGGATAGTGTCTTTATGAGAGGTGCAGGTTACGTCAGGTGAGGTTGGGTTCAGAAGGGGTGCCGGTTAGGATAGGTTTCTGGTTGTGTTCGAATAGTATCTTAGCGGGGTGAGGGGGTCCAGGTTAGGTTTGGTTAGGTTAGATTAGGATAGGTTTCTGGTTGTGTTTGAATAGTGTCCTAAGGGGAGGTCCTGGGGTGGGCGCAGCCCCCCCGGTTAGAATAGATTTGTCGTGTTTGCTACATTTAGGGAATTAGCTTGACTTAGGGAAATTTCCCTAGATTTTCAAAGTCAATATATCACTCATATATGCCTCCCCCCAAAAAAAAAACCCGATTCCCCACAGTCCCCCAAGCTTGCTTGAGGGGTTGGGGGGTGTGTGGGTAGAGATAGGGAATATTGTCTGAAACTGCAAATTTACCCATAACTTAACCTAACCATAACATAACCATAATCTAACCGAACACCTTAACCTAACCATAACTTAACCTGGTTGGTAGCACTGCAAGGTTAGCAGTGTCTGGCAACCCCTGGCAGCTGGCTGGCGGTCGGGACTTATTCATTTAACCAGTGCCATCATTTCAATGTTTACTTTTGACTGGTGCAGAGCTCGCTGGCAGTGTCATAATACTTTGAAAATGTTTCAGAGGTTTGTGGGAGAAGTGAAGCAGGCAAAACATTTCCTGCACCCCGTGCAGTGTTTCCTGCATGTGATGCTGCAGTGTCTCCTGCACGTGATGCTACAGTTGTGATTATGTTATTGCATACACGTAATGTTCTTTATTGGTATAGTATTCCTCTGCTTGGTTGCGCTGATTGTTCATTTATGTGCTTTTATTGCTCATGCTGTATTGCATGTTATTGCATGTATTTCCTTGATTGATGTATGTTACAGCTATAACCAAATTGTTTCTTCAATAAAAGTATGAGCATTTTAATGGGATTGTATTTATATTCCTGTCGTTAATCATTTATTATTCAGAACAAATTGATGTGAAACAGGTATAAACGTGCACAACAAGTAGCTAAATGGCTCAATGGAGTTAATGCACAGGTTATTTTGAAGATGTTATTTTCACAACATATAATTCTACTATTCAAGTGGTTTATTAAACCAAGTTATTAATTAAGAGGCATTACCTATTTACTTGATGAAATAAATTAGATAAGCTACCCCTAAAATATAGTAGTCTAAGCGAAATATAGATAGCGCTTTCAGAGGTTCCAGTTCGTGTTTTGGGATGTGATTTTCTATTAGTGGAAAAGACTGCTTTCCAATCATTCTCTCTTATAGTCATTGGCTGCTTGCTGGCCCTTCCCAACACTACAGGGCGGCGGCTGTCTGTAAACAAATCACTGAGCGAGTGAGCTTTAGCTCTAGCTGCATAAGAAAATCCCAGATAGCCTGCTTTCCGTGAAAGGTTTGTATGGTTTATATAGATGCATAAGATGTATGTTAAATTATGTACAGACATTAATGAAACTTTATTCTGTGTGAGAAGAACTAGTGGCCACTTCGAATTAACCACTAAGTTGGCTATTACAAATGTTACTTAACGATGCAGCGTAATGTACCATGAGATACTTTGCGGAGAGATTTTCAAAACATGCCATTTTTGGACTTGCCATTTAATGTTTCTCTGTTGGGTATTATTTTACATCTTCACCAGAATGCTTTAAAGAATTCAGGGTTATATTAACACATTAGCTGATGAATTCTGAAAAGGTTTTTTGAATTACATTTCCGTCGCAAATTCTTAGTTTGTGAGATATTCAATGTTTTCTATGAGACCTCTTCGGGAATAAGGTAAAGTTTAGTTTGGTTTGAACAAGAATGTCATTTGTCAATGTAGGTTAAGGTTTGGTTAGGTTAGGTTATGTTGTTATGTTAATTTAGAAGCTATGAACTCTTTTATATGACTAAAAATCGGTGGTTGGACGAGATGCAGACGCCATTAATTTTCGTAGCCATAAGCCAGTATGGTGAAGACGTAAAAATTTACCCTCTATTGTCCTAATCACTTCGCTATATCTGCATAACTACTGCTCGGACGATATCGATATGAATATCAAGTCCTACATACTATACATAGTGAACTCAACACACCTGTGAAGGTTTCAGGCGGTGCTCGTCGTTATTTACCTCGCAAAGCGTCTTTGAAGTTAGGTGCTTCGCTTCGGAAAATATTTTAAGTCCACACCTCCAAAAATGTTCGAAGTTCAGACCTAAGTCCACAACAGACCTTACCCTTCGTGTCAGGGCAGGAAGTACAACCGAGTGTGTTTGTATATTTGTTACCATAGACATGCACTGTGTTTAAGTCACGTGGTGTGATGTTTTATGGCGTTTGGGGTAGAAGTGCAGAATAAGGCCTTCTGCCCTTTCTTTTTTCTCTCCTTCCCTACATACTAAACATAGTGTACTCAACACATCTGTGAAGGTTTCAGGGGGGGGGTCACCATTATTTACCTTGCAAAACGTCTTTGAAGTTATGTTATGTTAGGTTGGTTAGGTTAGGTTAGGTTAGGTAAGGTTAGGTTAAGTTAAGTTATGGTTAGGTTAGGTTATGGTTAGGTTAGGCTCGGTTATATAAAATTTTTACATTTTATTACCCAAAAGTTAGGGTTCTCAACCTTCAATTTTTTTCTTGATTTGGGTAATAAAATGTAAAAATTTTATATAACGAGCCTAGCTGAACCAAACCTAACCTAACTTTACCTAACCATAACCTAACTGTAACCTAACCTAACAACCTTAACCTAATCTAACCAACCTAACATAACCTAACCTAACATAACTTCAAAGACGTTTTGCTAGGTAAATAATGGTGACCCCCGCCTGAAACCTTTACAGATGTGTTGAGTACACTATGTATAGTATGTAGGGAAGGAGAGGAAAAAGAAAGGGCAGAAGGCTTTATTCTGCACTTTTACCGCGTTTGGTTACCCTCTGTCTAATGAAAAGCCTTGACCTCTTTTTAGCTAATCAAACAAATGCACGTATATGTATCGCCGATTGGAAGGGTAGCCTGTCAAATTTTTTCCACTCTCGATATGGCGGTCACGGCAGGCACTTACCTGTGACACTTACCTGTTCGGTTATATAAGCTTTTTATATTTGATTACCCAAAAGTTAGGCATTTCTTCCTAGATTTTTTTTCTGGATTGCCATATTATGGCCTATATTTGATTATAATAACGAGCACCGCCTGAAACCTTCACAGATGTGTCAAGTACACTATGTATATTATGTAAGACTTCATATTTATATCGATAGCGTTCGAGCAGTAGTTATGCAGATTTCCCGTAATTTGTATTTGGTTGATCTGTATGGTTCGTTTAGTTTGGTGGGGGTGACCAGAGGAAGGCGAAACTCCCCGGCTAGGTTGAGTTAGGTTAGGTTGTGGGTGTCTGGGGATGGTTGCCCCCCCGCCACAAGGTTAAAAGGTTATTACGTGAGTTCAGTTTAGGTTAGGTTAGGTGAGGTTGGGGCTCTGGGAGGGCTTGCCCCTCAGTTAAAAGGTTATTAGGCGAGTTTAGTTTTGGTTAGATTAGGTTAAGTGAGGGTGTTGGGGGGGCCATATTCCCCCCGTGGCAGTTTAGTTTAGGTTATGGCTGTGTTGTTGGGTGTTTCTGGTTCAGTTATATAAGCTTTTTATATTTTTGTAATCCCCAAAATAGGTTGCATTATGCTGACACCCAAGTGGCTTATCTGAAATTCTTTGGAACATACCAATCGTAACATGATATCTAAACATCAAATCATGATTAGATTAGATTCAAGGGGGCTAGAAAAATAATTCTGAAGGAAAGATAGTTTTTCTGGTGTTTTTGATGTGCTTTGATTTTAGTTCTCATGCTCCATACATTTCGTTCTGATGTTGCCCCACCCGTAAAACCTGAGCAATTCATATACATCTTTACCATAATGCTCTAGTGAATTGAGCGTTATATTAAAAAAAAAAAAAGGTAAATTCTGAGGTTTTCCTTATTACATTTCCATCGATCAATGGTTATGGCAGTGCACAAACACTTTACTGATCTCCAAGACAAAAAATAAGTGCCGTTACTGTAAATTAACTTTTTGAAATAGGACAACAAGGAAGAGGCTGGACCTTCTCTTTGAAAATAAGCTAAAGTATCGTTTGGTTTGAACAAAGTTCTGTTATTTGTTGATATTGGCTAAGGTTAGGTTACTTTAGGTTTGATTACTTTAGGATGGCTTAGGTTGATGTAGAAGATAATAAATGTTTTTTATGACACTAATAGAAGGTTGGGACAGGCGCAGATGCCATTTTTTTCCCCTAGTTTCTATCCGAGGAATAAATGTGTGTAGGTGTACGTGAGTTCAGTTTAGGTTAGGTTAGGTGAGGTTGGGGCTCTGGGAGGGCTTGCCCCTCAGTTAAAAGGTTATTAGGCGAGTTTAGTTTTGGTTAGATTAGCGTTCGTGAATAAGGAATTGTTAGGTTATGTTAGAAATTCTGGCACCTTTCTTTTAATGTAAATCACTGTTGGGGGTCTTGATGATATCTTACAATATATGTATTTGTGATGGAAATGTATGTCAAAATCATTCAAAATGGATCAAAATCTATACAAATAATGTGTTATTTAGATACAGGTGCATTATGGTGAAGATGTAAAAATTTACTTAACCTGGTTTCCCATAGGTAACCCATATTTTTTATCAGGGAGTGGGGAAAACTCAGAAACAAGTGCTTTGCCCCAGAAACTCAATTTTTCCTCAGTTATTACTTTAGAACCTTTTACTGCAAACTAACCGTAATGTGTAAGTAATATGATTATGAGAGGGCCACTGTAAATTGCTACAAGTGCATATATCAATTTTTATTTTTTTAAAATTAATTTGAAAAATTCTTAGGCCTACAATATTTTGTTTAAGAAAGGTAACATAGTCATATTTCATGAAACAAAGTTCAGAAACAAAATGTTTCTGGAAAAAATTGATAAATAAGGACGCTTTTCTTTAATAAAAATATGCAGTTTATTTATTTAACATTTATGCTTTTATATTTACTAAAGTACTATATATTTTTTGTTGTTGAACAAATGTAAAACATTTCATGAACATATTGTCTATCTCATAAATGGAGGAGCAGAGGACCTTAAGCATCGGCGACGGGTTAGAGCTCACTCTTCCTTAAAATAAAAAATATATAAAATAAATAAAAAGGCGTGGGGGGGGGGGTCAGCTAGTTCCTCCAAGTTGGTGCCTTTGGACGTAGATTGAAGGCTGGCAATGATATCGGATTAAATTCTAAGAGTTGAAACCATTTTCAGAAAACTTTTTTATGTTCACTTTAAAGCATTTTTTTTCTTTTTTTTTTTATATCATAAGATGCTCAATCCTGACAGCTGTCCAGTAATGCATTTCTTGAAACTGATGATCTAAGCAAGCAGAATCAGCAATAAAATAAACTTAAGGCGTTAAAACAAGGTTTAGTCCCTCGGCTGACGGACTACTACCGTAATGATAAGTTTTGTGCAACCAAGCCTTTATGTTGCATCTTTGTTTGTTCACTAGAAACATATTATGAAGGCAGAAACAGTCTACATACCCTTCTTTCTCCCAACAACCATGGAAACCTGTGGGAACATGGGGTTTTTAGGTGGGTGTTATGTAAGTATTGTGAAACACCGAGAAATTAATGTGAAGTAGTAAGAATGCTTTAAGAGGGCTATTCTTTGGATCAAATCCCTGATAGTACACTCAGCGTACTGACGCCTTGCCAATCAGACCCCAATAATCACCAAGGTCCAAAGGGAGTTTGGTCAACATTTACTGTATTGTCAATACATGGCTTTTCCTTCTCCTTTTTTGATAAATGTTTTGGTGTTACTACGTTTCCTTAATTTTCCCTTGAAAATATCAAACATACATATTTTCTCTAATTTTCTATTGGTAGCATTTTCTTCCTTTTGAGCCAGGTATTAAATAACCAGTGATACAACACATACTATGTCTCCACTGGAGATGTTACTGCTCCCGATTCTGTATTTTAAGTGTTTTTGAAACAAAAAAATTTATCCAAATGAGTAAGGTCACCATAAGAGGGTTGCACCCGGGGGTCAAACCCTGACCATACACTTTACCAATTAGACTATAATGATCACCAAGGTCCAAGTGGAGTTAGGTCGATGTTGAGTGTCCCGTCACTACATGGGGATATTAAGAAATCCTAATGCCACATACAATCTTTAGTAACATAAGTGATATTATATTGTATTTCATAATGCTATTTTCAGCCAATAAATTGCATTATAATTTACTGAATTTTTTCAGAGATATACCCTACAGTCAACAGATTTGTACTGATTTTTTGCCCGAGTTTCACAGGTTTTTTATGAATTATGTTTGGCAGCATTGGTTTTTTTTATACAAATCTTTACTGCTACAAAAAACATTTTGCATATGAAAGTAAGTTTTTTCAAAATGCCTTTGGTAGAAGATGACGGATAGGGTAACTGTGCAACATGCAACAATTTGGTAGGCTATGACTTACTAATCAGGGCTCTTCCATGTTATTTGTACAGTCCCCTGGAGACTGTACAAGGCTCTCCCTAAAATCAACACTGATCGCAGGGAGAGGGACATCCAGGTGGATTTAAAACAAGACCATACCAAAGGCAGATGAACTCACTTTGCTCAGTCAATGGCCATCCAGCTAATTCAGCTATTGATTAAATAGTGGGTTAGCTGAGAACTACTCCCTTAGGATCTCTGCGTCTCTGCCTGTGGCCAGCAGTCAGCCCAGCCCCTGATCTGGCTGGTTGGGATGGGGTTTGCAATCCCTCCCCAGAAAACCATCCCATTGCTACAAAAAGTACAAAAGGTAGAGGTTGAGGTTGAGGCTCTAGTCGCGGGCGAGGACACGGCCATGACCCAGACCCAGTTTTGTTGGGGGTGTTTGACCACTTAGACCCCTTTGATGCCAAGGCATCAGAGAGACCTGGTTAACCGAATGATGGGTGCAGGGCAAAGCCTACGGGATCCTTGCATCCTGAATGGTGCGGGAGGACCCTCTCGCCCTGCTTTTAGTTCTGGGGGTGAAGGAGAGGTTGCAGAAGTGGTACCTGCCCGTTGAACCAGCCTTTGGGTAAACTTCTGGCGGGTTCTACATAATAATAATAATAACATTAATAACAGGTTTATTAATCAAGAAGCAGTATGTGGTACAATAATGTAAAATTACTGAAAAGGTCTTGATATACAATTTGAATAAAACATTATGACTAAATGAGCTTTAAAGTATTTGAAAATAAAATACTAATTAAAACACTAAAAAACAATATGTCCAATATGTGCATTGACTTGTTGTAACTGGTATGAGTGTGTTGAACATGGGGAACGGTGGACTTCCTGTAGTGCTCTGTTTGGCACCTGACAGGTGGTAACCTCCCACTGTGCCTGGTCTGGTATCAGGACAGTGCTTGTCGTGGAAGTATGTGCAGGTGGTCATTTTCCTTAAGTTTCTGCCCAAAGCTGCAGGTAAATTGACTTATACGGTTCTCTAACAAGGGCATACCAAGTGTGGCGAGCGTTGCAGTGTAGCTGTTGTAGGGGCTGCTAAGGATGATGCGACACGCCCGTTTGTGCACGTGTTTCAGGTCTGTTCATTGTGCAGCTGTGAGGCCGGGATGCCATACTGGGTACGCATACTCCAGCACTGGTCTGATGCGCTGGTAGTACAGCTGTACCAGCTGCTCCTGTGTTGCTCCAAATGATCTCGCCCGGAACAACATGAACAGCTGTTTGGACGCCTTGTTGGCGATATGGTTGATGTGGTCCTGCCAGGTGAGGCTCGAGTTGATAATTAGTCCGACCACTTTAGGTGTGTCGACGCAGGGAATGGTGTTACCGTCAAGTTGTACGTCCGTGAATTCTACATCCTGTCGCAAGAAGTTGATGTTGATCAGTTCACATTTGTTGGGATTGGGAATCAATTTCAATTCCTTGCACTGATCATTGATGGTAGTGATAAGTTGTAGGAGGGGGTTCGTCTGTAGGTTGACTGTTTTTGCTACTGTGTACACAGTGACGTCGTCCACGAACTTCACTTGCTGTGATGAATTTTGTAGTAGGTTGTTAATAATAGCGAGGAAGATGACTGGTCCTATGCAGGTCCCCTGAGGCACTCCGCAGGTGGTGGTCAGCCAGGGAGATGTTTTGCTGCTGTACTTGGTGAACTGCTCCCTCCCCATGTTATGATAGGCAGCAGTGACATCCGGCATCCCAAGTGGTATTGCTGGGTCACTGCTGTGCTGTGATCCACGTTGTCGAATGCCTTCTTAAAATCAATTGGGCATATCTGGGCCACCATGTCGCGCTGCTTCTAAAGCCTTCAGGATGGCGTCCAGGAGGAACACCATATACAGAGTGGTGGAGCGCCCCTTCAGATTCCCGAATTGGTAGTGGTCGATGTTTGGGTGTATGTCCGCCAGGGCCAGGGCCAGGGCCGCTACGTGGCCCTCCAATGTCTTCCCGAAGGTGTGTGTTAGTTGGCTCAGGCTGGTCACATCACTCACCTTGGGGAGGGCTGTCACTAGATTTTTTCCATCGATTAGGACAGGTTCTAGTTTGTAGGCAGTTGTTATATATTATCTCAAGCAGTTGACTCAGTTCGTATGCAAATTCCTTGATTTGACCTGGAGGAGTAGCTTTATTGGTTTTTATTTTCTTTAGATTTTTATAGATATCTAGCCTTGAGTAGGGTGAGGGAGGTAATGAAGGCTGGTGGGCTGGTACTTCACTTGGGTCTATGGGCGGGTAATTTGTGCATATCGAGGCAAAGTGTACATTTATCTCATTGACAATTTCATACAGTTCACTTAAATCAAGGAATGGGAGGTCTACTGGTTTTCGTTGAGGTTCAATTAGTTTTGTGATGCACTTGTTAAATCCACTTTCACTTTGCAATTTTTCAAAGTACAGTGGTACCTCAGTATACGTCCTTAATTTGTTCCAGATCCCTGGACTTGTACCAAAAAGGACGTATACCAAACAAAACTTTCCCATAAGAAATAAAAGGAAAATGATTAATCGGTTCCCATGAAATGAATTTACTAAAAATTTACGCGTATAAAACACAAAATCACGTGAAAATTTACAGAGTTATAGCATTGGTTGTTCACTCAATGGAAGGAACTGGTGTACTGATGTATATTTACGAAAATTGGGCTCGATTTTCTTCCGCCCCGTCTTCTCCAGTGACTTAGCATGACTGCCTCGTGATTGGCTGGGCTCGCTCTCCTCCTTGCTTTGCCTGCCTCCCTCCCACCAACCCCCCTTTCTCTCCCCTCTCTCTGCGCCTCCCTCCCACCCACCCTCTCTCTCTCTCTCTCTCTCTCTCTCTCTCTCTCTCTCTCTCTCTCTCTCTCTCTCTCTCTCTCTCTCTCTCTCTCTGCCTCCCTCCAACCCACCCACCCCCTTTGCCTCTCTCTCTCTCTCTCTCTCTCTCTCTCTCTCTCTCTCTCTCTCTCTCTCTCTCTCTCTCTCTCTCTCTCTCTCTCTCTCTCCATGCATATACTACCAAACGTATGATGACAATAATTATAGGCCGGTGTAACACATTTTATAATTATTTACAAATTTATATTGTCTTATGTATCAGAATTACCGTTCTTATGAGTATTTATGTGAAATTCAATAAATAATTCTACGGTACGACAACTGCGGTTAGGCAACACCGCCGGCAGCAATATATAACCATCGGCCGTCAGCCCAGTGTCTATATATTGCTGCCGGCGGTGTTGCCAAACCACAGTTGTCGTACCGTAGAATTATTTATTGAATATATATAACCATCGGCCGTCAGGCCAGTGTCATGGATCCGCGCCCAGATCCCAGTGGGTGTGTGCTGTGTTGCGTCCGTGTGCCCCCTAACTTGGGGGCACGGCGGCCTCACGCACACACTCCCGATACTCTGCTATTTTTTTTTTGTCAACGAACATCTGCTCATATTTCTGGTGTTGGTGTAGACTGCCCAGAGTCCGCCACCACCACACAACGTACCTACCTTTCACGCAAATTCCGACGGGCTCTATTGCTAGCCCGTGTGTCCCCTCCGGGGGACACGATAGCCAAGAAGGAGGAGAAAGTCCAGTGTCATGGATCCGCGCCCAGATCCCAGTGGGTGTGTGTTGTGTTGCGTCCGTGTGCCCCCTGACTTGGGGGCACGGCGGCCTCGCGCACACACTCCCGAAACTCTGCTTTTTATCAACGAACATCTGCTAATATTCTGGTGTTGGTGTCAACTGACTAGAGTCCGCCACCATCACACAATTTCATCTACCATTTACGCCAACTCCGACGGGGTCTTTTTGTTAGCCCGTGTGCCCCACTCGGGGGCATGATTATTATTAAGTCCAGTGTCATGGATCCTCGCCCAGATCCCAGTGGGTGTGTGTTGTGTTGCGTCTGTGTGCCCCCTAACTTGGGGGCACGGCAGCCTCACGCACGCACTCCTGAAACTCTGCTATTTTTTTTTTTTTGTTAACGAACATATGCTCATTCTGCGGGCGACGTAGGCGGTGAGGCCCTTGTTAGTCCTGCCAGCCCTAGTTACACCTGCCGGCGTTGGTTAACCCATCCCAATCACTAGTTTATACACACGTAAATAATTAGCATACCCCCACAAACGCATAACTACAACTTACATTCGTAACACTATCCCCTCCTTCAAAAGTTTGGTCGTCCCGACCAAAAACATGAGGCATGGGCAAATTAATTGAACAAACAAACAACAGTGACATAGATTACAAATTCTGCGCCTACTTAATCTTCTAAGTAGTAGTTGTCCAGCCTTCTCGGTCTCCTCGTCTGCATCTTGTTGAACAGGGTCCTCATCAGCAGGCGGCTCACTCCCACTAAGTTCCACGTCAGAGTTCGCTGGGGACACTGATGGATACTTCTCAATCACCTCAGCCACCTGGCCAGCAACTTCCTCCTCGTCGCTCCCTTCTGGTTCTGCTGTCCCCCATGTAAACCGCCCAGGCCCGTAGTATCGTCAGAGCCGGTCCTCATGTACTACCTTAGACTTCCCCCTGGGTCCTTGTCAAATGCGGAAAGTCACATCTGAAATTTTTTCCCCTTTCCAAGGACTCTGAAGCTTTGGCGACAGACCTATCTTCCGGCAGGGACTGTGTAACCACACACGATCACCCTTGTTGAAACTGGCAGGCCTGGCGCCTCTGTCATAGTGCCTCTTCATGACCCTCCCAGCAAGCTTGAGTTGGTCTCGCACTTGGTGATGGACCTCCTTCATACGCTCCTTCAGGGCCACAGCGTACCTGGTGGTGATGGTGGGCAGATCCTCATCGGGCGGCCGCCCCGTGGCAAGGTCCACTGGCAACCGAAGCTCCCTCCCTAACATCAGTCGGGCTGGGGTATAGGACGTGGCTTCATGTTCAGCTGACCTGTAGGCCATGAGAAGGGCAGGGAGTTTGCGGTCCCAGTCGGACTGTCCCTCTGCACAGCACATAGCCAGCTCCTGGGTGAGAGTGCAGTTGAATTTCTCTATCATCCCGTCCGACTGGGGCCGCAGGGGAATCGTCCTGGTCTTGCGCAGGCCGAGTAGCTGGCAGCACTCCTGGAACACCTGGGACTCGAACTCTCGATCCTGGTCTGAGTGCAACTCATCCGGGACTCCAAATCTAGTGAAAAACTGGTTCACTAACACCTCCGCCACTGTTTCCGCCTCATGATTAGGAAGGACAGATGCTTCAGGCCACTTTGTGAAATAATCCATGACAACACAGATATAACGGTTACCTTGTGTAGTGATGAGTAGTGGTCCGGCGATGTCTACAGCTATCCGTTCCATCGGTGCCACCACCTGATACAACTGCAAGGGCGCTCTCGTTTTCTTTGCTGGCCCCTTCTTAGCGCTGCAGATGTCGCACGCCCGACACCATTCTTGCACGTTGCCACGCATTCCGACCCAGTAGAAGCGCTGCCTAAGGCGACTCAGCGTCTTCTTTTGGCCCAAGTGTCCACTGGTAACGCCAGCGTGGACTTCCCGCAGCAGCTCAGCCCTCTTCACGTGCGGGACCACAGTCTGCCAATACCTCACTCTCCCATCTGGCATCACCCACCTCTTTAGGAGTACCCCTCCTCCTAGTCTCAAGGTGTCCCACTGCTCCCAGTAATGTTTTGTTGCCGGACTGGTGGCTGCCACTTCTTCCCAGGTAGGCCAGCCTCGATCTTCTTGCAGCCACTTTACCACTGGTCCGATGTCTTGGTCGTCTAGTTGAGCCTTTTGCAGGAGCTGGTCAGTGTCCGCGGCGCCTTCTCTCACCAGCATCCGCTTGCACTCCTGGTCCGGTTCCTTGCTGCTGCAATGGCGGCACCCAGGCTCGCAGGGACGCCGGCTGAGACTGTCAGCGTTGCTGTGGGTTCGGCCAGGGCGATGTTCCATGTGGTAGTCATATTGCTCAAGCTTGCCCAGCCACCTTGCCAGTTGCCCCTCAGGGGCTTTGAGCCACCGGAGAGCTGCATGGTCCGTTCTCACGGTAAACTTAGCGCCGTACAGGTAAGGGTGGAAGTGATCGAGGCTCTTTACCACGGCGAGGAGCTCCTTTCTGGTGACGCAGTAGTTCTTTTCGGGCTTGCTGAGCTTGTAGCTGTAGTAGGCCACCACATGTTTTCGGTCATCCTTCACTTGCGAGAATACTGCTCCGATCCCATCAGCACTAGCGTCACAGTCAACAATATAGGGGCAGCTGGGATCAGGATATGACAATACTGGGGTGTCCACTAGCGCCATCTTCAAGTCATCAAAGGCGCTCTGACACTCTGCGTCCCAGCAAAATCTTGCCCCCTTTCTGGTCAGGTGGTGGAGGGGTGATGCGATGTTGGCGAAGTCTTTCACAAAGCGACGATAGTAAGTGCAAAGCCCGAGAAAGCTCCGCACCTCAGTCACACTCTTCGGCACTGGCCATTCCTTCATGGCTGCTACCTTTTGATGATCCATCCTTACTCCGTCCTGGCCGACGATGTGTCCGAGGAAAGGCACCTCCTTCTGAAACAACAGGCATTTCTTTGGGCTAAGTTTAAGATGCCCTTTACGTAGCCGCTGGAACACCTCTTCCAGTCTCCCAAGTTCCTTTTCAAAGGTGCCCCCGTACACAATCACGTCGTCCAAGTAGACGAGGGCGGTCCTCCACTGCAAGCCGTCCAGAACTCGCTCCATAAGACGTTCGAAGGTAGCAGGAGCGTTGCACAATCCAAAGGGCATGCATGACCCTGAACTGCCATAGCCCTCGACTGTAGGAAAAGGCGGTCTTCACTTTGTCCTCCTCCGCCATCTCCACCTGATGGTAGTTG
>JAPQNM010000043.1:0-15000 GCA_029783475.1 Metacarcinus magister
GGGGTAACGCGTCGTGTGTAGGAGTGTACGCGGGTTACCGATACCCATCATATCCTCTTGATGGAGCTTGACACTGCAATAAAAGTACTGCCTTACATTTTTTAAGGAAAATAAATAACTTCCATGGCCATTGGCACCGGTGACAGAGTCAGTAGTGAAGATTTTGATCGGCCGGGGTCATCACCGCACGAGCGGATTTGTTTTCTGCCTCTATATAGATACCTAATTATTCTAGTGAGCCTTATCTTGATGCAGCAGCATTTAAGAAGGTCAGAGGAAGGCTATGTATACTACAGGAGTATTCAAACAGACTCTGCCATCCTGAAATAGTGTATAAAAACTGGTTTTCATCACATTTTCTACTGAAACTAGCTGTAACTCCTTTCGTTTTACTCGTATTGAGTTTTCAATCATGGATTCAGAATCTGCAGAGTTTTCCGATCCTTATGGTATGTAACAAGTACCGATAAACACAGTATTAAGAAAATATATATTACGTCCTCACGTAAATTTCGTAGATTCTATATAACGAAAAAAGAAACTAGACGCAGGATTGGAATGGGATAGGGTTTAAAAGAAAGCGAAAAATATTTATGATTTCACACCATAACTCTTTGCTATATTTGATCGGTATCCATCTCATGAAAAATAGTTATTTACTCAAATTTTGATGTCATGAAACAAACCATAATATTTTCTAAGCTAAGATACCAATTGAACAAAGTGCTGTGTTTATTAGTTGGTAATTTCCTAAGGAATATCTGATATCTTTTCCATCAACATTGGTAAAGTATTAGATCCACCATACTGATTTTATCATTTGTTTTAACCCAAATAAATTCCTTGATAGCAATAAAAGTTGCTGGTGAAATTAACTGAAACTAAGCCGAATGTCTTACATTATTCCTATGTACAACATAGTTTAAAAAGAACAAAATCGAAGAGGAAAAAATGTCAAAAATTTCAAGAAGTAGCAAAAGTGAGCAAAATAATCCCATAGGTTGAGGCCAATTCTACACATCCACGAGGGTCTGTAATATGGTTAAACGTGTTGTAAGGCATAGTTATGAACTGCTTTGAGCTGTAACAGTCATTACAAGAATATTCGTGGACGTTAAGACTATATGTGTTCCTTACGGGGTAACGCGTCGTGTGTAGGAGTGTACGCGGGTTACCGATACCCATCATATCCTCTTGATGGAGCTTGACACTGCAATAAAAGTACTGCCTTACATTTTTTAAGGAAAATAAATAACTTCCATGGCCATTGGCACCGGTGACAGAGTCAGTAGTGAAGATTTTGATCGGCCGGGGTCATCACCGCACGAGCGGATTTGTTTTCTGCCTCTATATAGATACCTAATTATTCTAGTGAGCCTTATCTTGATGCAGCAGCATTTAAGAAGGTCAGAGGAAGGCTATGTATACTACAGGAGTATTCAAACAGACTCTGCCATCCTGAAATAGTGTATAAAAACTGGTTTTCATCACATTTTCTACTGAAACTAGCTGTAACTCCTTTCGTTTTACTCGTATTGAGTTTTCAATCATGGATTCAGAATCTGCAGAGTTTTCCGATCCTTATGGTATGTAACAAGTACCGATAAACACAGTATTAAGAAAATATATATTACGTCCTCACGTAAATTTCGTAGATTCTATATAACGAAAAAAGAAACTAGACGCAGGATTGGAATGGGATAGGGTTTAAAAGAAAGCGAAAAATATTTATGATTTCACACCATAACTCTTTGCTATATTTGATCGGTATCCATCTCATGAAAAATAGTTATTTACTCAAATTTTGATGTCATGAAACAAACCATAATATTTTCTAAGCTAAGATACCAATTGAACAAAGTGCTGTGTTTATTAGTTGGTAATTTCCTAAGGAATATCTGATATCTTTTCCATCAACATTGGTAAAGTATTAGATCCACCATACTGATTTTATCATTTGTTTTAACCCAAATAAATTCCTTGATAGCAATAAAAGTTGCTGGTGAAATTAACTGAAACTAAGCCGAATGTCTTACATTATTCCTATGTACAACATAGTTTAAAAAGAACAAAATCGAAGAGGAAAAAATGTCAAAAATTTCAAGAAGTAGCAAAAGTGAGCAAAATAATCCCATAGGTTGAGGCCAATTCTACACATCCACGAGGGTCTGTAATATGGTTAAACGTGTTGTAAGGCATAGTTATGAACTGCTTTGAGCTGTAACAGTCATTACAAGAATATTCGTGGACGTTAAGACTATATGTGTTCCTTACGGGGTAACGCGTCGTGTGTAGGAGTGTACGCGGGTTACCGATACCCATCATATCCTCTTGATGGAGCTTGACACTGCAATAAAAGTACTGCCTTACATTTTTTAAGGAAAATAAATAACTTCCATGGCCATTGGCACCGGTGACAGAGTCAGTAGTGAAGATTTTGATCGGCCGGGGTCATCACCGCACGAGCGGATTTGTTTTCTGCCTCTATATAGATACCTAATTATTCTAGTGAGCCTTATCTTGATGCAGCAGCATTTAAGAAGGTCAGAGGAAGGCTATGTATACTACAGGAGTATTCAAACAGACTCTGCCATCCTGAAATAGTGTATAAAAACTGGTTTTCATCACATTTTCTACTGAAACTAGCTGTAACTCCTTTCGTTTTACTCGTATTGAGTTTTCAATCATGGATTCAGAATCTGCAGAGTTTTCCGATCCTTATGGTATGTAACAAGTACCGATAAACACAGTATTAAGAAAATATATATTACGTCCTCACGTAAATTTCGTAGATTCTATATAACGAAAAAAGAAACTAGACGCAGGATTGGAATGGGATAGGGTTTAAAAGAAAGCGAAAAATATTTATGATTTCACACCATAACTCTTTGCTATATTTGATCGGTATCCATCTCATGAAAAATAGTTATTTACTCAAATTTTGATGTCATGAAACAAACCATAATATTTTCTAAGCTAAGATACCAATTGAACAAAGTGCTGTGTTTATTAGTTGGTAATTTCCTAAGGAATATCTGATATCTTTTCCATCAACATTGGTAAAGTATTAGATCCACCATACTGATTTTATCATTTGTTTTAACCCAAATAAATTCCTTGATAGCAATAAAAGTTGCTGGTGAAATTAACTGAAACTAAGCCGAATGTCTTACATTATTCCTATGTACAACATAGTTTAAAAAGAACAAAATCGAAGAGGAAAAAATATCCAAAATTTCCCGAAGTCGCAAAAGTGACCCAAATAATCCCCTAGGTTGAGATCAATTCTACACATCCACGAGGGTCTGTAAGATGGTTAAACGTGTTGTAAGGCATAGTTATGAACTGCTTTGAGCTGTAACAGTCATTACAAGAATATTCGTGGAAGTTAAGAGTATATGTGTTCCTTACGGGGTAACGGGTCCTGTGTAGGAGTATACGTGGGTTACTGATAGCTCTTGATGGAGCTTGACACTGCAATAAAAGTACTGCATTACATTTTTTTAATGAAAATAAATCACTTCCATAACCATTGGCACCGGTGACAGTCAGTAGTGAAGATTTTGATGGGCCGGTCATGACCGAACGAGCGGTGGGAGTTGAGTTGAGTTGTTTTCTGCCTCTATATAGATAGATACCTAATTCACCATAACATACGCGCACATACACACACACACACGCGCGCACGCACGCATGCACATACACACATACACACACACACACACACACACCACACACACACACACACACACACACACACACACACACACACACACACACACACACACACACCCTCCCTTCTTCTGTAATTTTATATTGCTATTTAGAAGAAGAAGAAAAATCAGACATTATTATTATCACTATTATAATTACTATCATTATCATTATTATCATTATTATCATTATTATCATTATTATTATTATAATTATTATTATTATTAATGGTTCGTGGGATTTATACAAAATACAATATATTACCAAGGCAAGATTTAGCATTTGTTATCTTACATTACAATAATTTATTCATTTAATCTCACGTCTCCACAAATAATACTAATGTAACAATTCGTGTGTGTGTGTGTGTGTGTGTGTGTGTGTGTGTGTGTGTGTGTGTGTGTGTCTCTCTCTCTCTCTCTCTCTCTCTCTCTCTCTCTCCTCTCTCTCTCTCTCTCTCTCTCTCTCTCTCTCTCTCTCTCTCTCTCTCTCTCTCTCTCTCTCTCTCTCTCTCTCTCTCTCTTTTAATCCCTTCCCCCTTCCCCATCTTTCTCAATCCTTTCCATCTATTTACTTCTTCCTTCCCTCCATCCATCCCTTCCTCCCTTCTTCCTCCTCCCTTCTCTCCTGTATCACACCAACGCAGCATACCATCTTTCACGAGGAGAGAGAGAGAGAGAGAGAGAGAGAGAGAGAGAGAGAGAGAGAGAGAGAGAGAGAGGAGAGAGAGAAGAGAGAGAGGAGAGAGAGAGAGAGACGAGAGAGAGAGAGAGAGAGAGGAGAGAGAGAGAGAGAGAGAGAGAGACGAGAGAGAGAGAGAGAGAGAGAGAGGAGAGAGAGAGAGAGAGAGAGAGAGAGAGAGAGAGAGAGAGAGAGAGAGAGAGAGAGAGAGAGAGAGAGAGAGAGAGAGAGAGAGAGAGAGAGAGAGAGAGAGGAGAGAGAGAGGAGAGAGAGACGAGAGAGAGAGAGAGAGAGAGAGGAGAGAGAGAAGAGAGAAGATGAGAGAGAGAGAGAGAGAGAGAGAGAGAGAGGACGAGAGAGAGAGAGGAGAGAGAGAGAGAGAGAGAGAGAGAGAGAGAGAGAAGAGAGAGAGAGAGAGAGAGAGAGTTAAGACTGTGTGTTACTGATAACTAAGCGGGTTACGGATAGCTATCATATCCTCTTGATGGAGCTTGACACTGCAATAAAAGTACTGCATTACATTCTTTTAATGAAAATAAATCACTTCCATAGCCATTGGCACCGGTGACAGAGTCAGTAGTGAAGATTTTGATCGGCCAGTCCTGACCGAACGAGTGGTGGGAGTTGAGTTGTTTTCTGCCTCTATATAGATACCTAATTCTAGTGAGCCTTATCTTGATGCAGCAGCATTTCAGCAGAAGGTCAGAGGAAGGCTATGTATACTACAGGAGTATTCAAACAGACTCTGCCATCCTGAAATAGTGTATAAAATCTGGTTTTCATCACATTTTCTACTGAAACTAGCTGTAACTCCTTTCGTTTTACTCGTATTGAGTTTTCAATCATGGATTCAGAATCTGCAGAGTTTTCCGATCCTAATGGTATGTAACAAGTACCGATAAACACAGTATTAAGAAAATATATATTACGTCCTCACGTAAATTACGTAGATTCTATATAACGAAAAAAGAAACTAGACGCAGGATTGGAATGGGATAGGGTTTAAAAGAAAGCGAAAAATATTTATGATTTCACAACATAACTCTTTGCTATATTTGATCGGTATCCATCTCATGAAAAATAGTTATTTACTAAAATTTTGATGTCATGAAACAAACAATAATAGCTTCTAAGCTAAGATACCAATTGAACCAAGTGCTGTGTTTATTAGTTGGTAATTTCCTAAGGAATATCTGATATCTTTTCCATCAACATTGGTAAAGTATTAGATCCACCATACTGATTTTATCATTTGTTTTAACCCAAATAAATTCCTTGATAGCAATAAAAGTTGCTGGTGAAATTAACTGAAACTCAGCTGGAATGTCTTACATTATTCCTATGTACAACATAGTTTAAAAAGAACAAAATCGAAGAGGAAAAAAAATCCAAAATTTGCCGAAGTAGCAAAAGTGAGCAAAATAATCCCATAGGTTGAGATCAATTCTACACATCCACGAGGGTCTGTCAGATGGTTAAACGTTTTGTAAGGCATAGTTATGAACTGCTTTTGAGCTGTAACAGTCATTACAAGAATAGTCGTGGAAGTTAAGAGTATACGTGTTCCTTACGGGGTAACGGGTCCTGTGTAGGAGTATACGTGGGTTACTGATAGCTCTTGATGGAGCTTGACACTGCAATAAAAGTACTGCATTACATTTTTTTAATGAAAATAAATCACTTCCATAGCCATTGGCACCGGTGACAGTCAGTAGTGAAAAAATTTGATCGGCCGGTCATGACCGAACAAGCGGTGGGAGTTGAGTTGTTTTCTGCCTCTATATAGATACCTAATTCTAGTGAGCCTTATCTTGATGCAGCAGCATTTCAGCAGAAGGTCAGAGGAAGGCTATGTATACTACAGGAGTATTCAAACAGACTCTGCCATCCTGAAATAGTGTATAAAATCTGGTTTTCATCACATTTTCTACTGAAACTAGCTGTAACTCCTTTCGTTTTACTCGTATTGAGTTTTCAATCATGGATTCAGAATCTGCAGAGTTTTCCGATCCTAATGGTATGTAACAAGTACCGATAAACACAGTATTAAGAAAATATATATTACGTCCTCACGTAAATTACGTAGATTCTATATAACGAAAAAAGAAACTAGACGCAGGATTGGAATGGGATAGGGTTTAAAAGAAAGCGAAAAATATTTATGATTTCACAACATAACTCTTTGCTATATTTGATCGGTATCCATCTCATGAAAAATAGTTATTTACTAAAATTTTGATGTCATGAAACAAACAATAATAGCTTCTAAGCTAAGATACCAATTGAACCAAGTGCTGTGTGTATTAGTTGGTAATTTCCTAAGGAATATCTGATATCTTTTCCATCAACATTGGTAAAGTATTAGATCCACCATACTGATTTTATCATTTGTTTTAACCCAAATAAATTCCTTGATAGCAATAAAAGTTGCTGGTGAAATTAACTGAAACTAAGCTGGAATGTCTTACATTATTCCTATGTACAACATAGTTTAAAAAGAACAAAATCGAAGAGGAAAAAAAATCCAAAATTTGCCGAAGTAGCAAAAGTGAGCAAAATAATCCCATAGGTTGAGGTCAATTCTACACATCCACGAGGGTCTGTAAGATGGTTAAACGTTTTGTAAGGCATAGTTATGAACTGCTTTTGAGCTGTAACAGTCATTACAAGAATAGTCGTGGAAGTTAAGAGTATACGTGTTCCTTACGGGGTAACGGGTCCTGTGTAGGAGTATACGTGGGTTACTGATAGCTCTTGATGGAGCTTGACACTGCAATAAAAGTACTGCATTACATTTTTTTAATGAAAATAAATCACTTCCATAGCCATTGGCACCGGTGACAGCCAGTAGTGAAAAAATTTGATCGGCCGGTCATGACCGAACAAGCGGTGGGAGTTGAGTTGTTTTCTGCCTCTATATAGATACCTAATTCTAGTGAGCCTTATCTTGATGCAGCAGCATTTCAGCAGAAGGTCAGAGGAAGGCTATGTATACTACAGGAGTATTCAAACAGACTCTGCCATCCTGAAATAGTGTATAAAATCTGGTTTTCATCACATTTTCTACTGAAACTAGCTGTAACTCCTTTCGTTTTACTCGTATTGAGTTTTCAATCATGGATTCAGAATCTGCAGAGTTTTCCGATCCTAATGGTATGTAACAAGTACCGATAAACACAGTATTAAGAAAATATATATTACGTCCTCACGTAAATTACGTAGATTCTATATAACGAAAAAAGAAACTAGACGCAGGATTGGAATGGGATAGGGTTTAAAAGAAAGCGAAAAATATTTATGATTTCACAACATAACTCTTTGCTATATTTGATCGGTATCCATCTCATGAAAAATAGTTATTTACTAAAATTTTGATGTCATGAAACAAACAATAATAGCTTCTAAGCTAAGATACCAATTGAACCAAGTGCTGTGTGTATTAGTTGGTAATTTCCTAAGGAATATCTGATATCTTTTCCATCAACATTGGTAAAGTATTAGATCCACCATACTGATTTTATCATTTGTTTTAACCCAAATAAATTCCTTGATAGCAATAAAAGTTGCTGGTGAAATTAACTGAAACTAAGCTGGAATGTCTTACATTATTCCTATGTACAACATAGTTTAAAAAGAACAAAATCGAAGAGGAAAAAAAATCCAAAATTTGCCGAAGTAGCAAAAGTGAGCAAAATAATCCCATAGGTTGAGATCAATTCTACACATCCACGAGGGTCTGTAAGATGGTTAAACGTTTTGTAAGGCATAGTTATGAACTGCTTTTGAGCTGTAACAGTCATTACAAGAATAGTCGTGGAAGTTAAGAGTATACGTGTTCCTTACGGGGTAACGGGTCCTGTGTAGGAGTATACGTGGGTTACTGATAGCTCTTGATGGAGCTTGACACTGCAATAAAAGTACTGCATTACATTTTTTTAATGAAAATAAATCACTTCCATAGCCATTGGCACCGGTGACAGTCAGTAGTGAAAAAATTTGATCGGCCGGTCATGACCGAACAAGCGGTGGGAGTTGAGTTGTTTTCTGCCTCTATATAGATACCTAATTCTAGTGAGCCTTATCTTGATGCAGCAGCATTTCAGCAGAAGGTCAGAGGAAGGCTATGTATACTACAGGAGTATTCAAACAGACTCTGCCATCCTGAAATAGTGTATAAAATCTGGTTTTCATCACATTTTCTACTGAAACTAGCTGTAACTCCTTTCGTTTTACTCGTATTGAGTTTTCAATCATGGATTCAGAATCTGCAGAGTTTTCCGATCCTAATGGTATGTAACAAGTACCGATAAACACAGTATTAAGAAAATATATATTACGTCCTCACGTAAATTACGTAGATTCTATATAACGAAAAAAGAAACTAGACGCAGGATTGGAATGGGATAGGGTTTAAAAGAAAGCGAAAAATATTTATGATTTCACAACATAACTCTTTGCTATATTTGATCGGTATCCATCTCATGAAAAATAGTTATTTACTAAAATTTTGATGTCATGAAACAAACAATAATAGCTTCTAAGCTAAGATACCAATTGAACCAAGTGCTGTGTGTATTAGTTGGTAATTTCCTAAGGAATATCTGATATCTTTTCCATCAACATTGGTAAAGTATTAGATCCACCATACTGATTTTATCATTTGTTTTAACCCAAATAAATTCCTTGATAGCAATAAAAGTTGCTGGTGAAATTAACTGAAACTCAGCTGGAATGTCTTACATTATTCCTATGTACAACATAGTTTAAAAAGAACAAAATCGAAGAGGAAAAAAAATCCAAAATTTGCCGAAGTAGCAAAAGTGAGCAAAATAATCCCATAGGTTGAGATCAATTCTACACCTCCACGAGGGTCTGTCAGATGGTTAAACGTTTTGTAAGGCATAGTTATGAACTGCTTTTGAGCTGTAACAGTCATTACAAGAATAGTCGTGGAAGTTAAGAGTATACGTGTTCCTTACGGGGTAACGGGTCCTGTGTAGGAGTATACGTGGGTTACTGATAGCTCTTGATGGAGCTTGACACTGCAATAAAAGTACTGCATTACATTTTTTTAATGAAAATAAATCACTTCCATAGCCATTGGCACCGGTGACAGTCAGTAGTGAAAAAATTTGATCGGCCGGTCATGACCGAACAAGCGGTGGGAGTTGAGTTGTTTTCTGCCTCTATATAGATACCTAATTCTAGTGAGCCTTATCTTGATGCAGCAGCATTTCAGCAGAAGGTCAGAGGAAGGCTATGTATACTACAGGAGTATTCAAACAGACTCTGCCATCCTGAAATAGTGTATAAAATCTGGTTTTCATCACATTTTCTACTGAAACTAGCTGTAACTCCTTTCGTTTTACTCGTATTGAGTTTTCAATCATGGATTCAGAATCTGCAGATTTTTCCGATCCTAATGGTATGTAACAAGTACCGATAAACACAGTATTAAGAAAATATATATTACGTCCTCACGTAAATTACGTAGATTCTATATAACGAAAAAAGAAACTAGACGCAGGATTGGAATGGGATAGGGTTTAAAAGAAAGCGAAAAATATTTATGATTTCACAACATAACTCTTTGCTATATTTGATCGGTATCCATCTCATGAAAAATAGTTATTTACTAAAATTTTGATGTCATGAAACAAACAATAATAGCTTCTAAGCTAAGATACCAATTGAACCAAGTGCTGTGTGTATTAGTTGGTAATTTCCTAAGGAATATCTGATATCTTTTCCATCAACATTGGTAAAGTATTAGATCCACCATACTGATTTTATCATTTGTTTTAACCCAAATAAATTCCTTGATAGCAATAAAAGTTGCTGGTGAAATTAACTGAAACTAAGCTGGAATGTCTTACATTATTCCTATGTACAACATAGTTTAAAAAGAACAAAATCGAAGAGGAAAAAAAATCCAAAATTTGTCGAAGTAGCAAAAGTGAGCAAAATAATCCCATAGGTTGAGATCAATTCTACACCTCCACGAGGGTCTGTTAGATGGTTAAACGTTTTGTAAGGCATAGTTATGAACTGCTTTTGAGCTGTAACAGTCATTACAAGAATAGTCGTGGAAGTTAAGAGTATACGTGTTCCTTACGGGGTAACGGGTCCTGTGTAGGAGTATACGTGGGTTACTGATAGCTCTTGATGGAGCTTGACACTGCAATAAAAGTACTGCATTACATTTTTTTAATGAAAATAAATCACTTCCATAGCCATTGGCACCGGTGACAGCCAGTAGTGAAAAAATTTGATCGGCCGGTCATGACCGAACAAGCGGTGGGAGTTGAGTTGTTTTCTGCCTCTATATAGATACCTAATTCTAGTGAGCCTTATCTTGATGCAGCAGCATTTCAGCAGAAGGTCAGAGGAAGGCTATGTATACTACAGGAGTATTCAAACAGACTCTGCCATCCTGAAATAGTGTATAAAATCTGGTTTTCATCACATTTTCTACTGAAACTAGCTGTAACTCCTTTCGTTTTACTCGTATTGAGTTTTCAATCATGGATTCAGAATCTGCAGAGTTTTCCGATCCTAATGGTATGTAACAAGTTCCGATAAACACAGTATTAAGAAAATATATATTACGTCCTCACGTAAATTACGTAGATTCTATATAACGAAAAAAGAAACTAGACGCAGGATTGGAATGGGATAGGGTTTAAAAGAAAGCGAAAAATATTTATGATTTCACAACATAACTCTTTGCTATATTTGATCGGTATCCATCTCATGAAAAATAGTTATTTACTAAAATTTTGATGTCATGAAACAAACAATAATAGCTTCTAAGCTAAGATACCAATTGAACCAAGTGCTGTGTGTATTAGTTGGTATATTCCTAAGGAATATCTGATATCTTTTCCATCAACATTGGTAAAGTATTAGATCCACCATACTGATTTTATCATTTGTTTTAACCCAAATAAATTCCTTGATAGCAATAAAAGTTGCTGGTGAAATTAACTGAAACTAAGCTGGAATGTCTTACATTATTCCTATGTACAACATAGTTTAAAAAGAACAAAATCGAAGAGGAAAAAAAATCCAAAATTTGCCGAAGTAGCAAAAGTGAGCAAAATAATCCCATAGGTTGAGATCAATTCTACACATCCACGAGGGTCTGTAAGATGGTTAAACGTTTTGTAAGGCATAGTTATGAACTGCTTTTGAGCTGTAACAGTCATTACAAGAATAGTCGTGGAAGTTAAGAGTATACGTGTTCCTTACGGGGTAACGGGTCCTGTGTAGGAGTATACGTGGGTTACTGATAGCTCTTGATGGAGCTTGACACTGCAATAAAAGTACTGCATTACATTTTTTTAATGAAAATAAATCACTTCCATAGCCATTGGCACCGGTGACAGTCAGTAGTGAAAAAATTTGATCGGCCGGTCATGACCGAACAAGCGGTGGGAGTTGAGTTGTTTTCTGCCTCTATATAGATACCTAATTCTAGTGAGCCTTATCTTGATGCAGCAGCATTTCAGCAGAAGGTCAGAGGAAGGCTATGTATACTACAGGAGTATTCAAACAGACTCTGCCATCCTGAAATAGTGTATAAAATCTGGTTTTCATCACATTTTCTACTGAAACTAGCTGTAACTCCTTTCGTTTTACTCGTATTGAGTTTTCAATCATGGATTCAGAATCTGCAGAGTTTTCCGATCCTAATGGTATGTAACAAGTACCGATAAACACAGTATTAAGAAAATATATATTACGTCCTCACGTAAATTACGTAGATTCTATATAACGAAAAAAGAAACTAGACGCAGGATTGGAATGGGATAGGGTTTAAAAGAAAGCGAAAAATATTTATGATTTCACAACATAACTCTTTGCTATATTTGATCGGTATCCATCTCATGAAAAATAGTTATTTACTAAAATTTTGATGTCATGAAACAAACAATAATAGCTTCTAAGCTAAGATACCAATTGAACCAAGTGCTGTGTGTATTAGTTGGTAATTTCCTAAGGAATATCTGATATCTTTTCCATCAACATTGGTAAAGTATTAGATCCACCATACTGATTTTATCATTTGTTTTAACCCAAATAAATTCCTTGATAGCAATAAAAGTTGCTGGTGAAATTAACTGAAACTAAGCTGGAATGTCTTACATTATTCCTATGTACAACATAGTTTAAAAAGAACAAAATCGAAGAGGAAAAAAAATCCAAAATTTGCCGAAGTAGCAAAAGTGAGCAAAATAATCCCATAGGTTGAGATCAATTCTACACATCCACGAGGGTCTGTAAGATGGTTAAACGTTTTGTAAGGCATAGTTATGAACTGCTTTTGAGCTGTAACAGTCATTACAAGAATAGTCGTGGAAGTTAAGAGTATACGTGTTCCTTACGGGGTAACGGGTCCTGTGTAGGAGTATACGTGGGTTACTGATAGCTCTTGATGGAGCTTGACACTGCAATAAAAGTACTGCATTACATTTTTTTAATGAAAATAAATCACTTCCATAGCCATTGGCACCGGTGACAGTCAGTAGTGAAAAAATTTGATCGGCCGGTCATGACCGAACAAGCGGTGGGAGTTGAGTTGTTTTCTGCCTCTATATAGATACCTAATTCTAGTGAGCCTTATCTTGATGCAGCAGCATTTCAGCAGAAGGTCAGAGGAAGGCTATGTATACTACAGGAGTATTCAAACAGACTCTGCCATCCTGAAATAGTGTATAAAATCTGGTTTTCATCACATTTTCTTCTGAAACTAGCTGTAACTCGTTTGGTTTTACTCGTATTGAGTTTTCAATCATGGATTCAGAATCTGCAGAGTTTTCCGATCCTAATGGTATGTAACAAGTACCGATAAACACAGTATTAAGAAAATATATATTACGTCCTCACGTAAATTACGTAGATTCTATATAACGAAAAAAGAAACTAGACGCAGGATTGGAATGGGATAGGGTTTAAAAGAAAGCGAAAAATATTTATGATTTCACAACATAACTCTTTGCTATATTTGATCGGTATCCATCTCATGAAAAATAGTTATTTACTAAAATTTTGATGTCATGAAACAAACAATAATAGCTTCTAAGCTAAGATACCAATTGAACCAAGTGCTGTGTGTATTAGTTGGTAATTTCCTAAGGAATATCTGATATCTTTTCCATCAACATTGGTAAAGTATTAGATCCACCATACTGATTTTATCATTTGTTTTAACCCAAATAAATTCCTTGATAGCAATAAAAGTTGCTGGTGAAATTAACTGAAACTAAGCTGGAATGTCTTACATTATTCCTATGTACAACATAGTTTAAAAAGAACAAAATCGAAGAGGAAAAAAAATCCAAAATTTGCCGAAGTAGCAAAAGTGAGCAAAATAATCCCATAGGTTGAGATCAATTCTACACATCCACGAGGGTCTGTAAGATGGTTAAACGTTTTGTAAGGCATAGTTATGAACTGCTTTTGAGCTGTAACAGTCATTACAAGAATAGTCGTGGAAGTTAAGAGTATACGTGTTCCTTACGGGGTAACGGGTCCTGTGTAGGAGTATACGTGGGTTACTGATAGCTCTTGATGGAGCTTGACACTGCAATAAAAGTACTGCATTACATTTTTTTAATGAAAATAAATCACTTCCATAGCCATTGGCACCGGTGACAGTCAGTAGTGAAAAAATTTGATCGGCCGGTCATGACCGAACAAGCGGTGGGAGTTGAGTTGTTTTCTGCCTCTATATAGATACCTAATTCTAGTGAGCCTTATCTTGATGCAGCAGCATTTCAGCAGAAGGTCAGAGGAAGGCTATGTATACTACAGGAGTATTCAAACAGACTCTGCCATCCTGAAATAGTGTATAAAATCTGGTTTTCATCACATTTTCTACTGAAACTAGCTGTAACTCCTTTCGTTTTACTCGTATTGAGTTTTCAATCATGGATTCAGAATCTGCAGAGTTTTCCGATCCTAATGGTATGTAACAAGTACCGATAAACACAGTATTAAGAAAATATATATTACGTCCTCACGTAAATTACGTAGATTCTATATAACGAAAAAAGAAACTAGACGCAGGATTGGAATGGGATAGGGTTTAAAAGAAAGCGAAAAATATTTATGATTTCACAACATAACTCTTTGCTATATTTGATCGGTATCCATCTCATGAAAAATAGTTATTTACTAAAATTTTGATGTCATGAAACAAACAATAATAGCTTCTAAGCTAAGATACCAATTGAACCAAGTGCTGTGTGTATTAGTTGGTAATTTCATAAGGAATATCTGATATCTTTTCCATCAACATTGGTAAAGTATTAGATCCACCATACTGATTTTATCATTTGTTTTAACCCAAATAAATTCCTTGATAGCAATAAAAGTTGCTGGTGAAATTAACTGAAACTAAGCTGGAATGTCTTACATTATTCCTATGTACAACATAGTTTAAAAAGAACAAAATCGAAGAGGAAAAAAAATCCAAAATTTGCGGAAGTAGCAAAAGTGAGCAAAATAATCCCATAGGTTGAGATCAATTCTACACATCCACGAGGGTCTGTAAGATGGTTAAACGTTTTGTAAGGCATAGTTATGAACTGCTTTTGAGCT
>JAPQNM010000043.1:20000-27500 GCA_029783475.1 Metacarcinus magister
AATTTATTCCTTCTTCTTTTCACCGGGATATTTCACTTTAAAATTGAATTACGAGTATTCAGTGTGTGAGATTTAGATATCACTGAATGTCCTGCCTTTTGGAAATATTGGAAAAAACATACCTTCACATATGTTCACAACTTCATCGCTCTCACAAGGCCTCGAGAATTGACACCTGTCGTGATCGGTCAGCAGCATCCTACACCGAAGACATTACATATATGTTGATATTCGGGACATTCAGGTTAGAATTCTTATACTCTGACCTTTCCAGGTACCAGAAAATCACATGAATATTACAAACTTGAGATACAATTGGCATTACACTACTTGTATCGTTTAAAATATTTCCAATGTAAGAAAGTTTGTGAGAGTTGTGGGATTAGTGTCATTCGTGCACTTGGTCTTTTTTCTATGATAAATAAAGGACTTTTTGGTCATGCAGAGGAATGTAAATAAAATGTCTGGACTAGATTAAATAAAACATCACCATGGATCATTCACGAAGGCTGCGATGTGAACAGAGTGAGGATTTCAATTACTGGTCCTGGTGGTTGAAGTCATCGTGAGGAGATTAATGTGTATCTTTAGGAAAACACACCGACGGGCAGATAACCAAGCAGAGAGACAGACATAAATACAGATGGACTGAAACGTTGATACACACAAAATAAATAAATAAAAAAATCCTGGTATCAAATAACCAATCGTAACAACATAAGTTTTTTTCAAATTAATTTCAAGATTGCATCAGTCTATTGTACTTCCTGAATATATATCGAAAAGTAAGAGAATGATTAGCTGGTTAGATACAACGTCATTTTCTGCAATTGATTATACAAGTAATATATTACCTGTAAAAACTAACCTCTCCTTTTTTTCTCTCTCTATATCTATCTATCTATCTATCTATCTATCTATCTATCTACCGATCTATCTATATACTGTTATCGGCGTGCCATTGAAACGAAGATTCATCCGATGGAATACTTACAAAGCATTTCATAAAAGTTGTAGTGAAAAAAAAGTAGGAGACGGTGAATTAAAAGAGAAGACGAGACTAAACTATCACGGGAGTTAATGAGATTGGATAACTGGGAAATGATGAGAAAGCCGGTGAATTGTTGGCGTAAAAAGGATGGAAGGATAAAAGTAAGTTTCGTTAGAAAGGAAGGGAAGGAATAGGCAGTGTCAGAGGAGATGAGTGAAAGAGAGAGGGGGGAGGGAGGCAAAATAAAAGTATGGGATTACTGCCAACACCGAGAAGCAAGTAAACTCTAAAATAAGAGATTAGTAACGCGAAGAGATTACCCAGGAGAGGAAGGGGAACTAAGAGGAAAAAAAGAAAGAGAAATTTACTTTGAAGAGGAAGAAGTATTAGCATTGTAGTGAAGAAAAATACTGGTAACTGATGTCATGGCTGATAATGGCAGTTCGAACAAAAGGAAGTGAATTTGAAGTGATCAGATAAAACAAGAACTGGTATAAATACGTAAAAGAGTAAGAAGAGTACAAAAATACAACGCTATAAAACTGCAATGAAGTAGTGGTAAGTTGTCCCAAGTAGAAAAACGTGAGAGGAAGGAAGAAGAGTGAAAAAAAGAAGAAAGAAGACCAAACTTCAAGGAAGCACAAAGCCGCAGGAAAAAGTTTACCCTGAAGCAGGAGGTTGGTGTGGAGTTGAGTATGTGGGTTGAACTTTGTTAGCAGCAGCTTCGACGTTTGGGTGAGGGGGGCGGGGGGGCAGCACAGTCTCATTCCATTGTCATGTTTCAGCTAGTCACAAACCAGTCACGAACGTGATTTTTGTAACAGTGGCTGGGATGTTGCATAAAAATAAACAAATAAAGCTAGTGAGTAAACATGAAAACGATGGGAAATGTTTATGTTGTACAAAATATAAATAGTTTTTCAATTATATATTGCATTGCTTTTGTATTGTAATTTAAAATTCGTTTTATTTTCGATGAATCGAATGAGATGGAGGGGTAGTAGTGTGGCCCAGGAGGACGGCAAAGGAATAATCTTTACCATGCATAGTTCTTTTCTATTTATATGTAGCTGTCACGATAAGCTAATATCTCGGTTACCACCAAGGTCGGCGATTCCACTCTCTTGGTATTGATCAAAGTGGCAGGTTGTCAGGTGTGGTGGCGCAGCGCGACGAGGAGTGAGTGAGCGTCTGTGGTTACATCTCATCACCACACCCACTCCCGCCCACAGTACACCTCATCGTACTATTACTATGCCTCGTGCTACTCAATAATTCCTGTCGCTTCTCTCGTACATAATTGACATACTCAGCAACATTTATATTGGTACACAAAACATTTTGGGTGTAACAGTAATTAACTTTGCGGAAGGTCGATAACCTAAAATATCGGAATATGTCTGTCTTTAATAAGAATAGAAAAGAAACACACACACATAACACAAACATGGTGTAGTCTAAGTGTTGAAAAAACGATGAAAACTGTTCTATCTTCACTGAAAGATAAACAAAAGGGGTTGATGCATGTATACTGAATAAGTTAGAAGCAACACCGACAGACTAGTGAGTTGCTGAATAATCTCAAAACTTTAGAAAAAAATTAATAAAAAAAAATGCAATGGATGAAGGGATAAAGATCAAGAAGAAACTGGTAAAAACTGGTAATTAGAAGTTACAAAAACAGGATTGCAAGGCGGCGGGAGGTCACCTTCAATACCTGTGGAGAAAGTCCTTCCCTCCAAAAAAAGGTATCATAAAACAACGAAAAAATATGGTAATGAAGGAATTAACAGTCAACAGGAGAACATAAGCAATCCATGATTTTTAGCTTATGAAATACTAATCAATCGGTCATTGAGGACATACGCCGAGGGGCACGTCGCTTCGCCCACCCTTCGAGGCCACCAACCACGGTGATCATCCCAAGCAAAAAAATAATTACTCTATAGAATATTGAAGTTCAAGAAAATGTCCCATCCTGTTTTGTACGTTAATGATGGTTTGATATGAAGAGCCAAAACTTCAACAGGCATCGTCCACTCTATTTATTTGTATAGTTTAAAACACTTATTTAGAAGAATGACAATGCATAACTCTACTTGTCATTCTAAGGACCAATCTGCATATTGTACTAGAAAATAACATATCCCATTAATCAAGTCGTGATAAAGTCTACATAATGTAATTAACTTGAAAGCATGTCTTCTGCTAATTATAAAAGGACCTCAAATTTGGCCTAAACATTCTCAGTTAGGCAAAAACTGAGCAAGATAAACAAAGAAAAATACTATTGTATCACTAACGAAAAGAAGACATCACTTTAGAAAAGGTGAAATAACACGCGTATTCACAACGTGGCCAGCAGCAGTTGTATCACAGTTGTAACACAGCACCAATGGCATTACCAGTTGCTGGCAGAACACCTTCATGCACAATGCACACACAGTCAACGTCAAAAGGTCATTGTAACAACAAAGGTTTAAGAAACGACAAATGCAAGCACGACTTACACTCTAGCCACAGTCAGCTCAACTCATTCATAGTTACAACTACTCACAACCACAACCACAACCACAACCACTAAACCCCAACCCCAACCACTCTTTTCTTTTCTTGATTTCTTTGTTTATTATTGTTTTCTAAGGTTTCTATAATTATCATTATTGTTTTCTGATTTTTCTAATATGTTTTTATAATGTTTTGTTTTTTTATTAAGGAAAATAAGCTAAATATGAGAAATTATTTTGACGTAACATTTTCATTTTGCATCAAAATTATATAGAATAAAAAGGGAGATAATGCATTTATTATCCTAAAAAATTTAAATGAATATAAAAAACGTATTAGTACCAAGAAACAAAGAAAATAAGAAAGTATGAAAAAATAACTGAAATTACGACGACAATCATTATAATTGTTTTATGATTTTTTTAATATGTTTCTATAATGTTTTGTTTCTTATCAAGAAAAATAAACTAAACATGAGAAATTATTTTGACGTAACATTTTCATTTTGCATTAATGGCCATATAAATAAATCAAACTGGACGGGAAGGGTTGGGTGGACGATCAGAAGCTCGTCACCACCATTAACAGTTATTCCAACAAGGTTCTCTACCTGTCCATGGCCTCGTGTAGGTGAGGTCTGGCCCCTCTATGTGTACAGATGAACTTGAAACGTTCGTTCCTCCCCAAAATTGCGCCTCCTTCCTCTTTCCCTTCCACTGGCGTCTGCAAGGGATCTGAATCACTGTTTTCATAAGCCTTTGATCGTTTATTGCCTTAGAGGGAGGGACGAAGGGAGGCACTCGGAGTAATAGTTAGAATGCTATCCTAAGGCTTGCATTTATTTGTTTTCTTGTATATATTTGATTTAGTTAAGATTTTATGAATTGCTTGATGAAACATTACAAACAGCAACACTTATTATCATCATTGTGTAGACATGGCACAGCTTGTGTTGTTTTGGTCGATGGGAAAAGGAAAACCAGATGCTCAGATTTTCTCATTATTTTTCTATTTTTGCAAAATTAAACTATCCTTGCCCTGGTTTTCTCTCACATTGATATACATAATCAGTTTTATCATTATTATTATCATTATTATCATTATTGTTACCATTATTATCATCATAATCAGCAGCAGCAGTAGCATCAACATCATTATCTAATCATCATCATTATTATTGTTATCAATATTACAATCATCATCATCGTTTTTTCTCATTATCATTATAGTATTATCAATATTGGCATTATTAACATTATCCTAGAGGCAGCATTAATACAATCTAAACCTTCCTTCTGTGTAAAACAATGTCTTTTTGTTACATTCAAAGTTCCTTTCTTCATATAAACAAAATGTCAGCATTGCCCATGAGACGTTAGACAATAATATTTTTCTTTTCCCGACTCGCAGACTTGTAGTTTTACTCTTCAGGGACTAAACTCTTGTCAAGTCTTGCCTCCTCCCCCCGTCACTACAGCTTTACCTGTCCGGCTCTACACAACCTCCATCACAATCTTCAGTTTTCCTCTTTTCATTTTTCCTTTCTCTCTCACACAGGTCTGGACGAAGTGGTGTGTTGAATGTGTGCAATGGAAGGAAAGTGAAAGGTATGTAGAATTGTGTTGGTGGTGGTATTGGTAAAGGGCTATAATGTATGGATTGGGCATCGGATGGGTGGAGAACGGTAAGAATGATAGGCAGAGTGGGTTGAAATGGATGAGGGATGTGAAGGACAAGTAGAGGAGGCAAGGGTAAACATCTTTCCTCACCTTTCTGCCTTCAGTTCATCCTCTCGCTCCTCTCTCGGCAAGTCACGTCATCCATTCACTGTTATGCTCACTTTTTTGTCTCTTTTTCTCTCATGTGTCCATTGTCATTTGTTTACATACTTAAGTTGTTCTTGGAAATTATCATCTATTTGCTAATTGGCTATATTTTCCTTTGAAGACCATGGCCAAACCTCACTCCAGTCTCTGTCTCCTCATTCTTCATCTGCATCACCACCTCCCCCATTGCTTCTATATCCTCCCCTTTCATAAATCAATTCGCATCTATATATCTCCCTCTTCATCCTTCCACTTTTCTTCTTCCTCACTCTCATCCTCATCTCTGTCGTCTTCTCAGAATCATTAAAGGCTTGCTAATGATGCTCTGAAAATTCTGCTCCTTAAACATAATGTAAACTCAAGAACATTAATAGTCATTAAAACGGCAAAAAAATATGTCCGAAGGCTAAGAGAAAGAAAACCACTCGACCTCATTATTATCTGAAATATTAATCTCTCTCTCTCTCTCTCTCTCTCTCTCTCTCTCTCTCTCTCTCTCTCTCTCTCTCTCTCTCTCTCTCTCTCTCTCTCTCTCTCTCTCTCTCTCTCTCTCTCTCTCTCTCTCTCTCTCTCTCTCTCTCTCTCTTTCTCTTTATCTATCTATCTATCTATCTCTCGTTAACTAGATTTCCTTTTTATCTGTTTTCCGTCGATATAGATCACTGTGCTACTTCAAAGCAGGAAGAAGTGGAACAGTGTAGAGGAAGAACAAGAATGCAAGGGGACAGGAAGGAAGGAGAGGAGAGTAGAGGTAAATTCAGATGGGAAAAAAGTGTAATTGAAATGGTTAGAAAAAAGTACGAGTGAAAATAGGAAATGAAAGAGAGGGAAGTGATAGGACGGAAGAAGATGTGATGTAGTATGGATGTAGTGATAATAGTAGGTATCGGGGAAGCAGGAGAGGAGTGAGAGAAATATGTAATGTGGAAGGGGTATGTGTGAAGGAACGTGATCTTGAGGAATGGCATTTGCAATAGTATGTTTCTAATCTTTGGCATTTTGTTCTTTTCATACACTCTCTCAAAATAGAGTATTTTATCTTATATCATAAAAAGAATGTAAGAGGTAAATAACTTTTAAGGGAACACAATCATACTTACATGATATGGAGTATAATTCGTAATGAACTGCTAATATCATGTTATTGTTAATCTGATTGTGAACGAAAGGTTTAAAGTAACTCCTGTAAAAATGAGAAAATAAGTTGGAATGATCTGCTCAAAGGATATCATGGATGAGACGGGAATTAAAGTCAGTCTGAGCTGTCCCGGTGCGAGTGTCCTGCACGCCCCGCGGTGCTCGACATGAAATAGACTTAAGTGGATATCTTGAACTTTAGACTACTTGAATATCAGACGTTACAAGGAGACTATATTGGAAGGAGCTCATTATGTGTGCAAAAAAGGCAATAGCGAGTACGAGAAGGAATTGGAGGAGACAGAGACAGAGGAAGGAAGAGGAAGACCAGACAAGATAAGCAGCTACGTTCCCAGACAAACCTCTCGTGTATTAAAGCAAAAAAAAAGGTGGTAGTTCCCTTCCTTATCCTACGACTCCGTCCCTCTTACCCCGAGATCATCTCCTGCGATGGAGGTAGGAACTCAATTGGATTGTAGAGTGCCTTAGCTTCCCCTGGGAGTCGTGGCACCACGGGGTTACGCCAGCCTTGCCAACGCCTCACTGCCAACCAAAAATCCGAATGCATCGTAAACGCGGAGGTGAACACGCCGAAGCTGGAACATTTTGGAACAGCGTAAGCCTCATATTTTTTGTTGTATGACGCACCAAGTACCGAGGGTGCAAATGTCGTGTGTTTGGACGGCTGTATTTCTGTTTGTTTGTCTGTCTGGCTTTCTGTTTGTGTGTCTGATCAGGTGTTTCAGGAAGTCTTACTCTTTTTCATCTTTTGTTTTTTTGGCTTGCCTCGGACTGGTTTCCCGGCCAGCAAGCAGGTGATTTATCTGCTGTTAGCAAAATAGTCTTCTGCTCTCTTTTTTTTTCCAGGTTATAGATGTGAGTTTTGTCTTTCTTCCTGTCATGGTATTTTTCTTTCTCTGTGTGTCTGGATTCCTGATTTTCTTCACTTTTCTGTCTCTCCCTCTCTCTGTTGTCCGGGAGGATATTGGTTGTCACTTTAGCTTGTCCTGACTGCAGCTGATCTTTGGCCTCAGGGCA
>JAPQNM010000043.1:35000-40000 GCA_029783475.1 Metacarcinus magister
GTTTATTTAATGGTTGGACTGTAATATTTGAAAAGTATTGTTTCGAATAGAAATTTTCATATCTTTTCACCATTTCGTCTCCTTTCATTGACGTCATATTTTTTTTTTACTTTTTTATCTTTTTTTCCAATGTTTCTTGTATTATCTCTATTATATTTATTGTTATTTTTTCTATTCCTTTTTTTAGTTTTATTTTCTAGTAAATTTCCCTGTCCTTATTTTGTTCCGTTTTAAATCGGTTTCATATACTTTAAGGTTTAGTTTGCATTTTCTCCCTGCTATCCATATCATCACTTAAGGGTTTTGAACATTTAATAGTTTTAAATATTTATGCAAGCTGCTTGTATCTTTCTTTACACTTCCAAAATCATCGTAGTTAAGATTGCATTCACGGATTCAGTGACATTCTTGTTATCAAATAAACTTGAATCTGTTTTATGATTCCAATCGGTATAATTTTTATCTTGTCGGGACAAAGATTCTTCTTGAGAACAAACTTCATCTTTTCGGATCTTAAAAGAAATGTTGTTTGACATTTTATTGTTTTGTAATCGGTCCTTAAATATGCTATCTTAATATCGGTTACATTCTATTTGTCTTTTTCTTACGTTATAAAGGTATTTTGACTATTCTTTTGATCCACTTGCAATTCTTGCAATTCTGTCTGTTCCTTTATGAAAAAAAAACTTTCCATGACTTTCATATTCTTTTCTGTGACATTCATAACTAGTTCGTGACATTCATTCCTCACCTTTACACTAACCTTCCTGTGCATTATTATCTAGTTTTCTCTGTTATTTCTATCCTTTGAGTCTGGCATGACATTAAATATATTTTTGTATTTTCTCTGTCTGAAATATTCCCATGTCATTATGAGCTCTACTATCACTATTCCGTCGTCAGTCACCATCCATATCAGTGACGTATATAAATCCTTAGGAAGGGGGAGCCACAGGGGTGAATTTGGAATTTTTCAAGGGGAAGGGGAGGCGAGTGAAGTGAACTTTTGTAGCTGGAGGTCTGAGGAAACTTTTTTTTTTAAATCTAGCATTTTTAGGAACATTTTGAAGCCTCAGGAAGGATATATTGCATACGTATTTCGATCTGTAGATATGTAGCCCTATTAGGAGAAAATGAAGGGAGGCATGGCGAAGTGACGCCCCTTATATAGGCCACTCATCCATACCACCACAAATAACGTAACAAAATTTCCCCCTTGGATCCTCTCTCCCTCTCTTCCCTCCCTGCCTTCCTTTCTCCCTCCTTCCCTTCCCTTCCCCTCACCCGCCCCTACGAGTCTCAGACAACACAGAAGCACTTTTTTTTCTTTTCTTTGTCAAGTGGTGTCGAAGTTTAGTAATAAGTCGAGTTAGCAACAAAATGTTATGAAAGAGCTTCAAATTGGCGGCTTGCAGGCACTCCTCGTTCGAGGCTTTGTGGGGAATTAACGAGGATAATTATTATTTCCCTTCAGCCTCGACTTGCTCTTGCGTCAGTTTGGTGGTAATGAGATTATGCACGCGCCGTGAAGGGATGGAAGGCAGGCAGGGGAGAGGACCGTGTGTATGACTGTGTGTTGTGCTGATTTAGGATTACACACATGATGGACAGAAACATTGGCAAAATAGTCCTGTTCAGATATACGTTATTTGTAACACATCATTGGAAAACACACAGCTGGTATATCATGTGTTATGAGTTGCTCGCACCAAGTAAAATGTTTTAATTTCGTTTGTACTGAAATGTAGATACGAGTCGTGTTTGCTTTCCAGGCCTCGCTTATCGTCACCTCCCCTAAGTTTGATCATATCTGTGAAATACGAAAGACGAGGGGAGATGACGAACGCAAGCGAGATGACGCAAATATGACGGTGAATTACGAAGCTGCTAACTATCTCCCTCAGTTTACTCTTCTCTCCAAGATAAAGGTGATGCCAGACTTAGGACAAGAAAGTCACATAACCAAGGGGAAAATTATAAAAGTTTAAGTGATTTCTCCATATTTAATTTGTAAATTAAGGAAAGGCAAGGATGAATGACGTAAATAGAGGGTGGTGACGCACTTTGAGGTCACCCTCGTGACTGAGAACACCTTTCCCACGTGTATAAAAGTCCACGGAAGGCATCCTGACGGCACTCCTTTTTCCACAGGAGGAGGCCGCTGCTGTCTGCCAGTACCAACCTGAAGAAGAGCGCCTCCGTCAGGTGCGGCAACACTACCTCAAGCTCCTGCGTTTGGAGGCCATCCTTAAAACAGGTAGCTACACCTCCTCTTGTCCTGTTCTACTGTTCCTTCTTCACCCAGTGGGAGTAGCCGGGTATATTGCCAAACGTCGGCTCCACCTCCTTATAGTCATCCCTCACGGCACCATTCATTCATTATCCCCTACGCTACCGTCTTTACCTATCATCCCATCACCACCCATTAATTCTCATCCCTTCATATTACTTCCCATTACACCCACCACCCCGTCATCCTCCTCCACTCCCATCACTACATTTTCCCACCCACCTTCAATTTTTATTTAGCTCAACGGTTCTGCTGGTGGTGGTAATAAAAATACATGCTATCATTGCGTCAGGAGCAGCCTAGGGCGTCACGCTGCTCCCGTCTTGTGCAGGCGATGTTTCACATTTATTTTACAGGTTAATTTTGATGTCACATTTTACAAGCTATCTGCGTTACCTCCACTATTCTAGAGCACGGCAGGAGGGTTGGCAAGGGCGAGGTGGGTTAAGAGAAGCAGTGGTTGTATGATGTGGTGAAATCCTAGGCAGAATGAGGTGAATGTTTCTCTCTTCAGGTAAAATTATGTATAAAAAATGGTTAGATAATGATTACAATTAGATTGATCATAAACAACAGAACGTAGGGTGACCGCCAAGAAGTCAGAAAAGAGTGCAGGCCAATGAATGAATTTATAAGCCAAATCTAAAATGATGCAAGAGAAAGAGAGAAATCCGATACCAAGAGAACTTTAGATACAAGGTAAAGAATATCGAAGAGTGAGAGAGAAGAGAGAGAGAGAGAGAGAGAGAGAGAGAGAGAGAGAGAGAGAGAGAGAGAGAGAGAGAGAGAGAGAGAGAGAGAGAGAGAGAGAGAGAGAGAGAGAGAATATTAGAAAAAAGTGAAGTTGTCTGAGATTGCCGTTACCAGTATGTGTAAGGGAGAAGCAAGAGTCAACACAGGCAGCTTGGAGTCGATACAAAGGAAACAACACCTTTGATACTTTCCTTCTTCCTTATTTTCCCTCTTTTCTTTTCTTTCCTCAGTGTCTTTTTCTTCCCTTTTTCCTTCCGTGTATTCTTTCTCCTTCTAACAATTGACTCTTTTTCACACACAGACAGAATATTCTTCTCTGCGCCGCGGCAACCTTCACTCTTGATTCTCTCATGTTTTCTGTGTCTGTGTCTGTGATTCTTGTATATTCTTTACTTCCCTTACTACCTTTCCCTTCTTTTACTGCTATTTTTTAATTGTTATTTTGAGATCTCTTTTTTTCTCTCTATTTGTTTGTATCTCCATCTTTTGTTCATGTATTCTCTCTCCTCCTCTTTTCCTGTGTATGTGGGGGGGGGAGGGGGGTGCTTGTGTGTGTATGTGCGTGCGTGTGTGCTTGAACGCGCGTGCATGCTGACTCTCTCTCTCTCTCTCTCTCTCTCTCTCTCTCTCTCTCTCTCTCTCTCTCTCTCTCTCTCTCTCTCTCTCTCTCTCTCTCTCTCTCTCTCTCTCTCTCTCTCACTTACATGTTCGTCATAAATAAAAAAGTAAATTTATCTGTGTGTTACATGCTCGCTAGCAGACCCGGAGGTGAGGTGGGCAGGTAACTTCCACAATTACCTGTCATCACCTGGTTAAAGGCTGGTTATTACGTCTCGTTATATTCCCCTTAAAAGTGACGTGGTATACTGGCCTCAGAAATTTCTAACACTTTTATTTTTTTTCCTATATATACTTTATTTTGTATCCTTTATATACCACATTAAGTATATCAACATACTTATTAATTGATTTTAAACATAAACGTAAACTTTTGTATTCCTTTGATTGTATGTACAACACTTATGTGGAGTCGGAGTTTAACTTTTTTGGTTTCCTATTATTTTTCTATTAATTATTATAATGTTTACTCTTTCATCCATACCTTTCATTATTCTTTTCAAGTCGTATACTAATTATACAGTTCCAGTATCAATTAATTTCTTGAATGAGAGGGGGAAAGGGAGGGGGAGAGGGGGAAAGGCAGGGAGAGAAGGGGAAAAGGAGGGAGAGAGGGGGAAAGGGAGGGAGAGAGGGGGAAAGGTAGGGAGAAAGGAGGAAAGGGATATATATATACACACATAAATTCGTCTCTGCATCAGGTGTGGTTCGCCTGTTTATCACTAGGAATCTGAAGGAGAAGTAATCCTTAAATCCTCCTCTATAAAATTACAGTTTTACACAATTTCCACTTGTTCATCTCCTCCATCAAAATGCTTGCTCTCATTGGGCATCACTGACTTTGCTATGGGAGGGAGCTGAAGTTCCACCCTACTCATCGTTGATAATAGCGATATGAGACAAAGGCTTTTTGTCCCATCAGCTCCCCTTCCTGTAATTGATGGCCTTTACTCTTTCACACTCTTTGTCATTGTTGTTTCTCCTGCTGTATTGTATAATGGCAGGACAGTCAACGTCCACTAAACCTCACTTATAACCTGGTGATCATATAGGTCAACTGGTTACGAATATTTTATGAGTACGTTGAGTGTTCTGTCAGGTGTTCGCTCTCAGGGTTATCTCTTTGGATTAATTTATCAGTCTTCCAAAATTACACTTCCACTAATATATTTTTCACAATTACTCCTGCACTTGTCTGCTACATGTCTCTCCCCCCACAACAACAACCCTGTCACGTAGAAATTGGTATCACTCTAATGACAGTTCCATCCTCCTCTGTGTTGTAAGACTTAACCAATACCTCCACTCCCTTTATTCACTCTACCAGTAAACTTTGGAG
>JAPQNM010000043.1:42500-50000 GCA_029783475.1 Metacarcinus magister
TGCTTCGTGAAGTCTGATACGCTCATTTGTGTCAGTGTAGTGAAATTTAACACCTATTGTGCCTTGAATATGCATAGGTAATAGCGAAACATCCTCCTGTAATAGGTCCGTGTGAAATATGGATCTCATTGCATAAGGTAATGTTCCCCTTGACGCAGCTCTGTTAGCACCAAACCTTATGATCACTTCAGGAAGCACCAACACAACCTTTCATCATCGTCTTGTGTGTGGTAATTCCCTGCCTCCCTTACTCTCCGTCTTTCTCATTCCCGCAAACAACACCGAAGGCACAGGATTATCGCTCTACGAATATAGAACAATAGGCTGCCCAGTGCGACATCGTACATCTCCCTTCTTACCATCAAGCTGCTCGGGACTCCACAACCTCCTGCCAGTGGAGGCGTTACACTGACACATCTCTGCTCATCAAAACACTAGAACCAAATGATTGGCATTGTGCACAAAGCCTCTCAATTCACGTTCATGAAGGTCATCTGATGGCATTGAGTACTTCATATCCTCGTCTACCACTTGCCTGCCTGAAACAAGGCCGGGCATTATGTCACCCAGATAATTTAGGACCCGACACTCGAGCAAAATGGCAATTATATATATATATATATATATATATATATATATATATATATATATATATATATATATATATATATATATATATTTTTTTTTCTTTTTCTATTCTGCCTCCTGTTTCTCCTCCTCTCTTCTCCTGTGAGGTAAACAGTAGAAATCGTATGAAAGAAAGGAATATTAGCGTTTCAAATAAGGAACTGACGTGAACCAAACTTGTCTTATCCGAGACAACTCAACAAATGGAGGTGTCGAACCCCACAAGGTAAGATGTATTGTGAATACCACCAGGCGGGCGGCGGTGAGCGATGGTGATGGTGGTGGTGGTGATGAGTCCCGAGTGCTGGGAATGGAGGAGAGACGAGGACAGAGGTGATGATCATGGTAGTGGTGAGAAAGATTAAAGTGGTGATGGTTACGATAGCAGCTAAAGGAAAGGTGGTGATGGTTGAGCCGCGTAGTGGTGTACGTAGGAAAAAGGTAGTGGTGATTGAGGTGGTGGTGATGGTGATGGTGATGGTGATGGTGGTGGTAGTAGCAGTAGTAGCAATAGAAATGGCATACCGGCCCTGGCGATGGTGTTCGTAACGAGAGAGAGAGAGAAAAATAGTGATATTGATGTAAGGGTGATGATAGTCCACTTCCTTCTCTCTCTATCTAACTATTTTTCTTTCTTTTCTTTGTATATAGACCTTGTTGGTGATAGGTAGCATCTCTAACAAAGTTGATATTGATAGGATGGTGTAGATGGTGATGAGGGTGATGGTTGGCGTTGCGGTGAAAATATGAGGATGAAAGAAAGTTTATCCCCAGTCAGTCAGTCACAAAAATGTATCTTACCTGATAAAAGATGCAAAGAAAAAATATTTATACAGAAAAGTTTGTTCGGAGTTTGTTGTCCTGTTTGAAGTCTGGAGGTTGTTTGTCTTTGTGGATGGGATGGTGGGGAGAGGAGGGGAGAGGGAAGAGGAGGAGGGAGAGGGAGGAAGGGATGTGGTGGTGGGTAGAAGTCAGGATTGGGGCGGCAAATTTGTGCTCCGGCGTTGGGGGGAAAATAAGTTTGTAGCTTGAGGTTGTAGAGAAGAGTTATTTTCCTACTTCAGCTGATCAAGTTAGACTCTTCAGTGTGTATAGTGTAATGAAATGAGTTACTACTACTACTACTACTATTACTACTACTACTACTACTGCAACATTCATGCTGCAACACGCCCTCCTATGCTGCTCTCGATGCCCAATCACACACTCAGTGGAAGCTCCGGCAAAATGATTAACACAGAGGCTATTTTCAGCCACTCGGCGCTGGAACACGAGGGAAACAAGTCGAACAGTTCACATATTGGGATTGACGGTCTTTCTCGCTCTATTATGCTCTCTCTCTATCTCTCTATCTCTCTCTTTCTCTATCTATCTATCTCTCTCTCTATCTATCTAGTAAGTTTAGGGATGGGAGACACAGACAGTGGAGGAGGAGGAAGAGGATGTAGTGTTAAAGAGGGTGAGTAGCCAAGGGGTGATAACGGCTGCCTTGGACACTATTCTGTTTGGTTTCCGTGAGATATAACCGCGACACTCAGCCAATTCCACCGTCGCTGACCTCGTGTTAATTTCAGCAGTCATACATCATGTTGAGAACCTTCCCAGAATTCATTGGTGGAACGGTTCGTTGTTCTTGGCGTATATATATATATATATATATATATATATATATATATATATATATATATATATATATATATATATATTATATATATATATATATATAAATATATATAAATAAATAAATAAATAAAAATAAATAAATATAAATAAATAAAAATAAATAAATATAAATAAATAAATATAAATGAATGAATGAATGAATGAATGAATGGGTCCTTCTACTCCTACTACTACTAACTGATGCTGGTGCTGGTGCTGTTGTTGCTGGTTTTGGTGGTGGTGCTGCTACTATTGGTGCTGGTGGTGCTTGTCCTGGTTTTGGTGCTGCTACTAACACACCATCCTGTCTCTGGCCCTCCACTCTGCCTGTCCAAACAATATTCTAAAACAAGGTGAATGATAACGTAGAATCAACCAAGTGATATATATAGTTTTTTTTATATTTCAATTTCCAATGATTGCATTAATGAAATAAAGCGTTCTTTTAAATACCATTGTTTAAATGCACTAATTTATATGCAAATTTTCGTTCATCATGAATTATATGTATACGTATATGTGTAGGTATTGGATTTGTGTATGTGATAAAGTGGGTGGTGGATGGGCGGGTCATGGTGGGTGGGTGGGTGGGGGGATGAGGTTGCCCGCGGCTCAGGCTGACATGAAAAGTTAAAGTCATAATGGAACAAAATTTTACAACCAATATAGAGAAATCTGTAAATAGAAACCGACATTCTCCTTTAACTTAAAAAAAACCAAACTATTTCACAAGCAATATTTACGTACACTTTTGTATTATTATTGTTAGTATTGCTATTATTACTATTAGTATTGTTAATTTCTTTATTATTATTATTATTATCTTTATCATTATTATCATTATTGTTACTATTATTATTATTACTATTATTATTATTATTATTATTATTATCATTATTATTATTATTATCGTTATTATTATTATTATCATTATTATTATTACCATTATCATCGGCCGCTTTGACCTGAAGTGCGCCTGGCCTGGAGAAGCCACGCGTCATTCCCTCCCAGCAGCCGGTCCACTCTAGAAGCACAGCACCCAAGGAAACTCAATTCATTATTTAAAAGGAAAATATCTCACTCGGAAAATGAAGTCTGAATTGAATTTAGCGAACGTCATCAACAGGTCTTCAGACGTGGCCAACAGGCTCATGGGCGGAGGATGGGGGTGACATCAATCATAAGCTCTTAGTGTACGTCTATATTATTATTTTTTTGCGGTCGAATGGTGTAGTAGTAGCTTGCTCGGCTCACAAGCGAAATATCCCAGGTCAGGTGGAGACAAAATATGCTGATCTTCTTAAACGGTGTAAGTTTGTTCACCTAGCAGAAAATAGGTAGTGTGTGTGTGTGTGTGTGTGTGTGTGTGTGTGTGTGTGTGTGTGTGTGTGTGTGTGTGTGTGTGTGCGCGCGTGTGCGTGTGCGTATACACTCACTTATTCATTCATTTAATTTATGTTGATCAATTAGTTTATTTGTATATATATATATTTTTTTTTGGACAGTGCTTGACTTAAATACAAGTTTATTTGCATCCCACACGTATGTAGCTTAGTTAAGTTTTCACATGATTTCAGTGGATCACTCGTGTGTAAAATTACACAAAGGTGGATACAAAAATGCACAATATTGTGTAGTGATGATTAATTACGAAATGTTGTGCCATCGTGACAGAGTGCCTTTGAGGGTCTGTGATATTTATTGGACCTTCATATTGATGGCACTCGTGTAACAAAGTTTCACTTGTCCATTTGGTATTTTCAATATAAGAAATACATGTATTTCCTCACCATTTGTGGAAACGATGTCAAGGTGACAATAATTAGCTGTTCGTAGTTAAATCATTGCCATTACTTATGTTGCAATTTAACAGATTTCAAATCATGCAATTATGACTCGCCTTGTAATGCGTGGAAAAAAAAATTCCGTGAATGGGGGAACCGTACATAAGGAAGCTGCATGTATGAAAGAAAGGCTAGAATTCTGGTTACCAGATATCCCCATTTTGATTAAAGGTATGAATATAGGAAACAAAAATTGGATGATTGATCGCACTTCACGCTATGCAGGTCTCGAAAGGCGAGGGGCGAAGTAGATGGACGGGGAAGGCTGTTAGAAGTAATCAAGGAGTTTGTAATTGCATTGGTGTTGTGAATGGTGACTGAGGCCGCAGATGTGGGTGCTGCCTCCACCTTATGGCCGCCATGCATGCCAACTTGTATTTATTCATACATTAAATAAAAATGCGTATTGCAATGAATATTATTGGAATTATTAATGATGTTTAAGGTGTTAGCAGCCACAGCAGTAACAACAGCAGCAGAAGCATTAACAACATCATCATCATCATCGATAGGAAAATAGTAATAGCACATAGCAACAGCACATTTAATGCAGCATCGTCATCATCATCATCGTCATCATCAACAGCAACAGCTGGAGTAGTTTAATTTAAGTTTTTGTTTCAATCATCTAATTCGTAATATAAATTCATATTGTATAAAGTAAAAAAGAGCTGTGAATGCAGATATATACATTCAAATTCTCTAGACATGAATATCCAATTGAAGAGCATTCATAAAAATTGCATTAAAAAACTACGAAACTTGAACAAAAAAGTTTCATGAATCACTCACAAACAGACAGACGCACGTACGAGAGAGAGAGAGAGAGAGAGAGAGAGAGAGAGAGAGAGAGAGAGAGAGAGAGAGAGAGAGAGAGAGAGAGAGAGAGAGAGAGAGAGAGAGAGAGAGAGTAAAATGCATCCACACAGGTTTACACAACAGAATATAAATCATGCAAATCCTTCAGACAAAACTAGACTACTTCCCCCAATCCTGCCACTACGTATGCCTACACTATCATGCTTTTATTATTTCTAAAAGCATATTTTGACACGCCCATTACATAGTTATTCATCAAAAGAAATAATCAAAACTATAAAAAGACAAACCTAGTAATTTTGAAATGAGAATGCAGGTGAAAGAAATTTTTTTTATCGAAAAGAAAAAAGTCAAAATGATGCCTCAAGAGCAGCTGACTAATACTTTTACCTCGTGGTGACTAGCAGAGATTGGTGTTCTTGTCATCCTTTGCAAACTTTTGGAACATGCAACTTTAATGGTTTATATATATAATTGCGTCAAGTATTTGTTGGCGGCATGTTGGAGTCGTTCACTATGGTGTGGCACATACTTGTGTTGTCAGTGATCTTGCTGAAAGAATCAACTGAAATGTTAGAGCTGTGTTGCTATTTTCGTTTAAATACACGTGTAAAGTTTTATTTAAAGCTGTTTATTTTCCCTGTCAGCCACATCAACTCAATACAAATAATATATTCACACAAGCTTCCCATCGATAGCTATTGTAATATTTTCTTTATTAAGTATATTTATTCACTTTATCCTTCAACAAAAAAATTTTTTAATCCTAATCAAATATTTTAATAAAGTGGAATGAATTTCTAGCAACAAAAGCAGTAGCACAAACAGCAGCAGGTGCAGTAGTAGTAGTATTGTAGTAGCATTAAGAATATTAGTAGAAGTAGTACGTGCTATTATTGTTATTATCATTATTATTATTATTATTATTATTATCATTATTATTAGTAGTAGGTGTAGTTCTAGTAGTAGTAGAAGTAGTAGTAGTAGCAGTAGTAGTAGTAGTAGTAGTAGTAGTAGTAGTAGTAGTAGTAGTAGTAGTAGTAGTAGTAGTAGTAGTAGTAGTAGTAATATTAATAATAGTAAGAGTGGTGTAGTAAGTAGTAGTAATAGTAATTCTGGCTAGTGAATAAGGAGAAATAATAGTGAATAAATGTGTCAAGGAAATTGGTGAGGGAGGTGACTGTCGCTTCATCTCATCAATCTTCCACCCAGTACCAGTCACGGGGTGGAAGGTGGACAGGTTGTGCTTGTTAGGGCTTCAGTGTTGGGTACGGAGCGTGAGGTCATGTGAAGCCACGATGCAGGGTGATTAATGCAAACGATGTATTATTAATGAAGCTTTGGGAAGTAAATTAATGTATTTTGATGTCCAGAAAGAGAATAACTTAATTCACATATTAATTGTTGATTTCATTACCTTCATGATTTACTATGCACAATATATTCCACTGCTATGTAGTTTAACATCATGAAGACAAACCTACAGAAAACAATAACCAGGGAGTAAATATAGTTATCCTGAATTTGGATTGTTGGTTGCTGAAAATTTCGTTCACTATTTTCCCCAATGATCTGTACTGTTTTCCGCCATCACACAGACATCATACACAACATATTAAAGGTGTAAGTGCTAACAACAGACTAACTTATACAAAGTCACTTGGGTCCGAAGCAGAATAACATAAAATAAAAAAGGCAACTGTTTGTTTTAATTCTGTTCGCTGCTTACTGGCACGAGCATTAGATTAAGTGAGATGAACGTGTCTGAAAATTGTCAGGTGTTCGCTTGGGATCAGTGAGCGGATGATGTTGTGTAACGCTGTGATGCTGTGATGCTGTACAGTGTGATTGTAGTGTACTGTACGTACGCGCATATTTGTTTGTTTGTGTGAAACTGAAACTGAAAACAATAACTGGAAAGAATTTATTACTCAGACTTTTGTTGCAAGAGCAAGGAACACAGCTCCTTCATGTCATATATATTTTTATTTATGACATTATTTGTTTTCTTGTTTGTTACATTTGAGAATAACATGATATTTATTTCCAACTCCACTGGTATTAAACTTTTTTACAGTTTATCTCTTTCTTAGTAATATTCTGGTAATTACTAACAGCTAACTGACAGTCTGTTGTTATTTGTTCTCACCATAGCAAGGGTAATTTTTTGTCTTTGATTTGGATATCCTCCAATCCATATATCCATGTAGAAACTAACATAATTCAAGTAACTTAAGCAGTGAAACATTACATAGAAAATTTTACATGATTTACTCGTAATTTGTAATGTCCAATAACTAATATCTATACAAGTATTTATATGTACAATTCATATATGTTATTCTTTTAATATTTCTTATGTAAAACTTCACTTACCATAACTACACTGTGACCTCACATTTCTCAACCATACAAACATTACTGATAATACTGTGGATTGGAACAGTTCATTTTGAAGGTTTATTGTCAGGTGAATATTTTTGTCCTCATTCAATTAGACTCTACATGCCTCCTCATGCTGACTACACGCATTCCAATTGACTGTTTC
>JAPQNM010000043.1:55000-57500 GCA_029783475.1 Metacarcinus magister
CGAATACGTTAGATGGCCTGTTTATACATAAGCACAACAATAAGTAATGCATATTAGATACATTTAATCAAGTACTAATACTACACACTGCCTTAAAAGTGCCATTCTGTGAGACTTAATGATACAATAAGAGTTTAATGCTTCGAAAATCATTAAGTGTAGCCTCAGCATTACTAAAAGTGTAAGAACATAATCATGAATAGCAGGATTAGAAATATTATAACATTAGCTGAATGAAGAAAACCTGGTTGAGAACATTATAGTTTTAACTTAAGCTGTTTATTAATGAACACTTTAAAGAAACAATACGTTACATCCAGGCAAACAATGGAAAAAACTTACGGATATTACCTCGTTATAGGATTGACACACACTGGTTATTGTAAAGTAGCTTAATGTTAAGAACTTTACGCCATTATAGGACTAATAATAAACTTATATCATTATGTATTAGCCTAGCCGAACATGGATCATCAGTGCAAAAACTCATTGCAAAACTTGTGTAATTGTGAAGTAACCGAATATTTAAGTATGGAACCCAAGCTTTTATTTTTTTTTGTATATTTTTTTTCGATATTGTAAAAGCACTTCAGCAATATTATTTTTCTTATCAATATTCTATGTTCTCACTACCTTAGCCAATTTTACCTTAGAATACATTTATCAGATAGGTTGTATTGTATTGTAGGTGTTGTTACCATGACCCCACAAGATAATACACAATTGAAGTATCATTTCTGCTTCTGTATACACTATCGGCACTTCATTTACTGCACAAATACAATCATAATAACTGTGTTGAATTATATAACAAGGTTTATAGAAAATCAATGGAATTCTTGCCTAACCAGTACTTTCCATTGCATTAGAAAACTGGAGAGCACGTCACCTTCCCGTAATTATTGCTGTAATGTGATAATCTTACAATACATAGTGTTGGTATGTGCTTACGGTACTCGGCTGCAGTATTAACACAATCATCGGAAAATATGATGAGTGCGTTAGCAATGATTAAAGAGGAACACTATATGTTTACGAATACTAATGTTTTGAATAAAGCTGAATATTACGGGCACCATTGTTGCAACGAAAAGTATGCATGTATAAGGTCACCGAAAAACACAATACAAAATGTGTTATGTTATTTACAATTTTGTGTATGTTAATGCTGATGTTTACTCTGGTGTAGGCGTGGATGTGTATTTGTGACTCGGCAATAGTTTGTATCCCTTTAAACTTATCTATCTGAGTATGCATTGTTTAGTTTCAAGTACTGACGTTGTTTTGAAATGAGGATTGAAAACACCTTTAAGTCTGCATTTATAGCGCAGGATATTGGAATCTATCAATACTATTAGAACCAATGAACAATAAAGGCTATTGGAGACATCACAAAGACCTTAAAAATATAACAACTAGAAAAAAGAGAACGAAAGAAAAAGGTGTAGATGTGTGTACTACTACTATTTTTTTCTCTCCCTCTGGCTGGTGCTGTACCCTTCGTCACTCCCTGTTGCAACACCCATGTCCTACGGCCCCTTCCCCCTTCCCTCCCTCTTTCAATACCTCACCCTGCCGTCACACCCTACCGTCACTCCCTCTTCCAACATGCCTCTCCCCCTCTCCAATACTACGGCCCCATCTTGCAACAACCCTAGCACATATGACTTCTCCCTCCTACAGCACACTTTACTCCCCTACTCCCCCGCCCCCGCCATGCCTCACCTCCACCCATCCGCCCGTCCTCGTTTTCCCCTCGCACGCTACACGGCTCGCAGTGCACCGTCAAGCTCAGGTATTTGGTGCTTCTCGCTGGTTCTCTCGGACGAATGGCTATCAAGTGTGTTAATAAAGCATGAGTGATAAATTTGCCTCCGTTGATTTGTGTTCCGTAATACTATGAGAGAGAGAGAGAGAGAGAGAGAGAGAGAGAGAGAGAGAGAGAGAGAGAGAGAGAGAGAGAGAGAGAGAGAGAGAGAGAGAGTGAGAGAGTGAGAGTGAGGATAGTTAAGCCTTTACGTTATTTGCTTTCATTTTAATATTTGATTTTTTTCTCATATGTTTTTCAGTTAAATTGAGTTTCACTTGGCTTATTTTTGTTTTTTCCTTTGATTTTTATAGCTACAACTTTTATCTATATTTTGTGTATTTTGCGTATATATATTTTTTTCATTTTTCTTGTCTTTCTTTGTTTTACTTTTCTTTTCTTTTCCACACTTTATTTATTGCTATCTATGTTTATTTTTCCAGTTCTGCGACTGTTTTCTTTCTGCTTTGATAAACTTTTCCTTCTCTCTTTTTTTTTTTATCTTTCTAATCTCTCTCTCTCTCTCTCTCTCTCTCTCTCTCTCTCTCTCTCTCTCTCTCTCTCTCTCTCTCTCTCTCTCTCTCTCTCTCTCTCTCTCTCTCTCGCTCTCGCTCTACTAACAATATATCCGGAAATTCAGTGCAGATACTAATAATATTTACCTGTTAATCACCACCACCATCATCCGTTTCA
>JAPQNM010000043.1:60000-62500 GCA_029783475.1 Metacarcinus magister
ATTCGTCTTGCTTTTATTTGTTGTTTCTGTATCTTTTTTTTTGGTCGCTTTCCTCCCCCCTCCTCCTCCTCCTCCTTTCTTCTTCTTGTATTCTCCTTCCTTCCTTTTCTCCCTTCTTCTTTATTCCAATCACACCCTTGGTTCTCGCCTTTGTCCTCCTGCTTATCTTGCTGCTTTTACGGTTTTTCCTCCTGCTCTTTCTCCTCCTTGCCTTCGTCCTCCTCCTCCTCCTCCTCCTCTTTCCCTTTTCCTATAATCATGGCATTACACATTCCACCACCCTGTTCACCTCTATTCTCAGCCTCCAGTAATGCCACCACTATCGTACGCCTTCCCTCCCTCCCTCCCTCCCTCCCTCCCTCCTTAACTTCTATTCCTTCCTTCCTTCCTTCCTTCCTTCCTTCTTTCAGTGCCTTCCTCTCTGCCTTAACCTTCCTCCCAGTTCCCCAGTTCGTTTCCCCGTCGCGGTCTTCCTCTTCTGCCCATCTGCCTTCATTTATTTATTTATTCGCCCGATGAGCGCTATCCTGCATTTCACTTCTCGCAAGCAGGCACTCCACCTCTTGAATTGCACACCTCCTCGTGCCTCCTTTACCCTCCCCACTCTTCTTATTTGACTTTTTTTCTTTTTCCCTCTCTCTCTCTCTCCCTCTCCGCTTGCCTCTTTCCCCTCCTCCTCCTCCTCCTCCTCACTTACCCTCCACTTATCCCAACCATTCTACACCTCCATCTTTTCCCCTCTATCTCCTTCCCTGCTTATACTCGCTCTCCCTCCCTCGCCTGCTTGCCTGCTTGCCTGCCTCTGCCGCCACCCGCCCGAGCCTTTTAATGCGACTCTCTACTGAGCTGAGGTGAAAGTGGAGCGAATCCTTACCAAGGGATGATAGCAGTGGGATTGCTATTTTTTTTTTCTTTCTCTCTCTCTCTCTCTCTCTCTCTCTCTCTCTCTCTCTCTCCTCTCTCTCTCTCTCTCTCTCGCTCTCTCTCTCTCTCTCTCTCTCTCTCTCTCTCTCTCTCTCTCTCTCTCTCTCTCTCTCTCTCTCTCTCGTGTGGTCGATTTTTATATCGTATAATTTGTTTCGGTTGAGGGATTATGAAAATTGTTCGTATTTTTCTTGGATTTTCTTTGGTCAAGTTTGAGGACATTATCTCGTTCTCTTCAGTTCTTTATTTGCAATTCATGTTTGTGCAGTCTTCTCTTTTAATTTTCTTACTGAAGTCCAATATGCTCTCTCTCTCTCTCTCTCTCTCTCTCTCTCTCTCTCTCTCTCTCTCTCTCTCTCTCTCTCTCTCTCTCTCTCTCTCTCTCTCTCTCTCTCTCTCTCTCTCTCTCTCTCTCTCTCTCTCTCTCTCTCTCTCTCTCTCTCTCTCTCTCTTTTTCTAAAGTTTCTCAGTGTTTAATTAGTTTGCAAGAAAATAAAGATTTCACCAAGAAAAATATATTAAAGGCATGCAGATGTTAAGGTTCTCGATTTCCTTTCCAAGAATCATAACTTTGTTGCTACGGGTGTGGTGTGGCGTGGCTGGTGTCTGTGGTGTTGTGGTGTCTGTGGTGATAATGGTTGTGATTGTGGTTGTGGTTATGATTGATTCTTCTCACTACTTGCATACTGACTTATTGGTTTATTTATTATTTCTTCACATGGTATGGTATTGTGCCTTAATGAACTAGCTTGCAAGTGTGATGCTGGATGGATGGTGTGGTTGGAATGCAGCAGGATTATGATGGCGATAGTAATAATTGCATCGTGACGAGTTTGTCTGGTGGAAAATGGTAAGATTTATCCCGCTGCCGCTGCTAATGACGCATACAGCTGTGGTCTCCCAACTTTCAGTAACGACGGATCCATAATTTAAGAAAATTTTGCTTGCGGTTCCTCCACATTAATTACCACTTTTGCTCACGTTAATATGAAAGTAATTCTATAATGTTTCCCAGTGTTGTGTTGTGTTAGTTGTTATAAAAAGCGTCTACATGCACATATGTAAACACAATTACACACACACACACACACACACACACACACACACACACACACACACACACACACACACACACACACACACACACACACACACACACACACACACACACACACACACACACACACACACACACACACACTCCCTTAATGGCCACATAGTCATTGTAAAGTTGAACAATAAAACGCAACTCAACACTGCCTGAGGAACCACGTTACCTATATTACTGTACTGAAATATAACAATGTGTCTCATACAATAACATTGCTACTATATGATATTGACGTATAGGTGAATAATAGTAGTAGTAGTAGTAGTAGTAGTAGTAGGTAGTATAAAGGGGGAGGTGAATAAGGCTTAACGTAAGGGTTAAGTAAGGCGTAGCAGCTTGAAGCACCAGCCAGAGGACAGGAGAGGATCATCGTGGCTCAGCACTGCTTCCTGCATCTCCTACGCACCTGGTACCAGTGTTGTATCTTGGCTAACAGTGCACGGGGACGCAGGTGAACTGACTCTA
>JAPQNM010000043.1:72500-80000 GCA_029783475.1 Metacarcinus magister
AGAGGTGCACTTAGTAACGTCAGTCCTCTCAATGGATCCTCTCCGCTACACCACTTACCTGCACACCCACTACTGCTGCGTTGAAGGACACCGTTTTACCCTCTGTCCTCTCACTTACACAGCCTCTCCTCTTGGTACCTTGAAGCTCATACATTAATCATATTATCTTAACTAACTTAAGATAGTTGTGTGCAGTATTTCGCGGCTCCGTAAAGGCGCTTATGTACAATACATATATACATGCATTGTTGTAGTACCTCACGCCCACATCTACACAACCTCTTGGTAGTTTATTTATAAGTTTTGACCTACACGTGATGCCCTCCTGGTGTGTGTGTTTGACAAGACTTGTAAAGTAGGGGAGACCTACATGAGATTGCCATCTATCTTTCAGTATGTTGACTTTGACATCACTTACTTAATTTATCACCTCACCTCCGTCGTTGGATGAAGGGATATTCAAGGCGTTGTGTTGGCGTCAAGTAAGATATTGTTCCTTCTGTCTGTTGTGTGTTGAGTTGTTGAGTGTCTCAGGAGGCGAGAAACACACTAGTCACTTAAACATTTTCTCCCCTCTCCCTTGGGTGTGTGTGTGTTGTCGTGTTAAGGGAAAGCTGGGCGGCTGCCTTGGTGTAAGGAAATTGTTGTTCGTTTTGTGTCGTTGTGTTGAGGAATCAAGCCAACAGTGTGCAATGGCAAGAAACACATGATGTCCCCACCAATTTTTTCCACCCATCCTATCTGGTTTGTAGATTTATTGAGGTGGGGGAGTCTTGTATAATCAATCCCTTTTCTCTCCTGTTCTTCGTTCTGTTCTGGTGTATGTGTCATGTTGAATATATCATAATGTTGATTGTAAGGAATGTACGAGAAACACCATTGACTCCTTACACTCCTTCATTGTGTAGGCAGAGTAAGAGAGGGTCGGAGCGTGTTGTCTACCCTCGCCTTTGTCTGCTTGTGGTGTGTGTGGCGGAGAGAGTCTAAGATGAGAGTAACTTGATTCTTTACTGCTATTCCCCCGATGCTGACTCCCTCGCTGATCCATGAAGACTTTACTTACTGTAGACTCAGTGTAGAGGAAGCCTTACAATCACACAAGCTTCATCCCGTGACTTTTATTAAGGCATCCTATTGATTGTATAGAATGTTGTAGTCATTATACGGGCATTACCTTGCTTTTTATATATTTTTTTTTTGTATGCCTTAAGAAGATGGAAAATTATGCATAGGTTCATTATAGATCAAAAGGATGAATATTCTCCTTTGATATAGGTAAGTGAGTAATGAGTAACATGTTAATTAATAAGAGGGTTGTATTAAGTAGGCATTAGCCCTCCTCCTAGAGCAGCGCCCATACAGGTGAAGCAAACACCTGTGATGATATTCATAATTAACCTGTCTGTGCAGGGTGAATCTCTCTCTCTCTCTCTCTCTCTCTCTCTCTCTCTCTCTCTCTCTCTCTCTCTCTCTCTCTCTCTCTCTCTCTCTCTCTCTCTCTCTCTCTCTCTCTCGCACACACACACACACACACACACACACACACACACACACACACACACACACACACACACACACACACACCCACACCCACACACACACACACACCCTTAATTAGGAAGGTGAAGGACAGCTTAACACCATGAGTGACTCTTTATTATTATTATTATTATTCATGAGTTGTATAAAATTTGTACATTTAAAATAAGCATTAAGATCAGCTATGCACAGTCCATTATATACACCGAAAAGGGAATGAAGAGAGAATAGGTTTAATTACACGGACAATTACTGTTTATTTTTTTTTAATCATCTGTGTGGATCCCAGGACAGCCAGAGGTGGAGGTTATGTAAGGAACCGGCAGGAGGAGGAAGAGGAGGAGGAGGAGGAGGAGGAGGAGGAGGGGAAAGACGGTCTGATTGTGGAAATAGGAATGGCGATAGAAGACTGAGAGACGCAAAGGAGGAAGAGGAGGAGGAGGAGGAGGAGGAGGAGGAGGAGGAGGAGGAGGAGGAGGAGGAGGAGGAGGAGGAGGAGGAGGAGGAGGAGGAGGAGGAGGAGGAGGAGGAGGAGGAGGAGGAGGAGGAGGAGTGCGTGTAAGGATAACTTCACTGTACTTCTATCCAGCAATATTGTTAACTTTCTTTTGTTAGGATAGTGTTATTTGTATGTATGTATGTATGTATGTATGTATGTATGAATTATTTAATCTGAAAGGAAAGAAAATCTGACTTTAGTTCAGGGAGTATTTTTGTATTTGTTTCATGTTTCTGTATGTATGTGTGCTACGTATTCATATATGTATGTATGTATGAGAGAGAGAGAGAGAGAGAGAGAGAGAGAGAGAGAGAGAGAGAGAGAGAGAGAGAGAGAGAGAGAGAGAGAAAGAGAGAGAGGGATATGGGCGACGGTGTGTATGTGTGTGTGTATGTGTGTGTGTGTGTGTGTTGGTGGGTGGGTGGGTGGGTGTACGCTATTATTTCATCACAAGTAATTATTATTCTTTTGATATGTAATGCATGATCCTCGGGGTAGCGCGCGTTGTGATTAGTAGTGGAGTGCTATGAAGGGAAGGCCAATGCAGCTTCCACCCATTGCAATGATAATATAAGTCAAGTTTTATTATTTAATGAGAACTATTGACTCATTGTTTGATGACTAGTGACTTTTTTTTCTCATATTTTTTTTTAATAATTTCTGATCTTCCTCACTTTCTTCCTGTTACTGTTTTTCCCTCCTTTTCTGCTCCTTTCTCCTCTCTCTCTCTCTCTCTCTCTGCTCTCTCTCTCTCTCTCTCTCTCTCTCTCTCTCTCTCTCTCTCTCTCTCTCTCTCTCTCTGCATCCTCCATCCTTCTATTTCTCTCCCCTTTTCCTCCTCTTCACCCTCCTCCTCCTCCTCTCCAGCCTGGTCCTACCCTTCTGCCTCCTCTCGCCTCCTTGGGTCCACGTAGTATTCTCACATTAATAATTTCATATATAGTATCTATATATTTATAATATAAAACAATTTAGGTGACTAGCACAACAATGATGTAATAATAATACACTGTTGATCATTCCCTTCTTCATGTTTCTGTCGTCATCATCACTACTACCATCATCACCATCACTTCTACACGCGTGGGTAAGACATTTTCCTCACGCTCACACTTACAAAAGACGGGTTGGTAGTCCCTTTACAAAACACGTGTTGCGTCTTGCTGCTGCCGATGCTTGCTTCACTCTGTGCTCCTCCTCCTCGTCCTTGGAGTGAGGCACACACCAGCCTGCTGAGTCCCACCCGCCGCCTCGCACCACTACCTCTATACTACGACAATGTGAAAAAATAGTCACTCCGTCTCTGATTCACTGTACAAAAAACATTTTTCACAATAGTCAACACTATAGGAACGGCAACAGACACTCATATATTTATGAAAGGCATTTTTTCCTTTTTATTTGACGCACTATCCCTCGGTTTATGCGTTTTCTGTATCAAGGAACTGAAAACAAGACGATTCAGGTCACTTATGAACGTCTTTAAAAATCACGCTCAGAGCCTATAGCTTATACTTGTGGAAGACAATCTCTGGTCAGTGGTCTTGTCCGGAGGTACAACGAGTGATTGGGTTGTGGTCCCTGGAGGGGGGGGGGAGGTCGGAGGAGGGGGGCTGAAGGGGAGGGAAGCGGGAAAACTTATGGCGTAACTATGATAAATGTTTCTTGCGACAGGCAAGTTGTTTTTGTCTTAAAGTTTTACGTGTTGGGAACCTGTAATTGCCTAGTGACTATTTAGTGTGCGGGCCACCGTGTTTAAAAAGGGGAGAGTAGCCTGATGGTGGTGTTAGGTAAGGAATATTCTTGAGATATACACATAGGGAAATCTCAGCCTAGATTGAGTGTGCCAGAACAGGGTTAGAGAAAGGCCATTGACGCCTGATGCAAAATGGAGTCCTGCTTAAATATTAGTTGTAAACTGCTCACCTTCATGAATGAAGGTAAATGGTGATGAAGGGAGTGAGAACGAGCATGTGGTGGTACAATGCACCCGAATTGACATTTTTTCGTAGTTTTAACAAGTAAAATGTTGAGGGTTTTCATTCAAAATGGGAATGGTGCCTGTGCACAGTTACATGTTTTAAGCTGCTGGTCAGTTGTGCTTTATGTATATATATATATATATATATATATATATATATATATATATATATATATATATATATATATATATATACACACACACACACATATATGAAAAAGAACGATGGATAGAGTGTGGATGGGTTAGTGAACGTGAATTGCACCCTCCCCCTCGCGATACAGCAACTCGCTTTGACCACAGACCAGAGAGCAACACTACACGTTACGGCTCCGTCCTGGCAATGCTCACAGCCTCGCCGCGTCAGGAAGAATTTGATATTTTGGTTGCAGTTATACACTGCCTCTTTTCTCCTTCTGCACCATCTCCCTGGGAAGTTTTCTGAGTCTTTTATCTCAACACTGTTCGACCATTGCGTCCCACCATCCTCCCTCACAATATTACAGCGTCGGAGTGGTGGAGGAGTCCTCGGGCGGGGGCGGGACGGGAGGCAGGTTTTGGTTGTATCCTGGGATGTGGTTCATTTCTATGCTGTGGTTGACTGTTGAGTTGTGGTTGTGAGTCTGGTTCAGGTCTGGAGGTTGTATCTGGCTCACAGGGGAGTTGAGGTTGTTGGGTGGAGGTGTAGCCGGTGCGTGGTTAGGAGCAGCGGTGAGGTCATCCTCCAGAACCTCTTGAGAGCCCGCTATGTCGGTCACTTCATCAATGGTGGCAATGGTAGCGTCTAGCTGGGTTTTAGTCGGCTTCTTTGTGTTGTTGTTGCTACTCTTTCTTTTCATGAGTTTTTCTTTGTTTTCTGGGTCAGTCTCGTTGGTGTAGTAGGAGGCAGAGTGCTTATGGTACACTACTATACCGATCACCACCAGCACCAGCAGCAACAACACCAGCACCACTCCGCCCACCACTACGAGGTACATTTCTTCTCTCTCTATGGTATTGAGTCCCCAGTCCATCTCAGCATCGGCCTGCCGCGTCAGATCGCTGCGCGGGAAAGCTGGCTGCTCTGTCATCACGCTGAGGGAAGGCTCTACCCAAGTTGGCATTATTGCAACCGCAGCGGGTGTGGTAAAGGGGCAGACGGGCAGGTCCCCAAGGGGCAGCAAGGCCAGCGTCAGACCCGCCACGCCCTGGGGACCGATGCATTTGAGACAAGTCCACACCCGGGGCTCATTACACCCAGATTCTTGGTCGGGTGCGTCCTGAAGCCAGCGGAGCAAAGGACCTGCGTGGCACTGGTCACACTGCCACGGGTTGCCTTCCAGACGGAGGATGCGCAGCTCAGCCGCCCTCGTCACAGTGTCAAAAAAGGCGCTGTCTATGCCTCTGAAGTTATTAAGTGAGAGGTCGAGGGAACGGAGGTGTTTAGCGTTGTGCAACACTTCAGTGGAGAAGGAGGTGAGGTAATTGGCAGACAAATTGAGGTGGTGGAGATGACGCGAGTGCCGGAGAAGGTCAGGCGGCATGCTGGTGAGGCCCATGTCTCCGAGGCCCAGGCGACGCAGCTGGCGGGCCTTGGGCAACACAGTGAGCAGCTGCTCGACCTGGAGAGAATTTCCGGACAGCTGGATATCGTGAACCTTGTGCAAGGTGTCGTGGAGGGCACTTGGCTCCAGCTGGGATAGGCGGTTGTAAGACAAGTCGAGGTGCTTTAATGAGCTGTTAGTGAAGGCGTCAGGTTCCATGCGGTTGATGCGGTTGTGGGCAAGACTGAGGGTAGTGAGCGGCGACCCCGAGATGGCACCGCGTTCCACAAACGAGATGTGGTTCCCATCCAGGCGCAGCGTCACCAGATGAAGTAGAACACTCGAGGCAACCCCAAGAGGCACTTGTGTTAGGCGGTTGTCACGCAGGTCCAGCTCATGTAGCAGTGGCAGCGTCTGTAGGAGTGTAGTGCTGATGGAAGTGAGGTGGCACCCAGCGCAGAATAGTTGTCGCACTTCCGGAACGTCAGTAAATCTCTCTGGTTGAAGGTCACCGAGCGGATTATGGCTGAGGTCGAGGCGTTCCAAGCGGGTGAGCCCAAAGAAGATCCTAGAGACGAGCTCCGGCACCAGGTTGTGGGCGAGCGACAAGGAGCGGAGGTGTCGTACGTGGCGGAACACTGCCGACGGCACCGACTGGATGCGGTTATAGCTCAGGTCGAGGTGATGGAGGGAGTCTGCACCCTTGAAGTTGGTGTCCATGAGGGTGGAAATGTGGTTATGGGAGAGGTTAAGGGCGTGGAGGCGCTGAAGGCCCCAGAAGGAGTGGGCTCCCAGGGCAGGGATCTTGGAGTGAGTGATGTGCACTTCCTCCAGCTGTCTGAGCTTCTTGAAGATGGGCCCAAGCGAGAACCTGTTAGGGCGGTTGGGCGGTGCTGAGATCACCAGCACCTCGGTGTCTGAACGGAGGGTCATCACTGGTAGCGGGTCGTCCATTCCGCCCTCCTCGCACCGCACGCCTCGCCGCCCACGCTCATCCAGGGAACAACGACACTTGCGCGGGCACGCCCAACTCACACCCAACATCACCCACAGAAACATCGGGATGAGCGGCATCTGCAATAAGGAGAGAGGAGAGTGTGTTAAAATGATGCAGTGGCGGTGGTGACGTGCTGCCTAGGGAGAGATATGCGGACAGTGGCAGCGGCTTAATAATTAGGGAGGTCGCTGCGTAGGTCCTAATTATCAATGAAAATTAATTAATATTGAAGGAAGCTGCGGTGATGGCGAGGTGGTGCGGTCCTGGAACACATCAGCTGTATGAGGATAGAAGCCTCTAGCAGCAATTATGTAAACATAATTTCACAGTAACTGAAAAATACTAAATAATCCAGTTATTTATGGCCTTATATAATTGAACGACCGTTATCATTCATTGTAAAATTATTCATGTGTTTCCATAACGATATATTGTGGCGGCAGAGGCAGGCAGGTGTTGCAATGAAATTTGTTGTTCCAGAAGGAAAATGGTTCTCTCATAATTGGCTACGTGACCCGACACATCCTGCTAATTGTTAATTCCTGCGAAGGTTTTAATTCGTCCGTGAAGCACCGGGAGAGAGAGAAGGATATTGTTTCGCTTTGATGAGGTGAAGAAGGGAAGTGATGATGGCTGCACACACACACACACACACACACACACACACACACACACACACACACACACACACACACACACACACACACACACACACACCCACCCTTAGCATATACCATCCGAGGTCACTAGGGACATAGATTTCTCAGGTCTTGACAGGCTTGAGTGGCACGTCTTAATTGCATGTCTGTCGCCCCTCTACACTCGCACCTCAAAGCAGCACCTTCACCTCGTAGACTTATTAACACAAGCACCTTCCTGCCTTGCCACACGTGATAATCATCTTCAGAGCCATTCCTGTGAGTCAGTGTTAGGTAAGGTACAGTATATAAAATGTGAAGGT
>JAPQNM010000043.1:90000-107500 GCA_029783475.1 Metacarcinus magister
CATTATATATCTGTCTCCTCATTGTGTGCCAGGAATATGCTGGTTCTGTGTTACCTGCAGTAATTATATTATATTCTACGTGGCCTTCAGGGTCATACTATTTTACTGGAAACTGTTTTGTGCTCTGAAAGGATTAGTGCGTGTACCTGGTGGTGGTGGTGGTGGTGGTGGTGGTGGTGGTGGTGGTGGTGGTGGTGGTGGTGGTGGTGGTGGTGGTGGTGGTGGTGGTGGTGGTTCTGTAATAATTTCACGTAGAAATAGCTAACAAGGAGATCATGTGACCCCCACGCTGTTGTCTGATCCTGATGTCTATATACTTATTGATGCCACTACGATTTAACAGATATATACATGTACTGAGCGAGTAAAGATCAAAGTGAATTTCCAGCACGCGTTTGCATTACATGACTGATTCTATTTCCTCGTACTGTCATTACTACAAATCTACGAGTCTCTGTCTGGAATTAAGCGTCACTCCAGTCTTTCATTTTTTTCTTAGAGAGACGTGTGCTGAATGACATTATTTGATTGACCTCGATATACGAAGCCTTTCCATTAACTTTGAAGTGTCCAACAAACTGGTCCCTTTATGGTGTTAACCGGAACATTTTGCAGCCTTTAAAATCTGTGTGAATCTCTCTCTCTCTCTCTCTCTCTCTCTCTCTCTCTCCTCTCTCTCTCTCTCTCTCTCTCTCTCTCTCTCTCTCTCTCTCTCTCTCTCTCTCTCTCTCTCTCTCTCTCTCTCTCTCTCTCTCTCTCTCTTTCTGTAGAATTGGCTGCGTTAAAGAAGATGTAACATAGACGATATTTCAAGCACTTTCATAACTTTGCAGCGTCCGGTAAGTTTGTCCCTACGGTGTGTTCAACCTAACAATCCGTAATGTAAATATTCACTAGTCTCTCTTTTTGTAGAATTAGTTGCGTAAGGAAATTCTGCACAATATATTCTTATTGGCATTGATCACCTGAAGGTTTCGTAATCAAAACAAACGGAAAACTGAAATGCAATGCTTATTCTTATTGTGCAACTGAACTTTAATGTAAATGTATTATAATGTAACATACGTATTCTTGAAATAAAGGTTTCGTCTCACAAGTGAAGCATCTGGCTGCCTTAACTTGCTGCCTTGCTGGACTGTTTTCAAGAGTTTAAAATTATATACTTGCAATTGTACACGAGAGAGAGAGAGAGAGAGAGAGAGAGAGAGAGAGAGAGAGAGAGAGAGAGAGAGAGAGAGAGAGAGAGAGAGAGAGAAAGAGAAAGAGAGAGATGGTTTGAGAACGTTTTGCCGGTGTTGTGGTGGAATGATGATGGCGTGGGTGGTGAGTGTGTTGTGGTGGGCGTGTCAGGGTGAAGCAAGGACTAGTCTCCTACCTTTATATACTAGTAACAAGGAGATTATTTCACATCACGGACATAACGTAATCTCTCTCTCTCTCTCTCTCTCTCTCTCTCTCTCTCTCTCTCTCTCTCTCTCTCTCTCTCTCTCTCTCTCTCTCTCTCTCTCTCTCTCTCATGTCCCCCCCGAGAGCCACTAAGCTGTGTTGTCTCTGCACGCGCACAATCAAGGCATTCAGTGATTTACCTGAACCCTCCTTAGGAAAAGAAACGACCAACCTCTGGCTTTAATATGAGTGGCTGGGGGCTTGTGCTTTCATCCTGTTTACCTGTTTTCCGCGCGTCTGGTGTAAGGCAGAATACTGAAATATTGCCCTTTTTTTTTCTCTCTCCCTCCAGTTGGCACCCATATGAATAACTTGATTAATATGACTTTTCTCATTCCAAAACGGCGTCAGGTACTGGTAACTTTAATTGTATTCAAGTAATTAATGCAGCGTCACGAAAGATTGACTGTTGTTGAGCAGGGAGTGTGGAAATTGAGGTGGTGTGAAGGGGACTCATACACCCTATGTGATGGGGCTTTACACTCATATTATCACTATTGTTTGTATCTCCCTCTGTTCTAACATACAGCTTATTGCTTATGTAACTTTAGTATGATAGGTGATAGGTGATTTATATGTGATTAACTAATATTGCCAAGAGCTGTCCGTATAGACTCTTACCTCATATCAATGGAGAACGTAATCATTCGAGGCGTCACTATTAAAAATCTAAACCTACGCTAAATAACGGGCAAGAGGCAGTCCATCTTAGCCTCCATAAAGCCTATTGGCGCCAACGGTTTGTGATGTAGAATAAAATGTGATGAAGGCAACGTGGAAGCCTGTTGGTCAATGCGTTTATACCTTTTAGTGTTGCAGCTTTTAGGCAACGTGTGTGGCAGGCGAGGAACGGTTTAATTCTTTAATGAAACTCGAACACATCCTTCAGTGGCATTATAATTTGTTGTGTACAGGAACGCCTTAATTAAATTTAGATGAATTTATCGTTTCAGTGTCATGGAAGTAAAATATTTCATGTTCATAGTTGACGGTCAGAGATATTAACACTTAGTATATACCAAAATTAATGTTTCCACAATGTTTTCTTACCTCTGAAAATGTTTTATTTCATTTTGCTTCGTTAATATTTCCAGTTAGAATTAAAGAACAACGTTACGTCCACAGTTTCCTAACAACTTGTCACAGTTTGACATTATTATGACGTCCCTTCGTCAACTTAATGAGTTTATATATTTCTTCAACATTAAAATAGTCATCGCACATTTTATTGTAGACATTTTTAATACAAATGATTCATGATTATAGTGTTGTGAAATAAATTCTAGAACCTGCTATAAAATTAGATTTTCTTTGCGTATCAACATCAATGTTTAGTGGTTACTGCACTTACCATATCAATGTGTTTTATTAATGTTGAGGTACAGCTATTCATTATTCTAATGGTATTGCAATCATTGCCACTAACATGAATACTTTATTAACAACAATACACAACATTTGACTTTGTACGAGTCTTCTAGCGAGGTGTGTGTGTGTGTGTGTGTGTGTGTGTGTGTGTGTGTGTGTGTGTGTGTGTGTGTGTGTGTGTGTGTGTGTGCGTGCGTGTGTGCGTGTGTGTATGGTATATGTGTGTGCGTGTGTACGTGAAGAACAGTCAGTGCATACGCCATCGAGCCTCTTGTCCTGCTAGGTGTCAGGTGTCGGGACAGATCTCCAGTATGCTTCCTACCCACACACACCCCCATCCCTTCCTCTATATACTTGGTGCATACAGTCCTCTTACCCCCGTGAGGTGCCCTGCGTGTTGCTTCAACGTATTTAAGAGTGCGAAAATGAGGGGAAATGTGTGGGCAGTATTTCACGCTGCATATTAAAGGAAGCGTCTCATTTCCACGCTCAGTTCTGCTTTGTCTTCCCCTTATTTTGTCTTGAATTATCTTGGACATGAGAGACAAGTTGCGTGAAGGGTTTAGTTACGCCAAGCAGGATTATGTTATGTGTATTTATGTCGTATGTGACTTGGTGTTTTGTGTGTGACTCCACCCCATTACCTTGCACCAACGCTTAATTTAACACCACTACAAACACCACCACCACCACCACCACCACCACCACCACCACCACCACCAGCAACAACTATGCCATTTTATCTGGTTGTTCTTATTTTCCTTGTACCAACACCACTGTCTCCTCCTTTTCTTTCTCCTCCACCCCGACCAACATAAGTATTATACCATTGCCCCCTCCCCCGCCCCCTCCTCCTCCTCCCCTCGTCCTCCTCCTCCTCCTCTACCAACACGACCACCATGATCACAACACCATTTCGTTCTCAATCTGCACTATCATTACCAGAAAACATTGCTTCCACCACCACCACCACCATCACCACCTCCATTATCACCAGCATTATGTCACCACCACCACCACCACCACCACCAATTTCTCTCTCTGTCCATCACGCCAATCACCACCACCACCACCACCACCACTACTATCAACAACATCATATAAGGTGTTTTGGTCATTATTTAACTCATACAAGTGAAGGATATTGTGGTTTAAGGATTTTTTTAGGGATTTTAGTAGGACTGTCAATCGTAGTTTTTTTTTTTTTAAAGGATGATGATAAAGAATGTGTTTGTGTGTTCCATAGTGTGTTAAACCTCCTTCATCGTGTGTTAATGGTGGTGATGATGACGGTGGTGGAATGGTATCTCTCTCTCTCTCTCTCTCTCTCTCTCTCTCTCTCTCTCTCTCTCTCTCTCTCTCTCTCTCTCTCTCTCTCTCTCTCTCTCTCTCTCTCTCTCTTTAAACCTCACTCTGTGGAGGAAAATGGAGCCGTGATGATGATTTGAGTGAATGTGCAAAGGAGAGAGAGAGAGAGAGAGAGAGAGAGAGAGAGAGAGAGAGAGAGAGAGAGAGAGAGAGAGAGAGAGAGAGAGAGAGAGAGAGAGAGAGAGAGAGAGAGAGAAGGGATTTTGTAAATTGTCACTCATTACTCACTCTTTCGTCACTGTCATCTCTCTCTCAACCTCTCTCTTTAATAGCGGCAGCAGCACCATCACCACTACCATCACCACCTCTTCCTCCTCCTCCTCCTCCCTACATCATACTCACTCTCTCTCACTGTCCAATTAAATTCCATAAAGTTTTTTCAATACTAGATGGTATTCGCTTCTTTTCAGGCTAGCTGCAGGTGGAGAAATGGAGGGTTGGGGAGAAGCCTTTCACTTAACTATCCTATCTCTTCAACTGGTAGATAATGTAGAGTAGTTAGATCTAATAGCTTGTTAAGGAACTATAGGTCTGTTGTGTGTAGTCCTTTGTAGTTCTCTTACTCCTCCTCTCCTCTCCTCCTCCTCCTCCTCCTCCTCCTCCTCCTCCTCCTCCTCCTTGGTGGTGGTGGTGTTTCGTGTCGGCTCCAAAATTTATACACACGCAAAAAAGTGGCCTGGCTCCATTACAGGACCACTTAGCATTTTCATGGTGCTTAATATGGCGTGAGGGTGTCTCGGGGGGCGTGTCAGGTCAGCCCTCCCCCCTTTGCCCCCCCTTTGCCTCCCTTTTCCCTAACCCCCCACTGCCTATCTTCTTTTCCCCTTCTCTCTCTTCACTTCTTACCTTGTTACTCTCTTGTTTCTATCGTCTTCCTGTGCAGTCACCCCTTCTATTGTTTTTTTTTCCCCTCTTTTTTTCTATTCTCTTTTATTTTTTGTATTGTTTTTTTTTTCGTATTCAACCCTCGGCTTTCCATCCCACCTGCTTTTTACTTTTTTTTATCATTGTTTTTTTTTTTCTTTGGTCTTATCTTGCTGGGGTTTGTTTATTTTTTTCTTTTCCATTTCTTAGTTGTGCCTTTGCTTCACACTTTTTTTTTACCACCACCACCACCACCACCACCACCATCATCATTTCCTTCTCCTCGTCCTCCTCCTCGCTTCCTTTTTTTTCTCTCCCCACCTGTCTAGTCAATCAGTCATCCCATTTCCTCACTTTTCTCCTCCTGCTGTTTCTATTTCTTCCTTGCCTGCTATGCTAGTCTTGTCTGGAGGGAGCTGTGGGTGGGGAGGAGCCTTCCACTTTACTGTCCTCCTCCTCCTCCTCCTCCTCCTCCTCCTCGTGTGTGTCTTCTCACCTCCCTGCCTTCACGTTTCTCGCCAATTCCGTCTTGTGTATGTCCTTAACCTTCGTCTTAATGTCACTCTGAATTGACTTTAATGCCTTTGACTTTCGCCCGGCAACCTCTGCTTTACTACTGCAGGCAACATTAGGCCCCGAAGTGCACCTTAAACAGCCCCCTAATCAACCTACTGAAGAAGGCCACACCAGCTGGCTCCCTCTGGCGCAGGTGGTCTTAACCTCAGCTACGTGGGGGTTTCAGAGGAGGATACACACATGAGGTTAATTGTAGAAAACCCATGTATACTATTTTATCCTTCTCCTCGCTCGTGTGTCTCGATTTTTTGTTTTCTTTTTCTTTATATACATTCCGTTTTTTATATAGCAGCTTTATGTTTGTGTTTCTAGTTTGCAGAGTTTTTTTTTTCTTTCTGGGGCTTCCTTGTCTAGGGGTGAATGCAGTGTTCGTTTCGCAGCGTGGAAAAGGGGAGAAAAATGATGCCAAGGGGAGACAAGGGACAAGGGGAGAGAGAGGGAGTACACACACACAAAAAAAAAAAATATGTTACCTACAGAAATGGGACTTGGTGAGGTGGTGGGGAGGAGGAGGAGGGGAGAGAGACGTGATTAAGAATGGTGAACTGACGGCAAGGGAAGGTGAAGGGGAAGGGAAGGGACAGGATTGGAGGACTGATGTGGGGTCCTTATGTCCTCCTGTCAGAGTGGAGGGAACCAGGGATGTAATGAATTGGTTTAAGTAATTAATTTAGTAAACGAGTCCATCCGAGGAAAGGAGGGGGACTTTTTTCAGGGGCAGACTTAGTGGAGGGGAGGGGGATGATGATGATGATGATGATGGAGGTGTGTGTGTGTGTGTGTGTGTGTGGTGTGTGTGTGTGTGTGTGTGTGTGTCTGTTTTTTCCATTTCACACACACACACACCACACACACACACACACACCACACACACACACACACACACACACACACACACACACACACACACACACACAGAATAACTAAACGCTTCATACATAGTTACTTGCTGGTATGAATACTTACCGTTCTACCTCTTACACCTTTTTTGTGTTTTTCTCTCCCGTTATATCACTTAAGAAATGGAAAATGCAAACACACACACACACACACACACACACACACACACACACACACACACACACACACACACACACACACACACACACACACACACACACACATCCCACTCCTCCTCCTAACGCTCAAACTTATTTATTATAATGAAAAAGGGTGTTTTTTTCGTATTTTAGTTAATGATATTCTGACATTGTAGGAAAAAATATAATGTCGCCTGTTTTATATTTATATATGTAGCGCAAAAGACTATGACGTGTTTAATATTTAATTAGGCTCGCCAGGCAGAAGGTGTGCTTGTTGTAGGCATCGGTGTTAATTAGATTCACAGGTAAATCTTATTAATATAATGGGCGATGAAGTTAATGAGGTTTGTTAGTTAAAGTTATTGTTCCTGCTAATTATGTAGTACAGTGTGTTACTTACTGGCTTTGTGTGTATGCGTGTGTGTGTGTATATGTGTGTGTGTGTGTGTGCGTGTGAGAGAGAGAGTGAGAGAGAGAAGAAAGAACACATGAATGAATGGAAGAAAAGAACACGAAAGAAGAAATACGAAGAAAGATTATACTGTGTAAGAAAATCCTTGCGTCCTCACATTGTCCTCATAATGTGTGATTATGCAGCTGCAGCGCACCCACGCTTATTTTCTACCGCCTCGCTGCCCTAACCCAGTAGTAACCCCTCCGTACCCACCCACTACCCACCCACCCGTCGCCCACCTCACGTGACGCCCACACCCGGAAATACTACTCTGAATAACCATAAGACATTATTATACGCTTTTTGCTTATAAAAGATAAAAAATGTATAATTGATCAAATGGATTATGGATAATATATATATCTATTAATACTAACCTTTACTAGTGGGTTTCAGCACTGTTTAAGTAGTAAATAGGGACATATATAATACTTCAATAGAATAACATTAATATATCAGCAGCTACGGGTCTATATAAAGACGGTATAATATGTTCTCTATCACGATATTATGCTATCCTTATATCGTATTCATTTCACTTATAATGGAAAGGTAAACTGGAAGCGTGTTAGTAGGTACAGTACTCTTATACCTGCTGCGACTCGGGACTATTGCCTTCATGAATTGATAATGAAAAGGTGAAATAGAACGATATTGTACCGTCATTGTGTTTGATAGTTACACACACACACACACACACACACACACACACACACACACACACACACACACACACACACACACACACACACACACACACACACACAGCACCATCATCACCACCACCTTTGCTATCCACTGTCCAATTCTTCTCAAGTAATTGTTTGCTCGAAGGGGACTTGGTGGGGACGGGAGGACACACGGGGACAGGAGTAAGTGGTGGATAACGAGGACTGACAGGAGGGAGGCAGAAATTGAGGAAGAGGACGGAGATGAGAAGTGAGATAGGAGAAAAAAAGACTTTGTGGCTGTCCTAAGGAACTAATTATTCTCATGATGAGGAGGAAACGAAGAGAGAGAGATAGATAGAGAGAGAGAGAGAGAGAGAGAGAGAGAGAGAGAGAGAGAGAGAGAGAGAGAGAGAGAGAGAGAGAGAGAGAGAAAAAAAAATCGCAGCAGGTGTCCTCAGAAATGCCTATATATAATAACCCTTAAGTGCTGGAACAATCGGAAAGTTGGTTAAACTTAGCCTAATTTGATCAAGGGGAGAGGAGGCGGGACTGGCCGACGCGAGGGAGAGGACCAAACTTCTAAGGAGGAAAAAACAGCCAGGGAATAAAAAAAATAGGGGCATGAAAGAAAGTGGGATGTCAGTCACTCGCTTATTTCTTATGACAACAGATGGTAAAAAAAAAATATATGACTCAGAAAGAAAATTGCTCGAGAGAGAGAGAGAGAGAAAGAGAATGAGAGAGAGACAGAGCAGACAGAGAGAGAGCATATACGTTACCATCGAACATTAGTCGAGTTCAAATCAAGAAGTGTAATCAAAATAATTGAATATCATGTAACATTGATTCTAAGTACAAGGAGTGGATTTAATTTAGCAAGGATGTTTGATGAAATGAACTGTAAAAATATGAGCGATGAGGGTCAGGGTGAGACAGGAGAGAATGTAACAATGTATTGAGAGGAAGCAAATTGATAATGTTAAAAGGAAGAAGTAGCAAAAATAAAAGTAATAAAAGTAATAGGTGATTTTTGAAGGGCTGAAGAGAAAGGTAAATAGTTATAAGCTACACACACACACACACACACACACATACACACACACACACACACACACACACACACACACACACACACACACACACACACACACACACACACACACACACACACACACACACACACAATTAGGCAAAGTGATCTTATCTTTCCTTAAGCTCCGTAAAAGAGAGAGAGAGAGAGAGAGAGCGAGAGAGAGAGAGAGAGAGAGAGAGAGAGAGAGAGAGAGAGAGAGAGAGAGAGAGAGAGAGAGAGAGAGAGAGAGAGAGAGAGAGAGGTGAGTAAAGACGTACTATATGAAGACGAATCACTTCCTTTCTTTGTTACTGAAGGGAAGGAGGAGAATAAAAAAAAGTTTATCACCGTCTTGCAGGAATGAATGACGGTGATATCAATTACTGTGGCTGGAGGTGTTCTATTTGTATCGAGGAAGACGTGTGTGCCTGACAAACGGGTGACTTGCCTTAGAACCCTCACTCACTTAATACCTTAAATACCTCATAAACACTGTCACCTCCTTCGTTTTAACTCATCCATCTCTCTCTCTCTCTCTCTCTCTCTCTCTCTCTCTCTCTCTCTCTCTCTCTCTCTCTCTCTCTCTCTCTCTCTCTCTCTCTCTCTCTTGCTATCTATCTATCTCTCTTTCATCTTCTTTCCCGCTCATTTACCTTCGCATATGCATGTTCTTATCGTTTTCTTGATCGTAATCATTCGCACTTTTTCCTTTTCCCTCCCCTAATTCCTTGCTTCCTTTCCTCGTATTTTCTTTCTCTCTAGTTGTTTATTGGCCAGGTGTGCTCTCTTGGTGGTCGAGGAGAGAGAGAGAGAGAGAGAGAGAGAGAGAGAGAGAGAGAGGGAGAGGGAGAGGGAGAGGGAGAGGAAGAGGGAGAGGGAGGTAGAGGTAGAAACGGTATAGTGGACTTCTGGTCTTTGTATCGCCCTCTTTCTGTTATCTTAGTTCCTTTGCCTCGTTATTCTGGGGCGCGGGGAGGGGGTAGAAGGGAAGGCAAAGGAAGGTCTGAGGAGGGACTAAAGGAAAGGACGATATAAGGATCAGGATAAATGCTGGCTGGCTAGGGAGATATTTTCGGGGAATGCTTGTGAGAAGGAGAAGGCTGATTGATGGATGGATGGAAGAGGGACTAAAGAGGAGAAAGGACAGAGAAATGTAAGATGTAGGAAGGAAGAAATGGGGGAAAAAGTAGGGTTGTGAAGAGAGAGAGAAAAAAAAAAAAGAGAGAGAAAAAGAGAACTAAAATAAATAAAAGGGGCAAGTATAAATGAATCCAACGAAAATTATTATAAAGGTAAAGAGAACAGGTACCTACGACAGGTGTATTGTTAGCTCTGTTGCATTGCAGGTCGTTGGTGTACCTTTGTGTGTCTATTGTTTTGACGTGCAGCTTGTGACTAGACGGACAGTGAGTGGGGGTTTAGGTGCTTTGGAGTTCAACCTGCACCCACCCACCCACCCGCCCACAGCAGTTTCCACGCCAGTGTACCAACGTCAAATGCACTAACAATCAAACCGTGGAAAGAATAGACGGAAAGTGAGTACGGCCAGCGAGGGGTTTGAAAAAAAAATGGTTTGAAAAGAAAAAAATACATTCGAGGAAACGCTCAATGCCAAAGCAAGTGGTAGAGTCAAAGGTGCGTGTGTGCGTGTGTGTGTGTGTGTGTGTGTGCCTTTTTTTTGTCTTTTTTTTTTGTCTGTGTTTCATTCGCTCGCAAGTCAATGTTCCTGTGTGTTAAACATTGATTTCCGTCTGCACTATGATGGACTTTTATTCATCACAGGCGTCCCTCGGTGATCACCTTTCCCCTGACATGCCAGAGTTGTTCATCCCCGCCTGCTGTGACGGGACCTGCACTAGATCGTTGCGGCGCGTCACACGGATACCGGGAAGGCTGGAATTTATGGCTCTATAACAACACCACACTGATTTACACACACACACACACACACACACACACACACAGGGAGAGAGAGAACGAGAGAGAGAGAGGTGATGGTGATGGTGATGGTGGTGGTTGTTGAGAGATGCAAGTCGGCTACTGTGATGAAGAGTCATTGCTGGACGGCCCCTGATCCTGGCCCTGAGAAACACCACTGCCGCGACACACTTCAGGATTGGAATCACCCTGAGAAGAATATATTAGATGGGAGGTTGTGAGCGTGAGTCTGCCCCGGGAGGTTGCCAGTGCGAGGGGCTGTGCAGTGGGCTAAAGGCGCGCTACACGGCACGGCGCCCTTCCACTGTGAGAATAGCTGCTCTTGCTGTCGATTCTTTCTGGTTAAAGCTCAATGGGACAAGTGTAACACGGTAGTTTGCAGGCCTCACGTAGGGCTTCTTTACCTCGGTTCTGGGGCGGAATAAAGGTAGGAGCGCGTAATGAAAAGTAACGCGAAAATAAGCGGCCCGAATGAACGTCGGGCAGGAAAAATATATTAGAGGCGTGCGAGACTAGGATTGCAGTGGAATGTAATTGAAAGCAAAAGAATAGCCCGCGTGCGACACTCCCTGACAATCCCTAATGTATTTCTTGAAGGAAAGAATGTTGTTGGCAGACGGACGCCCCTCGCCAGCGGCCTTCGCGACCCTTTTGGGGAGAGGGGATTCAGACTCAGGAATCAGCGGGAGGACACAGGGATTGGTGGCCCTGGACAACCTAGGAGGAAGGGAGGGAGGCAGGCAGGCCGTAATGGAGGGGAGGAGGGAGGTAAGACCTGATGAGGAGAAGGAAGGAGAAATTGGGAGGAGTTTGGCAAGAGCTTTGGAAGGAGGAGGGAGGAAGAGGAGGGGAGAGAGAGGGGGCATTTCTTAAGGGGGGGGGGCTGGCTTAACCCATGACCCCCTTCGGCAACTAGGACGGACAGGCGATGTCATGACTGGGGGTCGTGGTGGGAGGGAGAGGAAGAAACTTTAGGAAGAGGAAGAAGGAAAAACAGAGCCGAGAGACAAAGCGAAAAGAAAATGAGTGAAGTAGGTGAAGCATGAACTCTGCCTCCCTCCCTCCCTCTCTCTCTCTCCCAGCCTCTCACCGCTTCCCTGTTGGTGTCACGTCGGCCGCACGTTGATGAATGGGAGATCAATGCCTCTCATGTAGCCTGCCAGTAACACACTCACGGCGGACGTACATTAGCGTGGGACAAGATGATGCCCTGATCCTCCCCCTCACTCCTCTTCCCTTACCAATCCCCACATACCCTTATTACCTTTTCTCTCTTTCTCTTTCTCTCTTTTCTTTTTCTCTCTCCACTCTCCTTCTCTTTTCCCTCTCATCCCCACGAGATCCATAAGTTCCAAGCTGAAAGCGATAATTCTGATATAGTTTCCTCCCTATTGGTAAGTCGAAGCGATGCCGGTGCTTTTATACGAGAAATAATAATAAAATGACTTTCAGAACGACTCGATCTGCAGTTTCTATCTTTCTCCTTTTTTATTCTCTCTCTCCTTCCTTTCTTTCTTTCTTTCGTTCTTTCTTTCTTTCTTTCTTTCTTTCTTTCTTTCTTTCTCTCTCTCACTTGCTATCTCTTTTTTACTTCTTCCAACTCTATTTTCCACTTCCATTCCCTGGCGCTCTCTCTCTCTCTCTCTCTCTCTCTCTCTCTCTCTCTCTCTCTCTCTCTCTCTCTCTCTCTCTCTCTCTCTCTCTCTCTCTCTCTCTCTCTCTCTCTCTCTTTCTGTGTGTGTAAGACATTCTTCCCTATACTTTCTTTATTTCATTGTTGACATGGTGGCATATTTGAGTTTGTTTAGTTTGTTTTTGGACGTCAGAGAGAGAGAGAGAGAGAGAGAGAGAGAGAGAGAGAGAGAGAGAGAGAGAGAGAGAGAGAGAGAGGAACACACACACACACACACACACACACACACACACACACACACACACACACACACACACACACACACACACACACACACACACACACACACACACACACACACACAGAAACTTCCTTCACCTTTAAACCACTGTGACCTGGGTCCCTCCTCCTCCTGGCCAAAGCTTTCGGCAAAACTCTCTCTCTCTCTCTCTCTCTCTCTCTCTCTCTCTCTCTCCTCTCTCTCTCTCTCTCTCTCTCTCTCTCTCCTCTCTCTCTCTCTCTCTCTCGCTCGCTCGCTCGCTCACACGCACACACCTACACACACACACACACACACCTAACACACTGCACCCAAGAAAAGAACGCAAAAAAAATCCGAGAAAGAATGAAAGCAAGAAAGATGAAAAAAAAATGAGGAAAGAGAGAGAGGGAGAGAAAAAAATAGTGAAACACGACAGCAGTAAGAGCAGCTGCAGCAGTCACCGGTGCAGCTGCAGGACTGAGCAAATTATATCAACACTTCGGGTGGCGTAGGACGGAGAGGAATGCAGTTGGTGGTGGTGATGGTGGTGGTGATGGTGGTGGTAGTGGTGGTGGTGGTGGTGGTGATATAGGTTTGTGTCTTTCAAGGGAAAAAAGAAGATTGAGTTTTAAGTTATCGAATTCCTGTGTGTGGTGTGGATTCCGTGATGCAATACTTGGGAATGGTGACTGTGTGTGTGTGTGTGTGTGTGTGTGTGTGTGTGTGTGTGTGTGTGTGTGTGTGTAGGGGGGGGTGGTTGTGTTAGGTTGCGGTGTGTCGCCTTGTTGGTTTGTTTAAGTTTCACGTCTAGAATGTTGCTCTCGCCACTACCTTTACTGACCCCTGTGCATACGTGGTGTGGCCCAAATACTGGAGGAGGAAGAAAAGGAGGAGGAGGAGGAGGAGGAGGAGGAGGAGGAGGAGGAGGAGGAGGAGGAGGAGGAGGAGGAGGAAGAGGAGAGAACAAAGGTAGAAGGAAACATGAGGGGAGGAGGAGTGAAAATCGTAAGAGGTTGGGCCAAGAGTTGAGGTTTTGTGGCAAGAAAGAAGATTGTGAGGTTGTGAGGTTGTGGTAGAGAGAGGTGTCCAAAGAGGAGATGGGCAAAGACTGTGAGAGGAGGGAGGGGCAGCCGAGTTTATATTATGGTGAGGTTGTGAGGGGAGGAAGAGGAAGAGGAAGAGGTGGGCAAGATAATGTGATGGAGTTGTGAGGGAAGGAAGGAAGGGGATGGTTGAAGGGGTGAGGAAGTGAGGTGAAGGGATGGAAGGGAGGGAAGGTTAGACTCCATCCTGGTGACTCACAGCTTGAGTAACAACATTTCTCTATGCTGGTGAGCCTTAAATACCGTGATGATGAGGGCGTTCCTCCCACGTCAAGGCTTGTATCTCACCAACACATCATTGTAATCTCTCCTGTTTCCTTTCCCCCTCATGTACCACCTTTCATCCTCCTCTCCTCTCTCCTAATCTTCATTCTATTCACCTTTTTCCTGTTCGTGTGCCTCGTGGTGTCTCGCTCTCCCCTCTTCCCTCTCCCTTCTCCCCTTTCCTGTATCTCACTCACTTCTGAGCTTCTCGTAACCCCCTCTCGCGTAATCTAGCGTGATTCACTTCTCTTCCTTTTTCCACAATTATACTGACCGCCCCCACCGTTTCCCTCTATTCCTCTCCTCCTCCCTTGGCCTGTCCCTCCTTCCTTTCCCTCCTTCCTTTCCCTCCCTGCCTCCCTGCGTCTCCCCCACAAGCTTGACGGTCGTACATAGTGGGATTTTGGACATATCAAACGCGTCTGGCATAGCATTATCCGCCGCGAAATATAAGACTGTCTAAGATATTTAAAATGTTTAGTTGTTATTTATCTCAGAATTAGTGGAGGAAGTTTTTCTTTCCTTCTTATTTTTTTTCAAGCTCACCAACAGAGTCTTTCCGTGTTTAGCGTCATTCATCTTTGCAGTTTTTTTTATTTCCTCATAAATATCTATATACATTTTGTGTGTGTGTGTGTGTGTGTGTGTGTGTGTGTGTGTGTGTGTGTGTGTGTGTTCGCTTGCATAATTTAAATAGTGCATCTTTTTTATAAGTATTCCTTCATGATTATACTCCTTTTTTTCCTCTTCTTTTTTCATGAGTAAAAATCTCCAATATAGTTCGCAGTAGTTAATCACTTTTTTTTTTTCTCTCTCTTCTTTCATAGTTGCGGCTTAGCTCTTATCCGCTCTGGCAAGCCCCACTAATGACGCCTCGAGGAAGACTTAGAGCAAAAGTGTGAATTGGTGGTGATGGTGGTGGTGGTAGTAGTAGTAGTAGTAGTAGTAGTAGTAGTAGTAGTAGTAGTAGTAGTATAAACAGAACATTAAAAGAAACAGTCGCACGTTATAAACAAAACGAAATAATTGCAATAAACAAAAAACTCTGCAAAGTGAGTGCGCCGCCCCAACATTCACGTCCCTGTGTGTAATCATTCCTCGCGTTTGTCAAAAGTTAAACATATTCATTACGTAGAAACAACAATATTTATCTGCCTGTATTTTTAATGTTGGTGGGTGCGTGGTGGTGGTGGTGGTGGTGGTGGTGGTGGTGGTGGTGGTTGCGATGGGTACATGTGTTGGTGGTGGTGTTGGTGGTGGTGGTGATGGTGGTGGTAGAGGTGGGAACACAAGGAAAGGTTGCTAACGCCACCACTCTGCGATGTGAAAATGGTGTTACCTCATTTCTCAGTATCCAGCTCATAACCAAGTACTCGAAAAAGATAAATATGCTAACCTTTGATGCTTGTGATTTGCGAAGCTGTTAAAAGATAAATATTTAACAGTAAAGTTTGCTATCACCACCACTCATTTTAGTAAGAGGTGAACATATGCGATAAATTATTAACTTCCGAACTTTGTCCAATAATATATTAATGGAAGCAGTGGCGAGTGTCAGTGTTATAGTAACCTTCCATTGACAAGGAATTTAGATGGAGCAGAGCACGGTCTCAGAATGTGATTGTCACCATGCATAGTAAAGCTGGGCATGGCGAGCAGTATAGGCGTCTAGCATGCACCAGTGTCATGCTACACGCAAAGAAAATCACCTCAATGCCAACTGACCACTTGGCACACAAACCTGACGACAGAAAAGTGAATACGGTGAAGAATTAATTAGTTAGGCATTTATTATTTTTATCGCTGAAGCCTACGTGTGGCGTTGGGTTCTATTTTTTGCGTAAAACTCACATCATATATATGTTGGCGCGGACGGATGTTAGCACGCAGCGACTCACCTGACTCATGTCATCAAATTATGGTGAATGGTGACATGAAGGTGGTATTAAAGTACATGATAGTGTGTGTAAAATAAAAAGGCTAGTAGACATTTGCGGGAACCTAGACGACATGCGTGTAAGGTCTCATCATCTTGCCGCCATTCTTCCTCATGCATTGAGAAAGAAATTCAAGGAGTAGGAATGTGTTTGTCGCGCACAGAAATGGAACGTGTCTCTTTTGTACATTGGACGGATACTAGGCATTCACAGATGTCGGAGCCCCTTATTGACGTGTGGAGTTATAGCAGCAGTGTGTGTGACTTTTACTGATGCTTTGTGTCAAGAAAAAAGTAGAGTATTGGGTTACTACTATAAGGTTAATAGTAATAACCCAAAAGTATAACGTTGCATTCGTGCCGATTTCAGCCTTCAAAAACTTATGGTCCACTGGAATCAATGGTGACATAATGCGGCACTTCATGCTCACCGTTACTGCGTTTCCAAAAAATAGTACCCAAGTCTGAATGGATTCGGGAGAATGAATGCTTCCAGACTTTAAATCTATCGAAGTTAAAAAAAAAAGGTTTTCCAATGTATATAACGATAGATAGGTATATGCAGTGTGTGTGTGTGTGTGTGTGTGTGTGTGTGTGTGTGTGTGTGTGTGTGTGTGTGTGTGTGTGTGTGTGTGTGTGTGTGTTTTGTGTGTATGTGTGAATTTGTGTCTGTGTTTGTCTGTCTGTCTGTGTGTATGCGTGTCCGTCCATGTGTTGAAATACCACATGATAAATATCATAAAAGGACCACCACCAGAAATCAATCTGTTTACTATAGCATTACTTCAGTGCACCAAAATCGATCGGCGAAGAATAGCAACACAAAACCGCGGGGTGAAGGCCAACGCTGCAGGCCCGTGGTGGGGGTTGGTTATATTTGATGCCACACTAAGGCCTTGCTGCGGCACCTATAGGAGGAGGAGGTGTTCACGGAAGTTCCCCATTGAGGTGATATCTACTCTTAATAGCAGAGGCGGCCGTGGTGAGCAGTGGCGGGGGTGACCGTAAATTTGGTGGTTGTGGTGGCGGCACTGGTGGTAGTGACACTGACGGCCGACCAGCTAGATGCAGGAAAGGATGGATCAAGAGTAATGCAATAATGACACGTGTGGGAAGGTAGAGAGTAGTGGATGGAGGAGGCAGGAGTAAAGGAGTAAATGAGAAGCAAGAGAAGCGAGAGTAAGAGAAGCAGCAGCAGCAACAATCAGTGAGATAATTGCGGTAATTCAGTAGAAGTTTAAGTAAAAATTCTGTACGTTTATGTTTATGATATCCTTTACTGTTGTTGTTAATACTACTTCTACTACCATCAATACTACTACAACTACTACTACTACTATTACTACTACTACTACTACTACTACTACTACTACTACTACTACTACTACTACTACTACTACTACTACTACTACTACTGACCAGGTAATATTAACAGGATGAGGCACCGTGATGGTACGAGTGACACAAAGAACGACATAACGATGCACGAGATGAAGAGCGTG
>JAPQNM010000043.1:112500-122500 GCA_029783475.1 Metacarcinus magister
TTATATAGATAGATGTATTTCACCAGACAGGACGATCCATCCATTGAATAGAACTTACTAATGGATTCTTAAGTATAGCAAACACGTTATGTATAGTTAGTTAATACCACATTGTAAACACGCATTCCGATTACTTTCCTGTACAAGGGAGAACATTCTTAAAGCATTGCAAAGGAATTACGGCCAACACAATCTTCTAATCGTACAGCCATGAAACATACCGAACAAATCGCATCTTCTGCCACTTAGCTAAATGGTCAGCATATGTTCACCTTTCGCCACTCCAACCTTGTCTGTGATGGAATTCTGGTGGGCGGGCCATCAGTATCCTGCTGAAGTTACCTTAAGTGGAATTAAATTGAAGTGTGGAATATATTAACCTAAATGCTGGTAATTAAACTGATCGACTTCGAGGACTGCATGTGTGTGTGTGTGTGTGTGTGTGTGTGTCTGTGTATATATGTATGTGTATGTGTATGTGTGTGTGTGTTTGAGAGAGAGAGAGAGAGAGAGAGAGAGAGAGAGAGAGAGAGAGAGAGAGAGAGAGAGAGAGAGAGAGAGAGAGAGAGAGAGAGAGAGAGAGAGAGAGAGAACCGGCGAGGAGGTAAACTGTGATTGATAGACTTAGGCAGCACCTGAATGGACGGTGGAGGGAGAGGGGCTCGTGATGGCAGGCGAGGGAGAGAGAGAGAGGGAGAGAGAGAGAGAATAAAGGAAGAAGAGGAGAGACCAGGGAGGGAGGAAGGGAGGGAGGGAGGGCGAGTGGCTGGAGGAAATTGATGGAGAATAGAATATGATTTTGGTGTCAAACTACAAAGTAAATGGGAACAAGGACGTGGATTTTGGTGTTTTGAATAGCGAGGGTAACGGCGGAGGCGGGGGAGGAGGAGGTGAAGTGGCTGTAGGGAAAGGACATTGAAGAGGAAGAGGATAAAGAGGGAGAGGAAGAGGAAGAGGAGGAGGAGGAGATATAGAAGGAAAAAAAAAGAATAACAAACAGCAGGAGACTTGTTGGCCGTTACAAGATTGCTTGAGATAAACTACTACACAATCTAATCTAAAATGTAAAGCACAGAACAGTAAAGGCGAAGACTCCTCCAAGCCAAGAAGTTGTGCGATGGACATAAACTTAAATCGCAAAGACTTGTGACAATTCCTCTCTCTCTCTCTCTCTCTCTCTCTCTCTCTCTCTCTCTCTCTCTCTCTCTCTCTCTCTCTCTCTCTCTCTCTCTCTCTCTCTCTCTCTCTCTCTCTCTCTCTCTCTTTCTTGTTTTAACTCCCTGTAGCCTGGGAGCCTGAGACAAAGAGAGGAAGGGGGCAACCCTCCTTTAGCCCGCGAGCTCACCTAATCTGCCGGTAAATGCGCGGTGGGAAGAGCGCTGTGTTTTTCTTTCAAGGTGGGGTTCTCCTGCTGCAGCCGGGCCGAGCCTTCCTCTCACCGCTTGTTTGTGAAGTGGTAAGCTCGGCAGACGCTCCCCCCCAGGCTATTATTTTGATCCCGTTAGTGGTGGTCTGAACGGTCCCCTGGTGAGTGCGTGCGGCGCCTGGGGAGTACCCGTCTAAGGGCCCCGCCGCCTCTGATGTATGTGGGCCGCTGTGGAAGGGTGTAATTATTCTTCCCGTTTCTCTCCGTTGGTGGATTTTTGTGCCTCACGGCGGAAGAAATTGCTGCTAAATAGCGGAAAACAGTCCCGCCCCGAGAGTAAGGGCGTCGTCAGGCCGAGTGGGTGATAGCAACTTGTGAAGTTTTCCTGGTAGGAACTTTTTCTCGTTGCTTTACCATCTCCTCCGGCGGTCACATTAGTTAGAACTTTCACTGCAGTATCTTTGTCTTCCTCCTCCTCCTCCTCATGTCCCACAACCCCCTCTCAAAGGCCGATTCAACTTGCCTTGCGTGTGATTGTAATTCCTGCTTTAGAACATGTTTCTGTTCTTTACTTTATCTATCAGAACAACGTCATTCATTCTCACCGGCGGTTGGTTCTTTAGCGGAGACGAACGGTACGCTGGCAGCAACACACTCTGGAAAACAATAGACTCACGCAACATATTATAAATGGAAAACAGATTCCGAGGGGCAGCAACTGACTCTGCAACAAAAGAATCCAATAACAGCACGAACTAGAGCAATGGGACACCAGGCTGCAGCGTCACTGACTAGGGCAACAACAGTTTAAATTAAAGGATGTAATCGGGACTACACTCAAACTAGCACTATAGAACGAGTAATTGCATCCAAAGCAAGTGAACCATAGGAACAACAGGTGAGGGTAAACACAGGCTCTGACGTCAGCATGCGATAATAGGAACTACAACAACAATATACTGGACTCCAATAATAACATGACTGCCACATCTGCCAATACACATACCTCCGCACGTGTGTGTATGTTCGTTCCCCTTTCCTGTACACACACACACACACACACACAATAACACAATAACACAAACCGTGAGAGAAAAAGAACAAAAAAAGAAAAAGAAAGAGAAAAGGTAAACACGCATCCCTTCCCCCCACCAAAAGTAGATGAGCTGGGACCCCTTCCTTTCCCCTCCCCGACCAACAAAAAAAAAAGAAAACAGGCTAACAAACAAGCAAGCAAGCAAGCAAACAAACAAGTGAGGCGTACAGAACCTCAAAGGAGGAGTGTGCAGGCCTGAACGTTAGTATCTGGGCCTTCAGGAACGAAAGGTCTGAACCCCGTAAACTTTCACCCATTCTGCCACCTAACGAACCCTCACCTAAAGCTTCACAGTGAGTTCCTAAACCCTTCCTTCCCCTCACTGCCTTCTGCTCGCATTCCCCCGTAACCACCTGACCACTCCCTCTCCACTCCCACCTCACTCCCACCTACAGGAAAAATAGGTTAGGGCATGTGACCCCCAAACCCACACTCACCCCCTCTTACCTATCCAGCCAGCGAAGGTGAGGAGATGGAGGGGAGTGTAAGGCTTAGTAAACCCCTCACTCCCTCTCACCCCTTCACCCCCTCACCGTGCCTCAACCCGGAATACACATCTTTAAAGCGATAGGTCAGGTCAAGCCAGGTCAGGTGGGCCAGATTAAAGGGTATTACAGTTCATTATGGAAGGTATTTGGTTAGTGTTTTGTGTGTGTTCATGTTATAGCCATCATAATCACTTCCAGGCATTAAGTTTTTTTTCTTTCTTTTTTTCTTTCCCTCAACTTTGCGCGAGCTGGTTTTTTTTTTTCTCTCTCTCTCTTTTTTCGCAAGGCACATTTTGGCACTTTTCGCGTTTTTATTGTTTTTGTTTTTGTTTTTGTTGTTATGGTGGTGGTGGTGGTGGTGGTGTGTGGTGGTGGTGGTGGTGGTGGTGGTGGTGGAATGTGGTTACAGTGGGTGGAGGGAATTTGTTAGAGAAAATTTTGTAGTCAGCTTATCTACAGTAACAAATTAACCCCCAGTGTGTGTGTGTGTGTGTGTGTGTGTGTGTGTGTGTGTGTGTGTGTGTGTGTGTGTGTGTGTGTGTGTGTGTGTGTGTGTGTTTGTGCGAATGAGAGAGAGAGAGAGACATAGAGACAGAGAATAAAGAAAAATCACTCTTCCCACACATTAAAGCAGACAAACCTTATAAAATTACAAGTACACCTTACAATAACACTTTAAACCACACTAAACCAATCTTCCCACACTCTCCACACCCTAAACAGAAAACAACAACAGAACCTCACATTTTACCGATCGTCTGATGCTGGGAAAGTGCATATGGCGTTCATCTATCCCCTTGTACGTCAAACAACTTAACCTCTACACTTGCTGGTATATATCAATGATTCTTTTGACGTTCCTCGAGTAAAATTGGAACGCGTGGCCACATACCAAGTGCAATTGCGCCTTTATTTTTGAAGGAGAAAAATCCTTTAGCAAAGCCCAGGATCCTGTTGGCTTAACTCTCTACCTCGTTGGATTGTTAGAAAAAATTTTAAGCATTCTTTTTATCGTAACTCTTCGATCCGTGAGGTTTTGTTGAGAGAGAGAGAGAGAGAGAGATGAGAGAGAGAGAGAGAGAGAGAGAGAGAGAGAGAGAGAGAGAGAGAGAGAGAGAGAGAGAGAGAGAGAGAGAGACCAACACACACACACACACACACACACACACACACACACACACACACACACACACACACACACACACACACACACACTCTGACACACACAAGTTGTCTCAGAGTGTTCAATAATTCAGACAACCTTTGCAGCCGTCTCAATCCACAATGACACAATTACATACATGAAATACAAATATCCCACCAGCTGTTCCAGGGCGTGCACGTATATGCAGTTAAAAGAGAGAAATAAATAAAAGGAAAGAGATGTATAGCGATAAATTTATAATATTCGTTCTTGCCGGAAAATATTTGTACAAAAATGTTGTAGGGATAGAAAAAGTAATTTTTACCAATGGGGGAATGAACCATTACATACAGTACGCATGTGTGTGTGTGGAAGGGGGGGGGGTGTAGGTGTGTGTGTGTGTGTGTGCGTGTGTGTATAATTCACTATGGTTTGGAAGATCACGCGCTGGACTCAGAGGTCAGAGCTTATAGAGACGGATCTATGGGTAAGGCTGAGACCTCATACATCAGACACCCTCATTCCCTTGCTCAGGGGGGACAATAACCGCTCCCAGTCTGTGAAAAATCCTGGGCGGGCTCATCAGGGTTCGAACCCAAGCTTTTCCTGGAGACAGGCCAAATTATCAACCACTAAACCTTGCGAGCGACGCATACGTAAGCGGTGTGCGTGTGTGTGTGTGTGGTGTGTGTGTGTGTGTGTGTGTGTGTGTGTGTGTGTGTGTGTGTGTGTGTGTGTGTGTGTGTGTGTGTGTGTGTGTGTGTGTGTGTGCGTGCGTGTGTGTGTCTGTGTGTGTGTGTCTGTGTGTGTGTGTCTGTGTGTGTGTGTGTGTGGGTGTGTGTGTGTTTTTGTGTGTGGATGTGTGTGCATATGTTGTATTTAATGTGTTCGTAAATATTGCTAGTGACATATGATTTTTTAAAACTTCAAAGCTTTAAACATTGAAAAGTCAAGCTAATGCATGTATATACAGTTGCTATAGAAGCAGTCCTGTGGTGTAGTAGTAATAGTAGTAGGGCGCTCTGCTCACGACCTAAATGTCATGACTTTAAATCCTGGATCGGGTTAAGACAAAATGGATTTGTCTTCTTAAACACTGTAATCCCTGCTCAGCTGACAAAAACAGGTAGGGGAGTAAGCTTAGGGTTTGTGACCTTGTCGGATGGAGAGGAAGGCTGAAAATCTTCACTCCTATGTTTGAGATATGTGTGTGTGTGTGTGTGTGTGTGTGTGTGTGTGTGTGTGTGTGTGTGTGTGTGTGTGTGTGTGTGTGTGTGTGTGTGTATAAATTAATGAATAAGTGTGTGGGGTCTTGCATTTTCTAAGGTGCAAAAAGTAGTCTCATGATATATTAAGATGTAGTAAACACACACACACACACACACACACACACACACACACACACACACACACACACACACACACACACACATACTTCACCTAGCATCCACGCATGTTTGAATACACCACCACTTATATTCCAAATCAAATGTACGTACACACATAGAACGCCATGAAAGATAAAAAAGAAAAAAATGATGTAGTTGTAAAGCGGTATTGCAAAATTTTATTTATTAATGTTGGAATAAGTAGAGAAGAAGAGAGGGGTAGCTTTAAAAAAAAAACACATATATATATTTGAGTGCAAATATATGCATGAAGAGAGATATTTCGTGGAAGGGCACAACAAACGGTTCATATTTTATTTCTTTTGTTAAATTTGAATGAAATACGCGGGCTTTGTACACATAAAGTAATGAGGCAGGGGGTGAGTGCTGCTTTTTAATGGCTGGTAAATTCTTGGCTGAACATTATAGGATAAGAAGAGAGCGAGCGAGCGAGAGAGAGAGAGAGAGAGAGAGAGAGAGAGAGAGAGAGAGAGAGAGAGAGAGAGAGAGAGAGAGAGAGAGAGAGAGAGAAAGAGAGAAAAGTAAGAGAGATATGATGATGAATTGCAAACAGAACACAAGACACACGGGCAGAAGGCTTGCTAACAAAACAATAAGCCCAAGACTCAAGCGAGCCCGCCAGAATAAGCAAGCAAGCACTTAAAAAGGAAGAAGAAAATAAGAAAAGGTATGAAAGCTTTGTGCAATTTACACCAGTGGACTCAGACGTGAACGAAAAACGAGGAAGAACAATACGGTGGACGATAAAAGTGCAAGTAAAGTAAAATGTCCTGGGAAAAAGAGTCGGTAAACGGAGCTGTACAGGAAAGAAAGATACACGTAGATCGGCTTTGAATCTTCACATATATATACTAAAGTTTACAGCAGACGTGCAAGAAACACCCAGACCCACTTCATAATGCAAACATATAAATTAAACCGAAAAAAAAAGAGAAAGAAATTCATTCACTTAAGCAAACGACATCATTTCCCCCGGACAAGAGACGCAAGAGGCGCTTCAACTCTATCAAACTCACACACAGGACCACTGAAGATAAGAACTTACTGAGGCAGGCAGACGAGCAGGCAGGCAAGTAGTTGAAACACATACCAAAACACACAACCTTAACAAGCAAGCAGTTGAAACTCATACCAAAGCAAGCCTGAGCAGCCAGACGAGTATTCAAAAAGTAAAACACACTAAAGCAGACATGATCTGTATTAAGCAGACGGACAAGGAAGCAGTTGAAACACACACCACACCAGACAGCAGAACCGAACAAATAATAAACCAAAACATATAAAGCAAATATCTAAACAGACTTAGCAGGAATAAGCAGTTAAAACAAAGCAAACCATGCAACCGGAGTAGTCAGACAAACAAGCAAGCAAGCAAGCAAGCAATCGAAACAGATAATCTAAGTCGATAAGCAGGGAAGCAGACAGGCAAGCAGACAGGTATGGAGAAAGTCAGACACGTCCCTACTATATGGGAGGTAAAGTTTGGTGGGAGATGTTGCGTGAAGCAGGTGAACGAGGGTTGTTAGGCTTGAAAGCAACAAGCTGCCTCACAAGATTCGTGCAGGCATCAGGCTGTGTGACCTACGAGTACATGCAGCTGTGGGAGGCATAGAGGAGAGAGAGAGAGAGAGAGAGAGAGAGAGAGAGAGAGAGAGAGAGAGAGAGAGAGAGAGAGAGAGAGAGAAAGAGAGAAAGAGAGAGAGACCATCACACATTTTACGTTTTATTATTCGATATATATACAACTAATAGTAAGGCTTCGTTAATTTTATTTCAAATTTGATTTTCTTTGTCATCGTGCGCTCTCGTGTGTGTGTGTGTGTGTGTGTGCGTGTGTGTGTGTGTGTGTGTGTGTGTGTGTGTGTGTGTGTGTGTGTGTGTGTGTGTGTGTGTGTGTGTGTGTGTGTGTTTTATAGGAGGTTAGGTTTGGTAGTGGTTAGGGTAGCTGGTTAGGAAGGCGGTAGGGAAGGGTGTTGGTTGTGATGGCAGCAATGAAAGTGGTTCACTTATCAAGGCTTTCCTGTTTGAATGTGTTGGTAGTGATAATTATACGTGTGTGTATGTGTGTGTGTGTGTGTGTGTGTGTGTGTGTGTGTGTGTGTATGTGTATGTGTGTGTGTGTGTGTGTGTGTGTGTGTGTGTGTGTGTGTGTGTGTGTGTGTGTGTGTGTGTGTTTCAACTCCGCTCACTCTATCAGCTTCTCTCATTTCTCCATCTCCCTCTCTTTTTATCTGCTCTTAACACATCAGCCTCTTCATCGCAGCTGCCCTTTACATCACTTCTCTCAACAGTGACGCAGTAGTGAACGTACATTACGTTACATAGGCTAGATGACTAAGTTACGCTACCGATACTGTACATTCATCATCATCATCATCATATTATTATTATTATTATTATTATGATTACTACTATCATCATCATTAGTAGTAGCAGTAGAAGTAGAAGTCGTAGAAGTCGTAGTAGTAGTAGTAGTAGTAGTATTAGTAGTAGTAGTAGTAGTAGTAATAGTAGTAGTAGTAATAGTAATAGTTGTAATAATGCTAATAGTAATAGTAATAGTTAAAGTAGTAGTAGTAGTAGTGAGTGCAGTACATGAATTTATTACATTTTCAAGTTGTTCCCAGTATTTGGTTTTCTCTGAACATACATTCGATTCCATCGCTTATCAGCCATGCACCTTTCTCCTGATCTCTCATTATTTTCCTCATCATAATCCCATTTTTTTTGTGTACAACGTTCAGTTTTGATATTAATTGCAGCACGACCCCTCTTCACCTCCCCTCCGATGCCCACCCTTCCCCCTGTTCCATCCATCCCTCCTCTATTAGCGGCGGTAATGGGCGGGAATGAGTCGAGATCAGTGTGAGTGGTCGGGGTGCCTGTGTCTGTGCGTGCCATGCGTCGTTGGCCCTCGGGAGGCTGTGAGAGGCCTTGATTATTGCCGCCGTGAAGTGGGTAGCAGCGGGTCGAGAGGATGGATGAATACATAGTGAATGAGCTGATATATTCATGATACATACGAGTACTTCATTGATAATCCACTATTGAAGTATCCCATTAGTTGATACATGTAAATGATACATACACAGAACAGTTATGATACTAGATTATCGTAAACATTATGAAATCAAATGTGAAGGGCTTGACAGGCTCCTCAGGCTACCATGTATTACTTAACACCTATTGATCCTGTCATTAGTACAAGGATCAAAGGTTTTCTTTATAAATAAAAAATAAACGGTTATATATAGAAATAGTTACTATACTTACTCTACATCTATACATGTTGGTGGCGCGCTTGTTGTGTATTAACGTGAACATACCTTTACCCTCTCTGGATAGGAAGGTGAAGTGTCCGTCAGTGTCACGTGTTCTATGTATGTGGGTGTTTGTAGGGGGGAAAAAGAGAGAGAGAGAGAGAGAGAGAGAAAAAGAAGAAAAAAAAGAAGAGAGACCACTATTCAAATTAAAATACACTCCGTCAATGGATCAATATGTCCAGTATGTATCGCACGTGACCTTTTCTCAGTCCTATGTTAGACAAAATCACTGCTTTCAACCACCACCACCACCACCACCACCACAGTGTCAGCCTTCTATTTGCATGCTCACTGCTAACTGACACCCAACCTAACCTAACATAACCCCTCCCCCCCCCACCATCGGCATCCATATATCCATAAACTCTCCGGGTGATTGACCACACTAAAGGGGGAGGTGGGAGAGGAGGAGGAGGAGGAGGAGGAGGAGGAGGAGGAGGAGGAGGAGGGGGAGGAGAGGGACAGGTGATTGAGAAATGGCGTGGGGGGAATGGGGAAAGGGAGAGGAGGAGGGGAGGTAGGCAGTGTTATCCCCATAAATATCAGACACCGAACAAACAGGAGAGGGGCGCCGCGTAGGAAGGCTGTGGTGTGATCTAACCCTTGATGGTGATGGTGATGATGATGATGGTGGCAGGAGGAGAAAAGGTTGCTGATGCCCCTGGTGGTGGTGGTGATGGTAGTTGTCGGTGTCCATTTCATTGTCCTCGCCTAATACATCACACCATTCTTACCTGACCAACCCTCTTTTTTTGCATTATATTTTTGTCTTCCTCACCTTCAACACCACCACCATTGCGTCCTCTTATCGTTGTATTATCGCTTGCATCCACATGAGTTTGCGTGACTTTTCTCTCCATGGTAAACGCAAGTGTACTTATCACCATTGTTCGCTTGGGAAGTTTAAAGGGGACAGGGAGGAGGGACGTGAGCGTGGGAGAGCAAGGAGAAGGTGTAGGGGTGGGCAGAAAACAGGGTGTGAAAAGGGTTACAGGATATATAGGGTTGTAAAGGGTCCAATTGTGGGTATATGGATGGTTATGATGTGATTATGTGTTTGTCCGACGTGTGTGTGGGTGTGTGTGTGTGTGTGTGTGTGTGTGTGTGTGTGTGTGTGTGTGTGTGTGTGTGTGTGTGTGTGTGTGTGTGTGTGTGTGACTTGAAAGCAGCTTGA
>JAPQNM010000043.1:132500-135000 GCA_029783475.1 Metacarcinus magister
TTTCATCTAAAGACGCTTCCGACCTCCTTTCATGGTTGCTGCAACACCTGCCTCATCTTCCCGCCTTGCCCCGTGCTGCTAATGTAAGGAAATAAGCTGCTGCCCCCATTGCCTTCCCTTAAATGACCAGCAGCCTACAGGGGGAAGCACTAGACTGGATGAACCCGTCAGCGAGGGATAAGTGTGAATGATACTAACGATGACTTAAGGCACTGAAGCCACTAATGTTTAAAGGTCTCATAGCATGAGTCATTAACTATTATACGTGCATCAAAGGCATAAAGTAATTAATGAGTAGACTAATAGTGAACAAATGAGTGTACTATCATCTACAATTATAATTAATGTTATATAATATAATATAGTTAATTTCTTTGTAGTCTTTATAAATTAATATATATATATATATATATATATATATATATATATATATATATATATATATATAATTTTCTGTTCCTTAATTTTCTTTTCTTTTTAGGTGAAGAAAATTCTTTCACAAAATCAAGCGAGCGACTTTTGCTAAAATGTTTTGAGGCTGTTAGGCGAACTCTAATTAGGGACGGTCGCGATCCGGGTGTAATTACATCCTTTGCAGGTGCCGCGGTCGAAAATAAGTGAGGTGAGCCTCGAGTTGTTTTGTGAGCAGGCAAGACATTCGCTGGGAAGAACGTGCCTCGCACTTTTAGTCACATGGTCAGGTGTTGTAAAGGATCATTTTTTACCGATTATTTATTTTCTATTTCATATAAAAAATTCTGTTTGCTATATTGGAAATTTATTTTTATTATGAATTCATAAAGGTAATTTCTTTCAGAAACTCTGACCAAAGCAATGTCTCCTCTTTAATTATAATATCTGTAAATGTTTACTATTATGTCTTGCTAGTATTGAAAACACTTGTTTTCCATGGGAAATTAAGCCAAATTTAAAGCAGCTTCCTTTGCTGCTCTGGAAGGAACATCAGCTACAGGAATTCTGAGACTGGAATATTAAAATATTTTCAGTATCGCGGTAAAAATAGTGTTTTTAATCCATCAGTAGCCTTCCTCCCACCTCTTTAGTGTTCCTAGAAACTGAATAATCTGACAGAGAGAGAGAGAGAGAGAGAGAGAGAGAGAGAGAGAGAGAGAGAGAGAGAGAGAGAGAGAGAGAGAGAGAGAGAGAGAGAGAGAGAGAGAGAGAGAGAGAGAGAGAGAGAGAGAGAGAGAGAGAGAGAGAGACTATAATTTCGTATGTTTAAAACATAAACTCGCATAGGAGTCGAAACATGCCTGTAGGCAAGAATCCAGGTAGTGTAGCAAATAGTCCACGTGATGCTTACAAAGGTGTGGGAGGTGAGGTGATGAATCAGGTGGACGAGGCTGTGACGCGGTGGGTGAGTGGGAAGCAGGGTTCAGAACCAGTCAGTCTCCACCAGTCGAAGGAATCAGGTGAAAAGGACCCAATGAAGGAGAGTGAACACATATGGTTCATTAAGAGATGAAACCCTGCTCTGTCGTAGTTATTTTTAGAACATTTTGTTTTTTTTTCTATATACACATGGAAGCAGTTCGAGGTGTGTAAAATGAACATGAAGAGGCGAACAGAAATGTCACTTAGCAAATAAGACGAAAAATGTATCGTTTTATAACTGACTCCGTTGTGTATATGCGTATGTAGTGTGTTAGTGTATGTGCGTGCGTGTGTGTGTGTAAGTGTGTGTGTGTGTGTGTGTGTGTGTGTGTGTGTGTGTGTGTGTGTGTGTGTGTGTGTGTGTGTGTGTGTGTGTGTGTGTGTGTGTGCGCGCGCGCGCATGCTTTGGAGCGTTTAGTACTAGATATATCATTATTTTTTTTTTTTCTTCCTTTCTCCTGGCTTGATTACCTTCCTTTGCACCAAGTTGGTCAGCGTAGAGTATTGTTTCCATGGTGAGGTTTGTGGTGAGTGAGTCAAGTTACGATGCGCCGCTGTGTGAGGCGCGTGTGTGTAACCGCGTTGTGTTTGGCTTCTGTCTTGGTGGTTGAAGCTCCAGTACCATGAAGGACGAAGGCTGTTGGGTTACTGGCTTATTTTCTGCCTCAGTGATTATGTCTGTCTGTCTGTATGTACGAAAATCTATCAGTCTTTATTTTTCTAAGAGTGTATGTCTGTTAGTTTGTCTGCCTGTCTCACTGTTGCACAATTATATAGCTATAGACGTATTTAAGTCCGACTGACACCGACACACACACACACACACACACACACACACACACACACACACACACACACACACACACACACACACACACACACACCGACAATCATCAATATAAAAAAATTTGAAGTGTGTACGTGAGTGTGTATGAGAGAATTGTTACTTCCTTCCCCCCTTTCTCCTTTCTTTTAATCAGTCCCTAGATTATCATTCTCTCTCATTCTCTCTCTCTCTCTCTCTCTCTCTCTCTCTCTCTCTCTCTCTCTCTCTCTCTCTCTCTCTCTCTCTCTCTCTCTCTCTCTCTCTCTCTCTCTCACACAC
>JAPQNM010000043.1:140000-142500 GCA_029783475.1 Metacarcinus magister
AGCTTCTTCCTTAACCCCGCTGCGCAACGCCATCATCTGCTTATATATTATGTGTGCTGTTTTTTGTGTTTTTTTTTACTAAGGTCGATTTTTTTTCTGCTTAAGTTTCACACCCTTGTCGTGTCGTATATTCTGAGCCTCATCACCAGTGCAGTGTTGTGTTCATACTCGGGTTTGTCTTTCACCTCGTTGCTTCATACTTCACGCCTTAGTATCATATTAATTATTCATCTATTTTTTTTTTTGCTGTTTTGTCTCTCTACCAGCGACTCAAGTCTTCATATTTGTTTTCTCTCCGTCGATATAAACTTTTGTATACTAAGAAGTACAGTACCGCTATCAATAACTTCAGTTTCTACACCAAATTGCAGCAACGCTTATCCAATTTTGTCTCTTATTTACTTCTGCCTTTTAATATAAATTTTGTACTTTAGGTTGATATCATAAGCATTTATCTTTACTTTATTGTTATTTAACTTTGTTCCTGTTGTCTTGTGTCAGATTTATATATTCATTAATATGAGTACTTATCATATTGAAATAAAAAGTAGTATACAGTAAGTGGAGTGAAGTAGTATAAGGAAAAATCATTAATGAATACACTAAGCTGAAATAGAGGGTCAAAGGGTGAGGTAAGTGCCCGTGCAAGCCTCTAGCAAAGGGCATGGAGGACGAGGGAAAGGGTGAGATGAGAGGGAGTGAGGGAGGGCAGGAGTGTACCGAGGCGGGGATAGGGGAAAAGGGGAGCTATGTAAGGGCTAGGTGTGTACACTAGGGGAGCGAGAGAGGAAATGTAGGCGAGGGAAGTATGAGGGGCAGGATGTGAGGGGAGGACGTGTACGAGGACCAAGAGTGTGAGACTGAACATTACAAACACGGCACACTCTCACCGTAGAGTTATTTTTTATTCACACGGTCCTACCTGCACTGTCCTGGTTGCGCCGGTAGCTATCATAATAAATTTTATAGTATTACATTAAGTTGTAACTTACTACGGTGACACTTAAATCCAGTACAGTGGCCCCGATGAATGGTGTGCCTGTATATTACGTGGTATTTCTTGCTGCTGTATTGCATTAGGAAATGTATTAGAAACGCATTTTGAAATACAGTTCCACGAATCGCATTCATAATGAGGTTTTGCTGTGCCTTGTTGTCTGAAATAGTTAGTAATACGTTATTGAATAAGTAACATCACAGGGGGAGCGTGTATCCAGCAGCAACGACAACAACAACAACAACAATAACGGCATCACTGTAGCTGCGGGCACTGGTGGTGTTGTAACTGGAAATAATAATAATGCTCTGTATCATAACGAAACTGTTACTATCACTATTATATACTTCACTGCTACTATTGCTTATGCTACTACTACTACTACTACTACCACCACCACCACTACAACTAGTTTCTACCACTACTACTGCTACTACTACCACCTATATCACAACCGTAATAATAAAACCAACACAGAAACCCATCCATCACCACAGTTGGCTATTTCGCATCACACACACACACACACACACACACACACACACACACACACACACACACACACACACACACACACACACACACACACACCCTCTCCCCGTCCCCCTCAGCCTCACACCACCCTCTCTCTTTTTTACTCCAAACACTCTCACACCTCGGTTTTCGCGACTCGAAGAAAGTCTTGAAATCACCTGAGTTACTGCAACATTTATACACTCCCTCTCTCCGCCCGACACGCACCCGGATTTAAAATAAAAGGTGGTATTTAAGATTTTTCTTCTTAAACCGTCGGAGAAGATGTGTGCGTCCCTCCATTATGTATATGTGATGGTTTGCATAACTCATGTATGTATATTGAATGATTACGTAATGGGGATGATGTTGCAGCAATATAAGAGATGCAGATGATTTCCTCACTTTATTAATCTCATAGTCTTCCTCATTTCCCCATCATCCTCTTCCTCTCTTCCTCTCCCATCCTTCTTCACCCCTACCTTCACCGCCTCCAAATCCTTCTCGTCTTTCTCCCTTTGTCAAGCGAGCGTTGGTGAGTATTGCGTCACTAGTACAAGGCCTTCAATGAGTCCTCTGTGGGTTAATGATGCCGCGTTCACATTGAGGTTTGTTACGGCGTACTGCCTTCCTTAACGGGGTGGGCCAACAAGGGAGGAAGAGGAGGAGGAGGAAGAGGAGGAGGGAGGTGTGGTGTAATCCCTTTATTTTTCCCCCTCCCTCATTCTCCCGTGGTATTTCCCTATCTTTTATTTAGTGTTGAGTTTATTTATGCAGCGTTATGCTTTCCTTCCCTCCCTCTCTTCCTCTGTCTATGTCCACCTCCCTCCCAGGCAAGGTTTCTCACTCCATTCCAACACAATACCCGTCCAATTTTTTTTCTCTCCTTCTTGCGTGTTGCTGCGCTTTTATAACCGTGTGCTGCGTGTCGTGTTTGGGTCACTTTTGTCTCTTCTCAGTTTCTAGTTTCTTGTTGAATGAAGTGTGAAA
>JAPQNM010000043.1:147500-152500 GCA_029783475.1 Metacarcinus magister
TTAATGAAGTACGCCATTAATATCCTGTAATTGTTGCCAGTTTGTTACACTTAATCACTGTGTACAAGTGAGATACACAAGACCTGCCACCAACGCTCTAGTGATCATTGAGAGAGAGAGAGAGAGAGAGAGAGAGAGAGAGAGAGAGAGAGAGAGAGAGAGAGAGAGAGAGAGAGAGAGAGAAAGAGAGAGAATACACCGAAATAGCAGCTCCACATTAATTACTAGGTTAAGTTAGTGTGTTGTGTACTCAATCAACCTGTCTGTCTGTCTATCTCTCTCTCTCTCTCTCTCTCTCTCTCTCTCTCTCTCTCTCTCTCTCTCTCTCTCTCTCTCTCTCTCTCTCTCTCTCTCTAATGTACTTTAATGAAATATGTAGCAAGTAAGAAAACAGAAAAAGAGGTTGAGACTTGATGTTTTGAAATAAGACAGATGAGCATGAACAAAACATTTAAACACAGATACAAAAGACTAGAAAATAGAAGGCATATGAGCATACACACAGGCAGACAGGAAGCAGGTACACACACACACACACACACACACACACACACACACACACACACACACACACACACACACACACACACACACACACACACACACACACAAGCACTCAGGGAAGCAGGGAGGCATGACTGACGATGCTGGTAGACAGGTACACAGCTTTCTCTTCCTCGACCAAATTACGACGGAACACGGAGAGTCAGGTCTGGCCAGGTAAGATCAACACATTTGGTGCCTGATGTGTTGGTCCGGTGAGGCTCCCGTTAAGGGCACAACGAATATAATCCTAGCAAGGCAACACGACGCTAAGAATACGCTGAGTCTTGTATATTGTAGTTGGTGTAATACGTTAAGATGATAAAGGTGTGTTATTTAGTGCAGTACAACTTTTTTTATTGCGAGGTATCATGGGTAGTGCTATTAGGAGTTTTTTTTATTTATTTATTTATTTGAACACACACACACACACACACACACACACACACACACACACACACACACACACACACACACACACACACACACCAAGGTCGCCAATATTCCTGGTGGTACGAAAAATGCATGTATTTCGGCCGCACGTGTTGGGTGCGCCCCGTGTATCCGCCTAAACGTCCCTCTGGGGGTTCTGGGGGGCTCGTAACGCCGCCGGGTGTTCCGCTGGAGGACATGGCATTGAGCCCCTTCCTGGCGTCCTCCCTGCTGACACTCAATCCGTTCTGGCCCTTGACACCCCCTCCTCCCTGACGTTCCCTCTCTTTGACGCCACCTCGTTGTCCCTGTCGCCTGTCCTTTCCTCACCCAGCCTTGTAAATTTTATCCCGACGGCCGGTACGATACAACAATGCAATGGACGGCATGAAAAATTTTGTGATCTAATTTGTGATTCCCAGATCGATTGCCATGACCTAGTGTGTGTGTGTGTGTGTGTGTGTGTGTGTGTGTGTGTGTGTGTGTGTGTGTGTGTGTGTGTGTGTGTGTGTACAGTGGTGATGTGGTGTATTATAATGTTATGATGTTGCGTGTAAGACGTGAGTAATGTGTATATAATAATGTTAAGTAATACTACGCAACTTGCAGCATTCAAACGACACATCAGAGGGCTTCAGCAAGGAACGTGACCAAACCAGCTCACTCAAAACACGACGCAACCAAACACACTAAATAACCAAAGTAATGTATTTCTCCTCTTCCTCCTACACACACACACACACACACAGACACAGACACAGACACACACACACACACACTTTTTCTCTTAATCTCTTTCTCTTTTTTTTATTTTTAACAAAATCAGTAACATTTTCTTTAGCTCGCTATGAACATCATCAGTGTTCTCAAATCACTTAACAAGTATTCACACGTACAGTTGGCAGAAAATTTTGTTTCAGAAAATTGCTTTGAATTCTCAGTAAATCACCAGTTCGCTTAATTAGCTTGGATTAAGGGCTGTAATAATAATAAGTCTGCCACACATACAGGTGCAATAACGCCAGTCACAACATTATCAGTATGTCACGGGCGTGTCGTAAAATTTTTTTCCACCAAAAAAACGCAATCAGGAAGAACCAGGATGCCAGCAAACGACCTTCGAAATAGATAGAATGATATAACAAATATGCTGTCAATTCAGAACAGAGAAACCATTCTTTGTTTCCAAGGATTGAGTAAGTTCTTCCATCCTGGCGAGGAGTGTTCATCATGGGAGCACTACCTTGAAACACAGCTTTTGGCATGTAAATTTCGTTTCATCTCTCAATTTACTCACCTCGCCGTTAATCATTGCCACCACTGCAGTGTATTTTGCGTGGATAGTGGTGTTCTCTGGCACTGGGTCTTCTTTACGTCCCACTCGCAGGAGAAAGAAAGAGAAAGAGGGTGTCGAGTGATTGCGTCTTGCCACGCGGAAGGGAACACGTAATCATGATCGGATGTGACGAACGGTGTGTAAGGGGAAAAGGAAGTGACAATACGCATGGAAACGGACACACACACACACACACACACACACACACACACACACACACACACACACACACACACACACACACACACACACAGAGGCGGCGAAAATCAACTTACCGTAACTTTGGTCCTCATGACGGCTGTTGTGGTGGTCACTTTCCGGCTATCTGGCTCTCACCATCTCTATCCAAGGCACGATGGTACTACTGTCAGCTCACCACCAACCAATTGACACACGCGCACACACCAACACACGCCAGCTCACTACGGGTTGTTAAATAGGTCGAGATGCACTGCAGACCCTCGTTACCAGTTGTCATGTAAGTCCATCCAAGGAGTCTGGATGAAGCTATGAATAGTCTTTCTTATCCACTACATGACTCCATCACACTCACTACTTGTCATCTCTTTTTCACCACCGACGAACCACTGCGAGACACTTCAGGGGTCAAGTTTCACATCCTGGACACAACAATCTTTTACGACACCCGATGGGATATATAACTTCCTGCCGAGAGTCGCAGCACAGGCGGACTGAGGAGGGAGGGAGGGAGCGAGAGGCCGGAGCGTCACGACGAGACGTCCACACTCGTTCGCCTCAGCGGGGAAACTGACCCATTGAGGAGGAGGCGGGCAGGCAAGGGAAGGCGGGCGTCAGGGTGCTTGTCGTGGGCTGCTGTGTCCCTGGGAGGGTCAGACGGGTACGCGTGAAGGCCTTCTGTCTCATGGAGCCAGACATGCTTCCGGCTACGCGCGCTCGCACTGTGTTAGCCCCGATTTCCCTCTAGATATTAATTATTCACCATCGCGCACGCCATGAGGTTTTCATTAACGCTTAAATGTCTTGTGGCCCAGTAATTATTATGTATGTGTGTGTGTGTGTGTTTTATTTTTAATTGTGTGTGTTGAGGTAGACACATAGTTTCAGGTACTAATTTAAGAACGTATATGTAGGTCAGTAAGGGTCTTAATTGCCCTATTTGTGGAATGGGTGGTTGGCAACAGTCAGAGAGAGGCACCAGTCATCATTTAGTGCCACCAAGACGGAGCTGGCGCGGCGGTGCATGATTTAGAGACCCCTTGCTATCCCCACCCTTGAGGCAGCTGTCCCATTAAAAATATAGCTTCAAGGAATATATATTTTTCTCATTCATGATATATAAGCCAATGAAAAAATACTGTATCATTGGGTTGCACAAAATAACACTAAACAAAAAAATTCCCAGAGATTAAATGGAATAAGGAATGCTAAACAAGTAAAAATAGGGCAAAGAAATTGATCGGAATAGAAAAAAAAACCTTGATATAATGATTTTCTTTTTCGTGATTTCAATTTTCCTCAGCAGCCTTACTCATACTCCTCCGTTACCCAGGATATACATTAGGCACGTGTAGGGATGTGGTGAGGCCTTGACAACAGACTCTGAATTCAGATGTGTAGGAGATAAGAATAGAGGACAGGAGGGAACACGGGGGGGATTATGGGCTTGATGGTGGGATTGCTAGCAGGAAAATCATACACACACACACACACACACACACACACACACACACACACACACACACACACACACACACACACACACACACACACACACACACACACACACACACACACACTCATAATACAAATTCACAAGAAAGAGACACAAAATAACGTAAAAAAGTATCGTTCAATATGTATACTGTCTGTTGTTAACATGTTCTTTACAAAAGTGCTCACGAATAGGATCAATGCAACATACGTCAGAAAGAAATAGTAGCAGAAATATTAAAAGAAAAGAAATGTAGACTTAGAGAAAAGACAATGAGAAGAAAGCTAAAAAAAATCAAAGACGAAGCAGGAAGTTGATTCGATGTGACGGAAAAGATGAAAGAAGAGAAATCGAAAGAAGAGTTGAGTGGTTTGGAAAAAAGTAAGAAAAAAAGGCTCAGGAATAAATAGCAGACGAGTAATGAGAGATGGAAGGAAAATGTGAATCACAATAAAAGAAATGTAGGAGAGGTGAGTGAAAACTCTTTTTGTTGCTACATGATAGCCTGGAGAGAAAGAAAGAGAGAGAGAGAGAGAGAGAGAGAGAGAGAGAGAGAGAGAGAGAGAGAGAGAGAGAGAGAGAGAGAGAGAGAGAGAATTCGCTCTCTTTCTCTCTCTCTCTCTCTCTCTCTCTCTCTCTCTCTCTCTCTCTCTCTCTCTCTCTCTCTCTCTCTCTCTCTCTCCGCGTGCCATCTGCATCACTCAGTTTAATGGAGAGCGTAGCAGTCTGTTTCCGAGGTCTGACTGACTCTGTGTTCTGCCATGCCGTGTTATGTTTGAGCCTTTGGTGATGTTCTTTGATGTTTTAGTCAAATTTGCTTCTCAGGACAAGTTTGAAGTAGATTTGAAAAGTTAGATATGAAGTTGCGTGAACTTTAAACCCTCCCCTTTCCACTTCACTTTTCTCCTCTTTCCCTCTTTCGACCCTTTCAGTTCTCTCAGCTCATCTCGTCTTCCCGCCGTTTTCACCTCTTATCCCTCCTCCCCCTCTCCTCTC
>JAPQNM010000043.1:155000-165000 GCA_029783475.1 Metacarcinus magister
TAATTGTCCTGTTAATGTATTCTTCTGGAATGGCGCGTCACACCTTCCTGGGTTCGGGCCGTGATTATTACCGCCACTTCATATCACTCGAGCCTAAATGAAATGCTATTAGATTTGTTACGAGCAATTGCGTATTTAGCTCACGTTAGCTGCGTTATACCTAATTACACTCCGAACCTCACCTTTTGTAAAACACACACACACACACACACACACACACACACACACACACACACACACGAGGCACACACATTTTTCTTTCTTTTTTGCAGGTTTAAGGGAGACGAGGCTTTGAAACTCACCTGCGTTGCATTACTGTTTTTGGTGGCAAGGTGTAGTAGGACCAGGAGGAGGAGGAGGAGGAGGACGAGGAGGAGGAGGAGGAGGACGAGGAGGAGGAGGAGGAGGAGAAAAAAAAAGATAAAGCAGAAGAAAAATAAATAATAAATAATAATAATGATCAAAAGAAGAAAAAAATTGGTGTAGGGAACAATTTAGTACGAGAAGTTAATCGGCGAGGCGGAGCGTGTGGAGTTTTATCTAGTTAAGAGTTCCATCGGGTGGGTGGGAGGGACAGACAAGACTATTTAACCCTACTGAGAGAGGGAGAAAAAGAACGGCGCGAGGGAGGAAGGCAGGGAGAGAGGAATGGAGTGATCTTGTTAGGGAGTCTTTCAGTCAGAATCTTTGAACTCTCGGCGTCGAAGGATGAAGTGATGGGGGTTAATGGGGAGTAAAGCTTGATATTCTAACAGTTTATCCTAAGTGAGAGAGAGAGAGAGAGAGAGAGAGAGAGAGAGAGAGAGAGAGAGAGAGAGAGAGAGAGAGAGAGAGAGAGAGAGAGAGAGAGAGAGAGAGCACTTACTCCTCTTTAATGATGAAGGGAAGCTTTTTTCCATCTATTATTCAACAGCCTCTCCTATATTTACTGCTTGTCCCCGCCATCTCTCTGTTCTTGCTTTCTCCTCTTCTCTTTTGCTGTCTACCCTCCGTCTCCCTTTTCTACACCATTTCTATTTCCTCCTCTCTGTTCATCTCCCTCAGATCTTCCTCCATGCTATTCTCTGCGTGTATCCCTCCCTCTCTCTCTCTCTCTCTTTCGTTCCCTCTCCCTTACCCTCACCCTCTCCCTTTTCCGCCTTTCCTTCTCCCTCTCCTCAATAAACACACCTTCACACTTCCTTGTTCAGTGTTCTTCCTCCACAAGAATTTCCATTTCCTTTCCCTTCTCTTGTTTCGTATAAAATGTTGCGTCAGTTTTGTGGTCTTCAGTGTATTTATTCTTTTTCCTCATAATTTATAGAGCCACGTTTTCGTTTCATATATATCCATGTTTTATTTATTCTTTGAGGATAATGAATGGCCTTTAATTAGTATTTGGTATTACGAGTTTTAAGTTGCCACATTTTTTTATTATTATTATACACGCGAAGGCAAGCTCAGGACTGAACGTGATGATAAAAAAAAAAAGAAGAAAAGGAATATTAAAATAAAACTCTAGTAATTCCTGTTTCATCAATACTAAAAGTTGAGATAGATTTGCAAGAATTTCAAGACTATTATTTTATTCTATTAATCTCTCTCTCTCTCTCTCTCTCTCTCTCTCTCTCTCTCTCTCTCTCTCTCTCTCTCTCTCTCTCTCTCTCTCTCTTTTGACCTACTTGTGTGGAGGTGATGGGGGGGGGGAGGAGATTTGCGGTGCACCAGCCAGGCCTGTGTTCATGCCTCACACATAAGTTCTGTTGTAAATCCCTTGGCCTTGAGTTCTTTGATTTAGTGTCCCTTCGTTATTTGCGTTCTAAAGGAAATGGGCTTAATTTTGCTTCGTTAACCAGACCGGAGACCTCAAAGTAGACTTGCTGAAAGAGAGAGAGAGAGAGAGAGAGAGAGAGAGAGAGAGAGAGAGAGAGAGAGAGAGAGAGAGAGAGAGAGAGAGAGAGAGAGAAAGAAAAAGATAATGAGAATTAGCTAAAATTACATAGAAGCTAGGACCATATAGATGCTAGGTTCCAGAGTAGTAGGTGGTTTGCGTTGTATCATACTTGCGTCATGTGACCTCGTTGTTGCGGCACCTCAAATTCAATCAATCAATCAATCATATCGTCTCCTTCTCTCCTTCACTTTACACTTCCCACACATTTGTACCTCATACACAGTCAACAAATTACAGGAAGCTCATACGTATTATGCTAGGTTTCTGGAATCCTGTATTGGTATAATTATAAAATTGAAAATAATCCTTTTCCCTAAACTTGGTAAGAGTTCACCTAATGTTGAGTTCCCTTGAAGTAATACATATTAAAGAGCGAATGGACGACAAAGCTATCAGCAACAAGTAAATTTACACGATTCTAGGAAATTCACTTGTTAAATGGAAGGCAAATACCACCAATACGATGATTAAGGTTATGAAGAAGGACAAGGTAATTCGCCAACGAGTTATAGAGAAGAAAATGAAAGCCCAAGTAGCAAAGCGAAGGAGTAGATTATATGCAAACATGACATGCATCTTGAAAGAAAAGAAAAAGAAACTGTGTGCGGAGGAAGAAAAGCAATAGAAAAGAGAAAAAAGGAGTAGAAGACAAAGGAGAGACATCTTAATCTTCAGTAAAAGCAATTAACTTTGGTCAAAATTACACGTGACAGCGGGAACAAACTTTTTATTAGAGTTAAAGTGAGCATGATAAAATAGCCTGAATTAGAACCTGTCAGAGGATTAGACAGCAGACACCTAGCTCTGTACACCTGGCAAAGTGAAGAGTGAGGCGGGGGAGGGGGAGGGTGTAACGCCATCACCACCACAAAACACCTGAATTATACCTTATGTGAGGCAACACCAAGACACCGGTCAGGTTTGGCATAGATTTCATGTTTTTTTTTCTCTTTCTTTCTTGTGTTCGTGTGTGCTTGGAGTGTGTATGCTTTCATAACCAATCATTATAACACACACACACACACACACACACACACACACACACACACACACACACACACACACACACACACACACACACACACACACACACACACACCACACCTTTCACCATTCCATGAAAAAAGGATTCACTTAAAATCATTTAGAGAGAAGTAGAAGAGAAAAAACTTTATACGTATCGTCATTAGAGCCGTACAAATGTATTTTATTTACCGCTCAACTTTGTGATGCTGTCTCATACATTTTCCTTCTGCATGGAGTTTTTCTTCTTGTCAGAATAAGTGTGAAGCGTTCAAAGAGGTGAGTGTACCGTGATTCAAAGGGGAAAGCAAGGGAGAATGAACCTGAGAGGAGTATGAGGAGTGTAGTAGTAGTAGTAGTAGTGGGGTGGAACGCAACATCAACCCAAAGTTATGTGTATTTTTGAGTGTGTGTGTGTGTGTGTGTGTGTGTGTGTGTGTGTGTGTGTGTGTGTGTGTGTGTGTGTGTGTGTGTGTGTGTGTGTGTGTGTGTATATGAATGTATATCTGTGTGTGATTAATTCAAAGTTTACATATTGTATTTCCTCTCTCTCTCTCTCTCTCTCTCTCTCTCTCTCTCTCTCTCTCCTCTCTCTCTCTCTCTCTCTCTCTCTCTCTCTCTCTCTCTCTCTCTCTCTCTCTCTCTCTCTCTCTCTCCTCACACACACACACACACACACACACACACACACACACACACACACACACACACACAGAGTTCAGTAGTCACCAGGTTAAGCCCGTTGATGTGGTCTTGTCCTGTCCATTCCATTGGTCTCGCAGAAGGGCTGAAATTGAGCTGGGACTCGCATCAAAGAGTTCCCAGATGGTCATGTCACCACACCGCTTGAATCTGGTGACACTACAAAGCTAAGAATTCCCCTAGGCTTCAACGGTGTGGGTAGATGTACGCTTGAGCTACACCATCTGACACTGCCCTTTACACATACTAAGAGCTTAGGGGAGACCTTGATGTGGCCAAAATGTTCCTGCCGCTAAGGGTATTCACTATTCACTCACTCGTTCACTCACTACCTTCCATGTACTATTTTCTGGTATGCTATTATTTAAGAAAGTTTGTGTGTTAGTGTGAAATTAGTGAAAAAGCAGCAATTAGGTGATGTTACCTGGTTTGTTAGCAATACTTATAATAAAAGCTATAGAATTAACACCCAATTGAAAAACTATATCGTAATTTAGTGTTCTATACACACACGCGCGCGCGCGCACACACACACACACACACACACACACACACACACACACACACACACACACACACACACACACACACACACACACACACACACACACACACACACACACACACACACACACACACACACACACACACACACACACACACACACACACACACACACACACACACACACACACACACACACATCTGTTGTGTATTATTGAGGCGTGGCAAGGATGACAGGGCAGATCAAAGGTTCGTGTGATATATCATATAATACTTTGATGTATTTAATTATGTTTCTTGTTGACATCTGTATATAGACTCACCAGATGTATATTTGAATATTACACACTCTTTTTAAGTCTTATTTGTGTTTAATGACTTCATACAATTTTCAGGCCTAGGATGTTACATCTTTTTTTCTCGTTTTTATTGGTGTTTTAAAAGAATAACTTTTGTAAAATTTAGGTTTTCTTGGAAGCAGCGTGTAAAAATGTTCCGTGTGAGAAATATCATAGCATTCCGGATCTTAGTGAATTAGCCTCAACCTGTCAAGTCCTTGGTTGTCGCGGCGCCGGACTAGCAGCAGGCCACATAGAAGCCAATATGCATCCTCGCTACTCAAACAAAAATTAATGCATCTCTAACAAAGATATGAAAAATAGATTTGGAAAATGTTTAACGTACAAGTGCTGGCAGAAAGGCGGAAGCATCAACATTTCGTTTTTGTAGATGCTGATTACCTGTCTCTAGACCAGCTATAGATACAACAAAAAAATAATTGATTTTTCATAGTCATAACTTCAGTTTTTTCTTTTTTTTGGGGGGTGGCGGGTGGGTATTGATTACCTGCAAGTTGAATTACTGAGAAAGAAAAGACCATATAGCAAAGGGTTAAATGTATGTAATTTTCACGATCGTCTCCTTTCCTTTCCCTCTGAGTACAGTTGTATAGGATGTACGTACCACCCATATGTGACGGAACACAAGGCCATTGCGTCGTCTAGGCTACCACGGTTACCTTTCTGATGTGACTCGTTACCAGCCACCCAGGAACGCTGAATGGACCCTTGAGTTGGCTGAGTGTCGGGTGTCATGTGCCCGTACAGGCAATATGACCCATTTAATTCGCAGACAGCAGCTGTCTCCACTGCTCCACTGTTGCAGCAGAATTCTGTTTTCATAGCACACCAATGTTGCACACTATCACAGAGGTTTGATTCTTGGAAAATATGAATACTGTATAGGAGGAGCGTGGACACCAAGGGATCGGTGTTATTGGGTGCCCAACACTCGTGTGGTCGTATGTGAGGGGCTGAAGGGATGCTGAAACCGTGCTCTCTCACAACTTTATATTGTGTGTCAATAGCAACTGAGACCAGTCCAACATTCCACCTCGGAAAATATGTCTCCTTACTCACATGATACATTAAACTCGGGAATGTAATAGATACCAATATTATCAAGCTGGACGAATATAGTAACTGTTGTAACAAAAACATTGAGTCCCTTACTGGGAATGAGGACCAGAAATATGCGACGTAAGTTCGCCATCAGGAAAACGACTTACAGAGGTGTCCAATAATACTAATGTTTATCAATGACATTTAACACCTACTCCTGATCTATCCACTCAAATGTTACTCCGTCTATTATGTATTCTTTTCTTCTTAAATACCATCAATATGACGCTTCAAACACCTGGATAACTTTTGATATTCTCTTTCAAGTGGATTAAACTGTAATGATTTAAAAATGGATTTCATTATTTTATGGATTTGCTATCTTTCAAATAACAGTTCATTCCTCCCTCGCTTTATTACTTAGAATTTAGTCTTTTAGTATTGGATATTTTCTGTCTGTCGTACACTGATGATATTAACAATAAATTTTACGTCATACCTCTCATCAAATTGTTGAATAATTCCTGACATACATACAGGCAAATAAGAACAGACCATCACATGTCACAAACAGATGTGTCTTACGAAAACATGTCTTTACCTTAATCCAAATTTCATATTGTTCAATCCTTAATACCCAGAACAGCATACACGTACACTTACAATGAGCCTTGAGTGGGAAGACTACGAAGGTTGAGTGTACAATACAGGGCAACGCATGTCTTGCTTTTTAATACATAGTGACTACAAACAATCAGTGGTGCGTGGGATGGACGGTGTGTCATGGTGGAGGTGAACATGTTTGTCCAATTAGACAGTTGGAAAAGTTCGATGAAAGCGCCGAGGCGTTATTGTTCAATTAAGTATAAAGTTCCGTGATAATTAAAACTTATGTTGCCGCACGACTGCTAACTGATATCTCAGCGTCGAGCCACATGCTAGTAATAAAAATAGATTAATACATAGAAGAAAAATATAGGAAAAAAATATATACAAATACATGTGTGTGTGTATATATATATATATATATATATATATATATATATATATATATATATATATATATATATATATAACACTACAATCTTGTTGGCCTCAGTTATATGATTTAATTATTGAAGACATCGATTTATACTGCCACTTTGTCTTGAGGGTAACGTGAGACAAAGTTGTTCACGTACTAGTAACCGACATCTCACTCATTGCTGCCTGCATTCCTTACTCACGTGTAATGGACGCGTTCAGCAGCATAAATTTAACTCCATACTGTTTATATCATGTTCCATTTTGTGGTAATATCATGCTAAAATACATTTTTTAGCACATTGTAAGCAAGTTCACTTTCAAACTGAAGTTATGGGTACCAATTTCTGATAATAAGTCTTTGATTTCGTGAAATCACTACACCAAGACGAATGAACTGTTCAAATATGTGATATCAAATAATTGGATTTGCAATAACAATAATTTTTATAATAAGGAATAGAGTAAATATTGTGTTTGAATGTATTCGCATATGAATATCCGATCCTTGATTCATGATGGTTCCGGTAACGCCCCTTCCATGGGAGGGTTTTGCGTCCATCACTGTATTGGTGGTGGCGGCAAGGTGGTGGTGGTGGTGGATGGGAGGAAAGGCTTTGTTGCCACAGTCAGAGAGAGAAAAAAAAACGCTGATGGAAAGGAACACGAAACGAACCCAGATTGACGATGGTCGATTATAAACGTTTCATGGCGGCGGTTGCATGTTTGTCCCCAACCTCGTCGTCCCTTCTTTTCCTCCTTATAATTCCCCTCACCCTAGATATTTCTCCATTCCTCTCTCTCTCTCTCTCTCTCTCCTCTCTCTCCTCTCTCTCTCTCTCTCTCTCTCTCTCTCTCTCTCTCTCTCTCTCTCTCTCTCTCTCTCTCTCTCTCTCTCTCTCTCTCTCTCTCTCTCTCTCTCTCTCTCTCTCTCTCTCTCTACACCCTAACCTTGACACTAGAGATAGCACAAATATTCCTGTTATCGGTTGGTCTTAGAAAGTATATTATTTCCTTCCTTAGCATCATAACGCATTCCTCTTCATTACCTTCTTTGTCCTCAGTACTTTTTTTTTATGTCAAGGTGTCTCATGCCTCAGTTTGTCACCCTGTTTCCTCTCACAGCCCCAACTTTTCCCCCCAAACCCAAAAATGTATTGCCGGGCCCCGAGGTCTTAACGCAGGGAACTCAGGCCAGAACACCTCGTAAAGGGTAGATAGTTAGGTCCCAAGTGAGGCGTCTGAGGTGGTTGAGGACGAATCACCCACAGGAGACCAAAGCAAAATTGTACCTAATCTCTTGCATTAGTGATTGATTTTACATGTAATAAAAAAGACATTAAAATAAAAATAGGAGCAAAGTTTATTTAATTCTAGTGGGTTTTTTTTTACATTGTTCGTCATGCAGGTGGAGAAATAAAAGCTGATGGATAGCACTGATAAGCAGATGAAATGAATTTTTTACACAATTTTAATTTTTTTCAGTGGTCAGTTAGTCAGTAGTAATGTGAGTTATTAGTGGGTTATGAGACAAAGAAAACGTGTTGTCAATCCAATCTCCACGCACATTGCTGCTGGAACGACGACTCCGCTGCTGTAGGAGGAAATGGTGCACATAAAAATAAATGCGGCAGTTTTTGTTTCACATTTGCCGACGTGACCACTATAACGCTTGGTTCTCTCTCTCCCTCTCTCTCTCCCCCTCCCTCCTTCCCTCCCACCCTCTCTCCTTCTCTCCCTCAACCGTCCATCCGTCCAAAATGAGAGAAAGAGAGAGAGAGAGAATGTTTGTATTATTTTAGGTCTCTCTCTCTCTCTCTCTCTCTCTCTCTCTCTCTCTCTCTCTCTCTCTCTCTCTCTCTCTCTCTCTCTCTCTCTCTCTCTCTCTCTCTCTCTCTCTCTCTCTCTCTCTTCCTCTCTTCTCCAGTTCAATCAGCTGCTTATGCTAAATGTGGGTCGGAAAGATAGGATAAAGAGAAGAACAGATAATGAATAAAAGATATAAATAGAGAGAGAGAGAGAGAGAGAGAGAGAGAGAGAGAGAGAGAGAGAGAGAGAGAGAGAGAGAGAGAGAGAGAGATAAGGTGAATGCCAGACGACGTATCTCTTCTATCATATTTTCCGTATGTATGTGACTCACAATTGGATCAGGTACACCACATGTCCTCTCGCAACTTGCCTCCTGTTCCTGCATTTGACTCACATATATTCTTTTTCTGTCCTCCCACATCCCTCTTAACTCGTATCCATTGGTGTTATGACGTGGTCTAACTTATTTTCCCTCCCCTACTACTTCCCTTCCTCTACTTCCTCCTCTACTCTATTTTGTTTGTATTTAGACGACTCTAATCCCGTTCTCATCTGCAAAGGGTAATTTTCTCACCTCCTTTACCCTCTTCATCTCTATTCATATTTAAGGGTGTTCTCTTTTTTTTTTTTTCTTTGATAATATACTCATTCATATTCTTTCAGCGTCTTCCCCTTGACAGTCTATCATGATGTCACTTGGTGTGTGTGTGTGTGTGTGTGTGTGTGTGTGTCTGTGTGTTGTGTGTGTTTGCGTGCGTATAAGAGAGAGAGAGAGAGAGAGTCAAATATAATTGCATATCACACATACCCCAGCTGATGTTTCCTTGACAGTAGAGTAGACATCAAACAGCTGTTAGGTTACTCAATCAATAGTTTAGAAGACATCTGTTTCGAATATGTCTCTTTTGAGTTCATTTTTGATTCACTTCATCTTGTTGCTGGCGAAGGCGGAAACGCAATCTATTTCTGTCAACGTGTCCTAACTATTTGAATTTAGTTACGTGGATGCAAATTTTTATCTTATTTCGTTGTTTATTTTCTTCGGCATGCAATAGAAAATATGAAATCTTACCGTGCTGAAGCTGAAGTTTTGAGATGTCCTTGTTTGAACCCTTGACTAGACTATCAGAGAGAGAGAGAGAGAGAGAGAGAGAGAGAGAGAGAGAGAGAGAGAGAGAGAGAGAGAGAGAGAGAGAGAGAGAGAGAGAGAGAGAGAGAGAGAGAGAGAGAGAGAGAGTGTGTAGACAGATATATTAGCAGATAAAAAGAGATGTAAAGTGCTACATAAACGCAAAGAGAATGAAAGGAAGGAATATTGGAAGGTAGATCAATATAAAACTATTCAGGTATTGCTAAATCAGAAACCATCAACTTCACAGAATTGCAGCGAATTTTGAAATACAACATGGGAATGGATTGAAAGAAAGCATTCCTAAATATAGCCTCCGTTGAATGCCAGATAACGGCAGTGTAACCGATCCTTGTGAAAACCAGGTATGTGAAACTTGTCGCAGAAAACAAAGTGTGTTCAATGTTGAACCAATGTGGTTATCGATCACTCTGTATGAAAGAAATGATTGTGACCTAACTCTATTCTGCTTCGCAA
>JAPQNM010000043.1:170000-172500 GCA_029783475.1 Metacarcinus magister
TTTGTTAATGACGCTGTCGTTGTCCTTCCTTCTCCGTCCTCTCTCTACCTCTACCAAATTACTTCTTTTTCACGTATTGATTAAATTTACGTTACCATTCTCTCTCTCTCTCTCTCTCTCTCTCTCTCTCTCTCTCTCTCTCCTCTCTCTCTCTCTCTCTCTCTCTCTCTCTCTCTCTCTCTCTCTCTCTCTCTCTCTCTCTCTCTCTCTCTCTGTCGTAAACTTGCAGCTTTTCGTCGTTAAAATATACGTACGTTTGTTTCTTATCTCTCCCTTCTCTCATTCTTTTGATCTGATATTCACTCTTGACTCTCAATCTTTCTTTTGTCTCCAGCTTCAACTTTCTTCCTCTCTGTCTCTCTGTCTCTCCCGTCCATCCCTTTCTCTTCCCGTCCCATCTATGTCTTCCTTCCATTCATACCAAATTCCCACACGACGTCCGAATGTCATTATACTCCCGTCTCTCTCTCTCTCTCTCTCTCTCTCTCTCTCTCTCTCTCTCTCTCTCTCTCTCTCTCTCTCTCTCTCTCTCTCTCTCTCTCTCTCTCTCCTCTCTCTCTCTCTCTCTCTCTCTCTCTCTCTCTCTCTCTCTCTCTCTCTCTCTCTCTCTCTCTCTCTCTCTCTCTCCTCTCTCTCTCTCTCTCTCTCTCTCTCTCTCTCTCTCTCTCTCTCTCTCTCTCTCTCTCTCTCTCTCTCTCTCTCTCTCTCTCTCTCTCTCTCTCTCTCTCTCTCTCTCTCCTCTCTCTCTCTCTCTCTCTCTCTCTCTCTCTCTCTCTCTCTCTCTCTCTCTCTCTCTCTCTCTCTCTCTCTCTCTCTCTCTCTCTCTCTCTCTCTCTCTCTCTCTCTCTCTCTCTCTCTCTCTCTCTCTCTCTCTCTCTCTCTCTCTCTCTCTCTCTCTCTCTCTCTCTCTCTCTCTCTCTCTCTCTCTCGATTTCAACCATTGTCGTGCCTAATCAAATACCATTCCAATCTTCCTCTTTCTAATCTTACTTGCACCATTCATGGATATAGGTTGGGTCTGGGTCTCTCTTATTCTCATCCTCCTTCTCCTCCTCTTCCTCCTCCTCCTCCTCCTCCTCTTTCTCGTTCTCCTTTTTCATAATCATTGTTCTCATATTCGGTGTATTTATTATTTCAATTGAGCTGATTTTATTTTATTTATTTATTTATTTATTTTTATTTTTGTTAGTGTGTGTGTGTGTGCATACTTCTCTATTACCTCCATGCTTATAAATTCTCTGGTCCCCTTCACCTACTCATTTCCTCTCAATTTTCCATCCACATACTTCCCTCTTGATCCCTCTTATCCCCTGCTGTCCTTAATTCGCTTCGTTATCATATTATAATTCTCTCTCTCTCTCTCTCTCTCTCTCTCTCTCTCTCTCTCTCTCTCTCTCTCTCTCTCTCTCTCTCTCTCTCTCTCTCTCTCTCTCTCTCTCTCTCTCTCTCTCTCTCTCTCTCTCTCTCTCTCGCGTGGATCATTGTTATCTCCATTTGCATTCTGGTTTCATATTACTCGGAATACCCCCGCGGCCGCCTTCCTGCTGCTGCAATCTGAGGTGGTCGTGTTCAACTTCCTTCCCGTCATGTTTTCCCCTAGGAATTGTTTTATCAGTTGCGCCAAATTCCGGTATTCGCGGTGATGTGACTGTGGCTTATTTATTCTCTTAATGAATCATTCCTAAAATTGCTCGGCATGCTGCAGGTAAATATTTACTCCTGGGTGTTTTAACTTTTGTGCTTTGTTGTGTTGGGTTGGTGTGGTGTGGTGTGTTGTGTTGGTGTGGTGTGGTGTGGTGAGTGGGTGTACGTGTGTATGTGTGCGCGTGTGTGTGTGTGTGCGTGCGCGTGGGCTTGGGCTTGGGCTTCTGCTTGTGCTTGTACACACCCACCCACCCACCCACCCACACCCACACACCCACACACCCACCCACCCACCCACCCACACACACACACACATAAGCGTGCGTGTACACATATGTATGAGAGCAGGACAACACACGCCAAGAGACCGTCCTCCTGTCTGGTGCGAGTTTACAGTTGTTGAACCACGTTGGTGTTTAATTAGTGAACATTGGGTAGAAGATAAAACCAAAGGAGAACGCCTGAATAAGAACATTTAGAGTTTCGTACAACTTAGCTCCCTAAATGGAGAACAATATAAGGAAGTTTATGTTTTATGATAGGTGCGATACTTTCCTTCACAAGTATAGGTTACAAAAATTGGTACTCACCCTTAACTTGAAATACTTGGTTTCATCAGTTTTGTATTATTAATTGACATAGTAGATTATAGTAGTTACTTCAGAAATAAAACATTTCATGCTCATGCTAAACCTATATATATATATATATATATATATATATATATATATATATATATATATATATATATATATATATATATATATACATTGTATAAAAGAGAAACCTTTTGGTGGTGAAGAAACGCCAGACGAAGGAGAAGTTTCGACCAACTGTCTTCAGAGAAAATAATTAT
>JAPQNM010000043.1:177500-192500 GCA_029783475.1 Metacarcinus magister
TGGAGTGTGGGGTGAGGGAAGGGCAGAGTAGAGCGAGGGGAGGCATGTGGTCGCTTCTGTCCCACACGAATCACTGCATGCAACGCTGCTATTACCCCGTCGTGGAGGTGATGGATGTGCTGCACCAGGGGGTGACGGGAACACGGAGAGAGAGAGAGAGAGAGAGAGAGAGAGAGAGAGAGAGAGAGAGAGAGAGAGAGAGAGAGAGAGGAGAGAGAGAGAGAGAGAGAGAGAGGAGAGGAGAGAGAGAGAGAGAGAGAGAGAGAGAGAGAGAGAGAGAAAGAAAAAAAAATACACACATGTCCTGCAGCTCTCAAACATTTGAGCTTTATCATTTGTGGCTCTTACATTAAGCAAGTTTTGCCATCCCTGCTCTAGTTTGTAATTGTTGAACATCACCAGTTTTCTTCATATTTATGTTTAAACCCACTTTCTAACTCTCTCTGAGCAACTGCAAAATCATCAAATATATGCATATATTCTATTATCATTATTACCATTTATCGCCAGTCCTTCTCTTGAAATAGAAACATGTGGTGTGGGTTGACCATAAGGACAACGTGATGCTTAGATACACACACATGAACCACAGGATCTTGCACTTAACGTGATTACAGCATCAGCTGAGAGTCTCTACAAGTGTCTGGCTCATGCAGTGCTCTGATGGACTCGTAAGGGATGGCTCGGCACACACTCACACTATATTCTCGTTGATGACACACAACAGGCTTTTAATTACAATTACCGTTTACAGCATAGCTTGTACATTACTTATGACAAGGCAGATTCGAGTTTGTGATGAAATTACAAGCAAGATGGCATTGTATCGCCTGTTTCGGTACTAAAGAATACATCGATTGGTGTATTTCATTTGTATTACACAACATAAATGCTTTTAAGCACAAAATGCAGCAGAACGGTAACTTTCAGCAGAAGAGACGAGGAATGTTGTAGTCATCAGAGGCGCAATTCCTGAAAACGGAAGATTTAAATGGTCTTCTTAGTGCTTCAGCTTGTAAGGCCTTTGTGGCATCGTTAGAGAAGTTAACATCTACTTTTTCTCGGTTGCTTGAAACAGTGTCCAAGGCAGCATGAGGTTTCCGCAGGCAGAGAAAGAGCACGAGCAGTAACAGACCGACAGTTCTCGTGGAGGACTTGCATTAATCTTCTTTGACGATGTTTGTGTCCGGGAAGGGGACGGAGTGCAGCCGGAGATCCTGTGCGTGTGCGTGGTGTGCGTGTGCGTGTGCGTGTGCGTGTGCGTGCGCGTGTCGTGTGCGTGTATGTGTTTTGTGTTTGTGTGTGAGAGATAGATAGATAGATAGAGAGAGAGAGAGAGAGAGAGAGAGAGGAGAGAGAGAGAGAGAGAGAGAGAGAGAGAGAGAGAGAGAGAGAGAGAGAGAGAGAGAGAGAGAGAGAGAGAGAGAGAGAGAGAGAAAGAGAGAGACAGAAAGAGAGAGAGAATGAGTTAACACGCGCACCACATGTAATAAAGATGCCAAAAACTTGACGTTGAGAAATTAACGTATTCAGTCACAAATCACATAATTGTCACATAGCACGCAAACGGGTTAGTACTTGCTGGAAAGTCCGATCATCCCTTGTCATAGTAAATCAGGGCAAGTGTGGCAGGCGGGAAAGGGACCACAAAGAGAAATAAGGGTACAGGATGCGTAAATAACAGAGAGAAATGATTACAGACAGCATGAGAGAAAAGCTTCAGAGGCGAGAGACAGGAAGGAAGGAGGAAATGTTCTTAAGAGGTTTAGGAAGACAGTTAATGATAAAGAGACGTTGGGTAACCTTTGGCTGTGGATGAAAGCTTTGAAAGGATGCCGCTGTGTGCTGAGAAAGGAAATTGTAGATAAGAATGACAGATCGTGGGGCGTGGAGGGGTACAAAGAGGATAATTATAGAAAAAATAATGTCAGTTGTGAAATATGGGGTTTTCTCGTGTGATAGTGGATTCCTTTATTCTCTCACACACATACATACATACATATACACACACACACACACACACACACACACACACACACACACACACACACACACACACACACACACACACACACACACACACACACACACACACACACACACACACATGATTTGATATTTCACTTGTTTCTTGCATCAAATCAGCCTCAACCTTACCGGCAAATCTCTCATCTCTCGTATCGTTAGCGTCTGTTATCGTCATCAGCTTTTACCTCTACACAACAGCTATAATTTATCCAGACGTTGTAATATATGAACAAGAAAATGCTACTCTATGTTGTGTTATGCTATGTTTTGCTTGTGTTTATTTGGTGAGCTGCAACTGGAATATGAGTGGGTAGAGTGGAGCAAGAAGTATTATCGAACAATATTCCAGTGTTTGGTTAAGTGAAGTGTGTGGAATCACAAGACATACTGCGGACTGAATAATTCTGGCTTGTCTATAAAACACTGGTATTGAGCCGTGGTTATGGCTACGCTGCAGGAAGACGCAAATACTTCAGCTTAAAGTATTAAGAGTTATGGAAAGGTCAAAACGAACAATGGAGTAGCAAGGTAATGTGTCTTTTGTGCCACTGCAGGGAAGTTTGTGTTTTTTTTTTTTTGTGTGTGTGTGTGTGTGTGTGTGTGTGTGTGTGTGTGTGTGTGTGTGTGTGTGTGTGTGTGTGTTTCGTATAGAGAAACGTAAACTGTTAGAAAGATACGAGTAATTGATTCAGTGAATGGAATGTGTGAGTAACAATTGACTTAGTACACCATGACACGCTGGTACACACACACACACACACACACACACACACACACACACACACACACACACACACACACACACACACACACACACACACACACACACCACACACACACACACCACACACACACACACACACACGCACACCAAGATAATCTTCCTATTATTACCAATAAATCAGCGGGTTATCCTGTCACCTGCGTGTTGCAAGTGGAGACACGTGCCCGTCACTACACCTTATCCACTTAGCTCGCTGCCAAACATTCTTACGCCCTTCCCACCTCTTCCATGCTAACGTGTCCCAAGCCTTCAACCAACATCTGACGTGCCCAGTTCAAACACTTTTTTTATATTTTAATTTTGCTTTCACTGTCAGTATCAGACGGTGCATATTCCCTGTAATATGTGGCAGTGTGATGATTGGCTGCCACTACAGATCTACAAATCGAATGTCTGATATCCTTGCCGCCACAAGCAGCTTTCAGGGACAAGCTTCGCTGACCTCTTTACAGGATCTGGCTATAAGCGGGATATTTTTGTTTTTATAATACACTCTTAGCTAGAGGAGAGAGAGAGAGAGAGAGAGAGAGAGAGAGAGAGAGAGAGAGAGAGAGAGAGAGAGAGAGAGAGAGAGAGAGAGAGAGAGAGAGAGAGAGAGAGAGAGAGAGAGAGAGAGAGAGAGAGAATAAGCACTTACAAGATAATATTATACAACTGTAAATTGCAACCTCTGATTGTACCATTTTTTCTTTTCTTTTTTAATCTTTGGCCTACAGCACCTGTAGGCTATTTACTGCAGGCCTATTGATGCCCTGTATACATTTTTGAGAGCCGTGATGTTGATGTTGGTTGATGTTGGTTGTCAAGCCGTATTAGTTAACGTAGAAGATCCCCTAATAGTACTAGCGTCTGCTGCTTCTTGTCCACAAACATAGCAAAAGTTTCCGTCCACAGATGGCGCGAAACAAAAGACTTACGGCTGGTGCTGCGCATCTGACAAGAAACATTTTTATTCGTGTAGTTAAATTCATTATACTATTTATATATAGTATAATAATACAATTTTTCTCTTTTCTGTATTATTGTATGTTTAAGAATATGCTGTATTGTATGTATGTATTCCACTTAAAGCTTTTAAAATAGTTACTCTTAAAAAATGTAGCTTGAAGCCTTTTCGTTCACTTGTGTTTAATTAAAAAAAGAAAAAAACGGTCACTCACTCCATCTAGAGTGTTAATAGTACTTGTCATTTATTTCCTTTCAGTTGATTAATTTGGTGATACTTTCTACGTAATTTTAAAAGGGTTCATACCTCTCTAATTCGTTTTTTTTTTTTATTATTTATGTAGCCATAGAATTGTTCTTCATTTTGCAAATTGCGTTTAGTGGTTTCTCAGTGAAAAGAATATTAAAAATTTTAACAATATAATAATAAAAAATATAGGTTCTTATGAAATAATGATTTTAAGTTAATCTTTTATTAATGAGTTTTACCCATTCTGTCTTCTCAGAACCAGGCTGGGTTTTTTTTTCGATATTAATATAAATATCTTTATTTACTAAGAATCCAACTGGGCTAAAAATATAATTTCCGTAGCGTTCCTTTGTGGTGGAATAATTGTTTGTTGTCTCGAAGTGGTAAGTTTGTTTTTTTCGATTCACGTCATTTACTTCAACAATATTTTATTTCCTGTTTTTTTTCAAGTTCTTTCATCTAATTTTAAAAGTGTGTGTGTGTGTGTGTGTGTGTGTGTGTGTGTGTGTGTGTGTGTGTGTGTGTGTGTGTGTGTGTGTGTGTGTCTGTGTCTGTGTCTGTGTCTGTGTGTGTGTGTGTGTGTGTGATGCTCGTGCACATCCACTTATGGTTCGCTCGCCCTTGTATTATCATATGTGAATGTGTGTGGTCACGAGTCCTTGGGTGAGACTGTTTATGATATATCACGAGAGAGAGAGAGAGAGAGAGAGAGAGAGAGAGAGAGAGAGAGAGAGAGAGAGAGAGAGAGAGAGAGAGAGAGAGAGAGAGAGAGAGAGAGAGAGAGAGAGAGAGAGAGAGAGAGACGATAGTGAGGGAACGTAATATGCATGTCATATTTTATAGTTTTAGATTGTGGACACTATTTGCGGCAGGACTTCCTAAGATATAATTAACCATCAAATATGTAATTCTAGTGACAAATTAGTGCAGTATTTTCTACGTCATGCATCTACTAACGAATATGTCCTGGACGAAAATCACATTTAGATAAAAACATTCTTCTCTCCTCTTACGTTGGACGATCGCCTCTCCTCCCTTTTCATATTCCTCCTCGTCTCTCACCCTCCTTCCCTCCCTCCCTTTCTCCCTCCCCTCCCTCCCACCCTCCCTCCCAACAACGCTTCCCACGACACTAAAGAATATTTTCGGGTCACACTTGTCTCTGTATAAAAAATCGGTGCGTGGGAATTGTGTTTCTGAGAGTGGCGTGTCCCGAGTCGTGTTTCCGCGCGTGTGTATGTGCATGTGTGTGCGTGTGCGTGTGTGTGTGTGTGTGTGTGTGTGTGTATGAAGTGTTAATTCATATACATAGTGAATACTTGTCTATGCCGTTTCTCTTACTGCTTTACACACCATTCTGATTTTTCTTTTCTTCTCCTTCATAACGAGTGTAGGAAACCAGTCTTCTGTACACGACTCACCAACACTATTATTTCTTCCAAGACCACCACCACCACCACCACCACCACCACCACCACCACCACCACCACCACCACCACCACCACCACCACCATCACCACTGGCACTGTAATCCGTAGAAGTGGAAATGTACTCTCATCATCGGTTGAGTGATTGAGTTTGAAGCTGATTCTGCTACTCACTAATTAATGAACAGATGCTTTGTTTGTGTCTTGCTGAAACATTCTCTCTCAGTCCCTGTCGCTGTTAGTTTGTTTGTTTGTATGTCTGTATGTCTGGTTGTTTGTCACTGTCACAATCTCTCTCTCGTGTTCTCTCTCGCGTTCTCTTTCTCTCTCTCTCTCTCTCTCTCTCTCTCTCTCTCTCTCTCTCTCTCTCTCTCTCTCTCTCTCTCTCTCTCTCTCTCTCTCTCTCTCTCTCTCTCTCTCTCTCTCTCTCTCTCTCTCATACACATACTCCCCCCCCCCACACACACACACCACAGCACAACACAATACAACACAACACATAATATACTTGGTCTCAGAATTTCCCTGACAGTGTCTCATCCTTTAATGGTTCTGGAAATGCGTTTAATTTCCCGCTACATTAAGTAGGCTTCAGTAACAGTGCCTCGATGCTAATATCCCTAAATCATCATAGTTTAGAAAGTGTGATGCAATTACCTTCTCTTCTCCCTGCCGTATCGTCTCCTACTTTAAAAGGGAAATGTAATTGAACGATACTATTCTTTCCTTCTTTTTTTTTTTTTTTTTTTTTTGTCTGCTTCATATGTTTATTTTTATGTGTTTTTCTTTATTGGCAGAGTTGTTGCAGTGTGTCTGACTCCCCCCCAAAGTGCATGTGTCTGTCCGTTGCTGTGATTACTTGTTGTTTTGTATCGTATAAGAAAAGTTAATCGCTTTTTGAAACACACATATTTGATTAATAGCTGAGAGAGAGAGAGAAAGAGAGAGAGAATGTTTAAACCTAACATAATAATCGTTACATAATAATTTCAACCCTTGCATCTCCTCTCCTCGCGTCCCAGCCCCACACATATCATCACATCCCATCACCCACCACCTAACCTAACCTAACCTAACCTAACCCTGAACTCCTATACAAGACCCACCCTCTCCTAGCACCTTTCACGCTCTCAACACACCTCTGACACCCAGTTTCCACACCACACCACCACCACACCACCACACCAAACCCTTCCCTTCACCGCCATATTGTTTCCAGCATTATATTCACGGCTATGTGGGACGCTGCCAAGTTCTTAAGATAAGGCTGGGTGTGGGTAGTGGTTTCTCTGGTATTTTGATATTCTTATGCTTTTCCCTACTCTCCTTTGCCCTCCTCTCTTCCCCTCTATCCCTACCACCCATAGTTAGGCGGATCAGCACCTGTTCTCACTCCAGCAACCAGTGTCCAATGCCTCGCCCACCCATACGTTACTGTGCACTCGATTGCTTCTCGCTCAACCTAGCACACTGTCGCTATCCTATCCCGTCCCGTCCCGCCTCACCCCGGCACCCTCCAACAATGCAGTGCTCTCACAGACACCACAACTTCCACTCCTACCTCTCCTATCTCTCTTTCTCTTTTTTTTCTCTTTCCCTTTCTCTTTCTTTTTCTCTCTTTTTATCCCCCTCCATCCTTAAAACTGTGAATGTGGCTCTAACACACACACACAGGTGTCACTCTTCTTTTCTTTTCTCCATTCTTCCCTCCTTACTCTTCCTTCTTCCACCTGGACTATTTTTCTTCTTTGATTAAGAGGGATTACTAAATTATTATAGCGATGCAAGATTTCATTGGGTAATTGCAAGTGAGTGTTATTAATCAGACCGCAGACAACCAGAGGGAAGGGGAAGGCGGGGAGGCGCGTCTGCATTCCGGCAAAGACAAAGTAATAGAGACAGACACAAAATTGAACTTAAGAGGGCAAGGTATGAAGGGAGTGCAGAAGGGAGGGCTGAGCGATGGTAGTGGGTTCAGTAAATCACCTCGGAAAATTACAACAGGTAATTCCTCAGCGGGAGAACACGTCATTCCCGCCAGGTAACGAGAAAAGTGGGAGTGTGAACAGGTAACAGCAGCAGCAGCAGCAGGAGGAACAGGGACGTGGAAAAGTCTGGGGCTGCTTATGACATAACGAGATTTTGAAATAACTTTCACGAGCTTGCTTTTCATATCATCAACTCTTCTCCTCTAACTGACTGTCTTGATTCTTTAAGTCAGAGACGCAATGTTGCATCCGTATCTCTTTTCTATCGCTATTTTCATGCTGACTGCTTTTCTGAACTTGCTAGCTGCATGCCTCCACCCCTCCCGCCGCCTCGCTGCACAAGGCTTTCTACTTCTTCTAATCCCTATTATGTCCATCTTTCTAATGTAAGAGTTAACCAGTATCTTCACTATTTCATCCTATACACTGGTAAACTCTGGAACTTTCTTTCTGTGTCTGTTTTTCCACTTGTCTATGACTTGAACTCTTTCAAAAGAGGAGTGTCAAGACATCTCTCCACCCCCTGCCCTTATTTCTCTTACTGTTCTCTTTACAGGGTCTGGTGACAAGCGGGATTTTTCCTTAACCTATTTTTGTTTGCCGTTGGCCGGTACCCTTTTAATGTAAAAAAAATAAATAATAATAATAACATCAAAGAAAGAAAAGAAAATCATGTTGGTAGTAGTGAAGAAAATACATGAAATGGTAATCATATTATTTTGTAACAAAATTGTGAACTGTGGCAATAGAATGAAGTGAAGAGCTGTCAAGAGAGAGAAAAATGAAGATAACGATAAATGCAAAATAAAAACAATTGAGAGAGAGTTTACATTTGGTGCTACAGGTCAGTGCACGTCTGGAAAAGACAGACAGGTGTGGCGGCGAACAGTCTCTACTGTTAGTGCCGAGCAACACATGGCAGAAGGGATGGAAATGGATTATAAATGTAATTCACTATTGAGCTTATGTCACCTGATTTTTCTGTTACAAATTTTAATTCCAATATGATTAAGGATATAAGAAAAAAAAAATTATTACATTAATTTGAAACCTTTGATATTTTGCTACATTGTTTTCCTGGATGTTCATGTATTTTTTGCTCTCTGTTCCCTTAAGCATAGCGATCATCAGAGTAAAGGTCACGTACCGTCAAGGGAAAAGACAAACATCATGAATAGAGAAATAAATAAGAACCAGCCACAACCTTGTATTATCCTGTCATGTAATGTATTTTTTAGCAACATTTTTCAAGCATTATCTATGTTCAATATATTTACCGGTGCCATATGACGCCAATCAATCAATTAAATCTACTATCCTCCTTCCATGCTTCTATGTATTATCAAATTTGTCCCCTCGCTGCTTCAGAAGAAACAGTTCATATAGTGACTGCGATGACTTCCTCCTTCCCTACTCCCTTGCTCTATGGATTGCCTTGTGTCTCTTCTGTTATCTCTCCCTTCACGTACTTCCATTCTGCATCCTCTGCGTCTCTCTCTCTCTCTCTCTATCTCTCTCTCTCTCTCTCTCTCTCTCTCTCTCTCTCTCTCTCTCTCTCTCTCTCTCTCTCTCTCTCTCGCTCTCGCTCTCGCTCTCGCTTTTGCTCTCTCTCTCTCCACATTGCCTCTCCTATTTCCTCTTATCTTTACTGCCTCACCCCGCCTCTACTGGACTCTGCAAATTAATATAAAATGATATGAAGAAAGTTGGGAATAGCGGACTTAAATTATGAAAGTTTCTCTCATATTCGGAAATAGAATTCTTTCATTTTCTAATTTTGCCTCTTTTATGGTATTGCTCAGATTTTTACGTTTTATGTTGAAGTCACTTTAATGGGGCAGAAGGAAGGATATAAATGTTCAGAGTTGAGATTGCCAACAGAAAAACGTTCCGAACGCAAATAAAAGTATTAATGAGGGGAGGCTTCCATCCACATGATGCCCGTTTTATCAGCCTATATAGTTAAACTTTATTCAGATGATCAGCTACCTCAAAAGTAAATACCGTCCCTGAAAATATAACTCCCATCGCATAATCAACTCTTACTCATAGATAAATAATTTCAATCGTATAATCAACTCTCGCACCTCATGTTTAATTTGAGATAGGTTTTTTAAAAAATGTCTTTACAAGCAAGATGATTTTGTCGTCATTGTACAACGCTTGTACTATTCGTAGGTTAAGTTAGTGAGGAGCGTTGCTATTGATATTTCTACCATATGTTATTTTCTTATGCAGTAATGCCCTAATAAAGCAATCATTTTATGTTCAAGGATTAGAATATTATTTCTGACGATTTGTAGACACCTAAAAATTGGGAACCTACACCACGGATTATTTTTTATAGAAATGTAGGTTTTTAATCAACCTTGTTTAATCAGCAACTAGACATCATTCTAGAAATAGGGATCATGTGATTTGTAATGGCAGTGTCTCCATCTTATATAAAGTGAAACAATTATAAGAATTGCTTACTTTAATATATCAAATCATAACGAGTATTCAGTTTCGATTTTAGTCTGGGTGGTTTAGGAAAGTTCTTATTGTGGAAGTCATTTATTGTATTAATTTGAAACTGTTTTCGTACAGTTCATGCTTTTATTTATAAATTGTAATGGGAAATAGTTAGTTTTACTTTCTTTTTAAAGACAAGTGAAGGCTTTTATGACAAATATTCTAACTATACTGCTTGTGTGTGTGCTTCTTTTTTTTTTTGTGTGTGTGTGTCTGTGTCTGTGTCTATGTCTGTGTCTGTGTCTATGTCTGTGTCTGTGTCTGTGTCTGTGTGTGTGTGTGCTGAGAGAGGGTTGAAATAAATAAGAGGAAGATAATATATGAAATGATACCAAGTAATATATGAAAAGAGAGGAGAAGCTTAGGATGGAGAGAAATAGAAAGCGAGAGAGAAAAAAGAGAAAGAGAAAGAGAAAGAGAGAGAAAACACATTACATATATGTATATATTCCAACATTTGAATCTATTATTCCAGATAAGAGTGTGAACGCCAAGGTTGGGACGTGGTGGTGGCGCAGCGCAGCAGGTATGTGTTCAGGTGTGTGTGTGTGTGTGTGTGTGTGTGTGTGTGTGTGTGTGTGTGTGTGTGTGTGTGTGTGTGTGTGTGTGTGTGTGTGAGTGTGTGTGTGTGTGTGTGTGATGACTCTTGTCAAAGCACATACCTACTCAATTTTTGTTCATATTCACACTGATATATTAATCAATTTTATGTTCTTCACTAGATTACAACATGCTCACTGGAATAATCCCGAGCGCTTACCTTCTTTCATTTTCTATATTGCATTGTCATTTGTGTGTGTGTGTTTGTGTGTGTGTGTGTGTGTGTGTGTGTGTGTGTGTGTGTGTGTGTGTGTGTGTGTGTGTGTGTGTGTCTGTGTCTGTGTCTGTGTCTGTGTCTGTGTCTGTGTGCGTGTGCGTGTGCGTGTGCGTGTGCGTGTGTATGCGTGTGTGTGTGCGTGTGTGTGTGTGTTTGTATGCGTGTGTGTGTGTGTGTGTGTGTGTGTGTGTGTGTGTGTTACCAGGTCGATGTAAGCTTCATCACGGTCTTCTGCTTCCTGTCAGTTAGGATATTTTCGTCACTATTACATTTTTTTTAACTCCTAGTGAGAAGGTTCCCTAACGTGCCTATTCCTCCCTCCCACAACCCTCCCACAACCCTCCCACAACCCTCCCACAACCTTCCCACAACCTTCTCCCCTTCCATGTTACACCTCCATTCCCCTTCCACCAAAATGCCCCCTTCCCTTTTCCTCACCCATTTAACAATCCCAGCGCTCACTCCATCCCCAACTCCTTCCCGTCACCCTCCTTCCTTCCCTTCCCCTTCCACTTACTGATGCTTCTTCCCTCACTCCCTTCTTCCTCTCCTAACGCCTCCTGCTACTCCCCACGCCCATGTCCTGTCCTCCTGCTGCGTCTTTTCCTTACTGACAACTTTGCTGAGGTAACAAGGACACGAGGGAAGAAAGGAAAATGTGTATAAAAGAAGTTCCGAGGAAAGAAAATGGTAAATGAAAAACATAAGACGAGAGAGGAGGTAAATATGAGGAGAAGGAAGAGGACGACAAGGAGGAGGAGGAGGAGGAGGAGGAGGAGGAGGAGGAGGAGGAGGAGGAGGAGGAGGAGGAGGAGGAGGATGATGATGATGAAAAAGAAGGAGAAGTGGATGGTGATGGTAGTGGTGTATTAATGGTGATGGTGTTAGTATTTGAAGTAAACCTCAAGAAGAAAGAGGAGGAGGAGGAGGAGGAGGAGGAGGAGGAGGAGACATAAGATACAACACAAGTGGGAGGTGATGTGGGGAAACGCAGGCGATAGAGATTTGTTTACAGCCCACCTGAGAGTCGTTCTTCATGCACCTGCCTCGCCGCTTGGCTTAAAGAGAGGGTGCAAGACGACGGGACAAGTGTAGGAGGCGGGGGGAAGCAGGGGGAAGCTGGGGGACAAGAGGGAAGATAAGGTATTGGAACTGAATAAAATAAAAAAGGAAAAGCATTATAGAGGAGGACGGGAAAGTGAGTGAGGGTGGAAGGGTCACTAATATATGGTTAATGTGTTAGATTGCGATAGGATGCCACTGTTACTTGAAATTCTCTCACTCACTCACTCTCTTTTTCTCTTTTTTCTTCTTCTTCTTCTTCTCTCTTTCTCTCATCATCATTATCAATATTATCATTATCATCATCATCATCACCATCATTATCACAATGTTACTTTAATCTCGCCTAAGTATCCGTGAAGACTGTTTCCTCCCTGCACCTTCACCCCTTTAGCCACCATTTACCACACCCAGGAGACGCAGACGCATGTAACCTCAGTCCCGCAGGTCTTAGGGATAAAATAAGAAGCAGGGTTTTGGTTTCTACACAAGTAAAATTATCAGAAGAAGGTTTAATTTTATCCAATAGAGAGATATGTTAAGAAGAAAACTTGGTGCTGCACTGTGCCAATAACGGATTTGTTTGATGCTAAATAAAATAACCAATTCGAAAGGGTTTGGGCGTCAGTTCATGTTGAAGCTTCTATCCGTGTGTACCTCAGATGAAGGCAGGCAAAACCAGAATGTAAAATGATAGAGTTCAGACATCGTCGTAATTCTATTCTAAATCTCACTTCATAAATCTAAAAAAGTTTGGAATAATAAGGAAGAAAAACAGCGGCTTCCTCTGGCTCTTCCGCTGAAAGGTCTGCCGGACACGGCAGTTCCGTAGGGGTCCCCAGGCACCTTCAGAGGGGAAGATGGTGTTCTAGAAGGCTGTGGCTACGTCAAGCACCTGCACGTGGCTGCCGTTTTGATCTGTGTTTATATACATAATTAATTTCCTGTACACAAGCTTCCTCTATGTCGTCTTTCACTCAAGCATCGTGTGGATACAGCTCAAGGCCTCTCATGTAAAAGTTTGAAATCAACTCTTCTTTGTACCTCACTAACTCTCTCTCTCCCCTTTACTCCCCTTCCTCTGTACCACATTGATCTCGCTCTCCCTTCCCTTCTTTTCCTCCTGCCTCAAAGGATGGTGCCGGCAACGCGTGTCTTCTGTGGCCTCCTCATTGTACTACTTAATGAAATTTTGATGCGATTAATTTTCCTTCACTTTTTTTCTCTTGGTTAGAATAGAAAACGCAGATACAAAAATATGCAAATGTAGACGTATTATTTAGCGTCTGTCCTGATAATGGTAATGAAGAGTGCACGCCGTTGTGAAAGATAATATTATCCATTTATTTATTTATTAGTTCATTTATTTTATTCATTGATTTGTGTGTCTGTTATCTATTCACTTACATATTAAGGGGAAAAAATCAACAGATGTTCAATAATAGTTTTGTCTGTATGTGTCTGTCTAAGAATAATAACGCTAATAATATTTCTGAAAGAGTCCCAATTTCCACGCATTAATGATCTACCAAACACTTTTTTGTATTCATAGGTATATTATGGGCTTACGTAAAATGTGTTAAGTGTGGTGCAATGCTTGGTTAAACAACTAATATTATAACAGAGAGTACTTGGGGTGGAATGTTACGTAGCAGCTCACACACACCGTCTGAGGTAGTCATTCTGTCACCGCCTCATACATATATCAACCCTTCCCTGGCATTACAGTGACGAATGAGGAACGCGTTAAAAACTATCACGCTACCGACACCTGGCACTCACAAAAAGAGGACTGATGGCTGGTACCTCGACCCGGATCAACCTTTGCAAAGAAATTGAGGTCTTGGCCGGGCCTGCTGAACACATCTGATTTACTTTACTGCCGAACGTAGCGGATTCAGACACGCGAGCTTGGAAAGGTGTGTATGTGTGTATATGTGTGTATGTTGGGGAGGGTTGTAAGAAGGAGAAGCGGAGGATAGAAAGGGCATTACGAGAGGGTCGGGAAGGAATATGACACTGCGAGGATTTAGAGTGAAGGGAGGGAAGTATACTAGTGTCAGGGAGGAAGTAGGGTCAACTTAGAGAGAGAGAGAGAGAGAGAGAGAGAGAGAGAGAGAGAGAGAGAGAGAGAGAGAGAGAGAGAGAGAGAGAAAGAGAGAGAGAGAGAGAGAGAGAGAGAGAGAGAGAGAGAGAGCTCAGAGTAAACTTTATATATCTGTGTTTATAAGTATTTTTACCTTATTTATATATCTATTTACTTACTTATCGATTGGTAAGATATATTGTACTTTTTTTCTTTATTTAATCAAGTAACATTGTGACTTACAGCTCTTATATCTGCGTCAACCTCTTGCGGTTATCACTTATCAACTGAATCCCTCCTGCGTCTCATGTCTCGAGTCGCGTTCTCCATCACCTTAATTCACCTCTTCATCCGGCTCTTCTTCCCTTCCATTCACCTCCTCCTCATCCACCTCATCCTCCTCCCTTCCACCCTCACATACTCACGCCCCATCAATTCTTATCACAGCCTCCACCCGCCCCCTCCTCCCATGCTATAACAAATTTGGCTTCCTCCGGGGTCAAGTGCGAGGCGAGAGGTGAGGAGATGGATCATGTGCGTGGTGCCGTCAGGAGAGCTGCGTGAGGGAGCCGTAACTCAGACAGGAGTGCGTGTGCAGGAGGGAAATGAGAGGCATGGCAAGCTAGGAGACTCGGAAAATTGCTGAATCGAGAAAAATAAGTATCAGGAGTTCTTAAGGAAACAATGACCCGTCCAAGGTATGGTAGTGTAATGTCATTCCTTAGTACCAGGAGGACATGTTGCGTGCGTGCGTGCGTTCCTTTATCTGTGGTTGACAAGTGTATTTATGTATTGTTACATTTAAAGTTTTAGCTCCATCATCATTGAAATAGAAATTAAGCAACATGAAATACAATTCAAAGGGATGTTGCATTTTTATAAACAAAGGCTTAAATAGATTTAGTGTCCTCGCTATTCTGGTCCACCATTTTTAGTGACGTGTTGAATATTATTGTTGATTACAAACACAATCCCAATTTGAAAAAAAATGTAAATTGCGGAAGGATCTTCAATACCTTTTTTTTTAGATATAATATTATACACACACACACACACACACACACACACACACACACACACACACACACACACACACACA
>JAPQNM010000043.1:200000-202500 GCA_029783475.1 Metacarcinus magister
CTCTCTCTCTCTCTCTCTCTCTCTCTCTCTCTCTCTCTCTCTCTCTCATACACACACACACACACACACACACACACACACACACACACACACACACACACACACACACACACACACATACATACATACACATACACACACACACACACACACACACACACGGAAAGAAAACTAATTTTCTCAGCTAAGCCTCGTGTAAAGCACCCAAGCTCGGGACTAAATTAATGAGAACAGAGAAAATTATTAGGAAGCAGCGTAGCAGTAACGCCGTGATACAACCAGGACTGGAGGCGCACGCTCAGCCAAGGTAAACATAGACTAAGAGGAAACATTTACGGACAATTGGTACTCTATGTTGCCAGGTAAATGAAGACAGCGGCAAGCAGCAGACTCAGCACTCAGCAGGCAGCACCTACCTTATGTTCCGGTGGTCAGGTCAGGATGTGTTGACCTGCTGACGTAACTCAACACATCCTTGGCCACTGTTGAAACTGTATCGTTTTCATTTACCTTCCGATGAACCTTGAAAATATGCAAAGAAAAGCGCTGCATTAAGTATGTAGTAAAAGCTCTCTGCTGTTGTTGCTTTTCTCCTTAACGCTGCATGTAAGTGCACGTATTGCTATGGCGTTGCAGCTGAGTGAAGGGCCAACGAAGGTCATGTAAGCAGGGAATGAGTGCACGGGATGTGTACACTGGTGGGGCATGTGAGCCTTCTCCACCTGACGACCCCGCGCGGCCTGAGACAAAAGTGGAAGTAAAGGAGGCGGTGATTGGGGGAAGCTGCTGCTATTCTTCTCCCTCCTCTCCTCATTACCAAGCGAATAGGACTCGGCGGGTCATTAACCGTCTCAATGGCTACAAGAGCCTAAATCAAGGGCAGGGATATTTACACGATTCAGCTCCACCCATCGGTCTCCCTTCCATCCCCTGTAAGCCTGGCCAGCCCTCCGCCCTTTCATCCCATCCTCCTTTCCTTTTCACCTTCTACCTCACGAGCGTCCCTTTCTTTCCCTGCAAGCCTGCCCACCTTCCCTTTCTTACCCTCTTCGCCCCTTTTGTCTTTCCTGCATCCTCCTTGTGCTTTCTTAACTGCTCTTAATCATCGTGGTGACCTACAACACCTCTTTCCTCCCTTCTCTTTTTTTTCACTTTCTTGCCAGCCTACTCAGCTTCCTTTTCACTCTCCATCTACTGACACTACCTTTCTTCCTCCTTTTATCACTTGCCTTGCCTACCTCTTGCCTCACTTCCTTTACCAAGCTTCCCTGGTCTTAGGTGTTGCAGCTTGCATAGTTTGAGTCTGAGCGTGTCCGGCGTGCGTGGAATATATTTATACAAAGTTGGCCGCGTTGCTATAAATTTCCCCAACGTCTGACAGCTCAGGAAGAAGGATTTTTATAATCTATACACAGTAGAATACAGGAAGTACTTATCTTTATGCAGGGAAGAGGATCATTTGTGCTGATGTCTATTGGAACGCAGAGAGGCGACGCGGGATGTGATTGTGTTCTAATAATGTCCTAATGGATCCACACATTCCCTCACCAACCTCCTGCTGTGTCCCAAAACTCCGGACGGTGACGAGGGAGTGATTGTATTCAAATAATGTCTTACGAGAGCCCTTAGTCCCCCCTCCAAGTCCAGGCTTTAGTTCATCCTCCCCCGCATTAGGCTGCAGCGTGCGGGTGGTGGCAGCTGCTGTCTGATATCCGAGCCCGTCATCCATTGTGGTGACGGTGGTGGTGGTGAGTCCGCCATACTGGGGTCAAGTTACAGGGTCTGGGGAGCTGCCTCTGAAACACGCCTGGCGTCGTCCGTCAAGGCCCCAGACGAATTGTTATTTTGTTGTTTGGGAGCCAGGTGGGGGTGAAATATTCCCTTTTGTGATAAGGTAAGACTACAGAAATAAGCATTAGCAGCCAGTTGGTGCATCCCAAAACAGCCCCAAAAGATGATCTGTTACGGAATGAGAACCAGCTACCATGAAGAGTATGGATGTGAGGACTGCCATATATAGGAGAGGAGCGGGGAACAAACACTAGCAACTGATTCTCAAGAAGGCTTTTTATCATCGGGGAAGCCAATGCAAGAACCACTAGATGACGCGGAGTTAAAGAAACGCCGTAAAAGTGAGTCCCATTTGGAATATAAAGTGACCCACGGATCCCTAAGAGCGTTGATGCACACTGCTGTTCCAAAAGTGTAGTGTTAGATAAATGTCCTTGAATAGATTTCCTGCACAAATGTGATGTCTGGTTAGAGAAACAAGCTAGAGAACAACGAAAGAAAACCCATTGCTATGAAAGTTAGTACACCACCAGCTGCGTATTGATCAGCTTCCTCCATCCAGCTGCTGCGCCAATTGATTACAAGTTGGCCTTAGTTTGACAACGAATTAATAAAGTTTATGACCCAGTGCAGTTGTGTGTAACTACTTCATGCCTGCTTAGAAGTACATTAGAGGTTCATGCTTACATTTGGGTGCATGTTACGTGGG
>JAPQNM010000043.1:207500-210000 GCA_029783475.1 Metacarcinus magister
AACAGAAAAATAAAGACTCCCTGAGCAAGGTTTAATTACACCACGTGAGGATGGAAGACACAAAAGTTGAGGCAAGGACACAATCCTTTACCTCTATGGGAAGGGAACAACATATCACGCAAGTAATAGCAGGTCCATAACATTAACAGCATTACGACTTCACTAACTACCGCCAGGGGTCGTTAGCGCGGACACCTAAGACTTGGGTCGTCTACAAGGGTCAAGGTGTGAGGGGTCGTACCTTTGCGTCATAGTTCAAAGTAATACATGCCCAAAGTTCCGTTCTTAGTGTTGTATTTTGAAGGTTGTATTATGTACGTAAGCAGACTAGGGTAGAGGGAGAGGTAGGTGGTAGAGGGAAAGGGAGACGTAAATGTGCAAGGAAGGATGAGTGAGGATTTGAGACAAGGCAATTGGAAGGGAGGAAAGGGTAGAGGAAGGGAGGCAGAGATAAGTTTGTGAAGTAGGAGATGGATGGAACAGACTGGAAGAAATGTATAAGGGGTGTGTGTGTGTATATATATATATATATATATATATATATATATATATATATATATATATATATATATATATATATATATATTTATATGTGTGTGTGTCTGTGTATGTTTATGTTTGTGTTTGACGAGGAGTGGTGGTGGAAAATCTAGCCTTCCATGCATGACATTTCAGGGATATGATACTATTAATTTCATATATAAATATTTGACAAGTGCCAGCGTCAGCATCGGATTAATCCGACGAGTTGTCAGTCAAGCGTTGCCATAATTTTATGTGCGAGTAATTACATGCACGGTCGTATACCAGTATTCCTGAGATATAGTGGTTATATGTACGTCAGATTATGTGTGTGTGTGCACTTAGAACTGTGTGTGTATGTGTTTATGTGTGTGTGTGTGTGTGTGTGTGTGTGTGTGTGTGTGTGTGTGTGTGTGTGTGTGTGCGTGCGTGCGTGCGTGCGTGCGTGTGCGTGTGCGTGTGCGTTACACCAGAAGGACTGGCCAAGCGTTATTCAACACACTCGGAGTAATAAGCAGACCCGAAAAACTCAACATCCATTAACACAAGAAATAATAGTTCCCCAAAACCGTCATCTTAGTTAACCACGACTTTATAATCACAACTCGTGGGAGGATGGATTGCAGTGTTGCACATCTAGGTAGGGTACGTGGTGGATACGTGTTCATGAAGCTGAGAAGAGTAGTATTTAGGAATCTAGTGGTTAAAATCGCAAGTGAATCAACAGTGCGGCGTACATGCTGGAAGAATAGTCTTGTATTGTATCATTTAGAAACCCTTTTTGAATGGATCCCACCGTACAGCTGAAGGGCGTATGGCATACATGGGTGGACAGCACTTCTGAATAGAGCCAGTGTCTGGTTGGGGTGGTGGGAGGGGTAATATGGATACAAATTGCTGATTGAAATAAAAACTTAAACAGAGGACTGTAAAAAATTGTAGACCAACTGATGGTCAAAGCCAATAAAGCATCTTTGAGAGAAAAGAAAAAAATTTTGCCCAAATAATTCAGAGGGTGAAATACAGGAGGGAAGAGTTTAAAACCATGTAACGGTGAAATATTAGAATTTACCTGTGTGTTGTGAGGTGTATCTACCACCATCTGCAGTGACGCAACCTTCAAACTGCGCATCTATCCCTCTCCCCACCTCTCTCTAGGCATCACTACGCAAAGATGACGAGAGAGAGAGAGAGAGAGAGAGAGAGAGAGAGAGAGAGAGAAGAGAGAAAGAGAGAAAGAGAGAAAGAGAGAGAGAGAGAGAGAGAGAGAGAGAGCTGTTAGTAACTGTAGCCTGGGATTGGGGGAGCAAGGCAGCAGATGAAAGGCGTATTGCACAACGATGAATCTCAATTGAAAGGTTGGATGTGTATGGGGTAAGCGGGGCGAGGGAGAAGGGTGTAGAAGGGAGGGAAGAAGGAGAGAAAGGGAGGGAAACGGTACGACACTCCCTCTCCCCTTCCTGAACTAACAAAGAGAGCCGCTGGACAGGAAAGTGGAGGTGATCGGGTGAGGTGGAGGGATGAAAGGGAAGCGTGAGGTGGACAGTTGAATGGAAGGACGACTACACACAACTTGTCAACCGTAGATAAGGAAAGGGAACACATGCAGCTTAACATCACAACACGACACATCATAGAATTCATATATACACTTATAACTGTTCATAACATCAACGTTCGCAGAGTTGTTTAGGTGTAAGTGGTGTCAACAGCCTGGTAGTATTAATAGAGTCTGGTTTGTAACGTTAATTTAATGTAACTTTTCTCATGAACCATACACGGGATGTGACACCAGCAGTGGGTGTAATACATAAATGCAGAGGTCAAAAGTGTGCTACATAACTGCGATAATTATTGTTTATTTGTACTTCTTATCTCGATATGATATTTTTATTACATAGATAAATAATAATAGCAGCTTATACCTTCACGCAATCACTCAACCCGCCATCACATTCACACAATTTGCCGTATTGTT
>JAPQNM010000043.1:215000-230000 GCA_029783475.1 Metacarcinus magister
TCATAGCTTTTACACGGTTTCATTTTATATATTTTTCCTGTCCATTACCTTCTGAAGGCTCTCTCTTCCCTCCATTTCATCCAATAAGCTTTGCCTCTTCTTCTCCTCCATCTCACCTTCCTTCCTATTCTTTCTTCGGCCGCATCCCTCCCTCTACGTCTCTCTTCCCCTCTCCGCCTTAACAGTACCCTGGGCAGCGAGGATCAACATATAATCCACAGGGATCCGAACTTGCTTTACTGTCCGAGCCTGACTTAGGGTGTCGTGATCCGTGGGGCAGAGCGGCTTCGGTTGTGAGGAGGATTTTGGGGGGAAGGGATATTGAGTGGTGTTAAGAGGTGAAGAAAGAAGGGAGGTCATGACCCCTAGAGCACTTTAAAGAGGGAAGGTGGAGGAAGGAAATAGGCGAAGGGAATACCAAGGTCTCGGGAAATGGGGGGAGAAATAATACGATATTGCCCTTTCAATAACTTAGAACACTTGGTAGAAAAAGAAAGAAGGTTGGAAGGGAAGTAGAACTAGAAAAGACGCTGCAGTTTCAAACGTGTTTTAAGAGCAGAAGAAAGCGTGTGTGAGAGAGAGAGAGAGAGAGAGAGAGAGAGAGAGAGAGAGAGAGAGAGAGAGAGAGAGAGAGAGAGAGAGAGAGAGAGAGAGAGAGAGAGAGAACATATAATTTATAGTTTCAATCAATGAAATCATATCCACCAAAATTAATCATTTTTTTCTGTAATAAAAGAAAATTACTGAAGTGATGGAAACTTGGGAAGGTAATTGTTCTCCGTGTTGGTGTTTCATAAAGTAAACAAGAATGTCGGAACACAATTTTCAATTTCGGAGGTTCCTCGGCACTCTCATTTTTGTTAACTCGGGAAAACGAAGAAATATTGGCGACGGTACCACTATATATTTTTAAGCTTACTGTATTGTAGATAAGGAAACACAACATCAGAAGCTTATTGTTTCTCACTATATCTCGAGAACTTGAAAAAGGTTATTGTTTGTGCCCCGTAAAAATAGTGTTAATCTTATAGGTAAATGTTGACATGGAAATATTTATTGCCTTATAGCACCGTCTGTACATTGATAATTATTTTGTTCCCGATGGCTGCCTGGGTTCTTTGTTCTCTCAAAATATGTATGTATCTTTGCCTATGGATTTGTTAGGGAAGCGGGCGCTGAGAGAGAGAGAGAGAGAGAGAGAGAGAGAGAGAGAGAGAGAGAGAGAGAGAGAGAGAGAGAGAGAGAGAGAGAGAGAGAGAGAGATTCATGATAACACACTAATAAGAAAAGAACCATCATTTTCAGAGGCGGCGTTTAAGTGTCTCCCAAAACACCTATACCACTTCTAACCTTCCACTCCTGTAAGTAAATCTCAATATTTTTTTAGCGGCATGACTCACATTCTTTCCTATTTTTTCACACGCTGCCTTTTACTTTGACTTTTTGTTCTCATGTTAATTTCATCCCCCCACCCTCACCCGTCCAGTCTGTGTATAAATTAAACCCTCCGGCTCGCTTGTCAGTCTTTTCACCGCATTCACCACTAGCATAACGCACCCTGCAAAGTGACACCTCTGCTGCAGTAACAACTCTACCTCAGCCTCAACCCCTGCTACAGTCACGCCCCTGCCACACCCACGCCCCTGCCACACCCGCCCCTGCCACAGTCACGCCCCTGCTACAACACCCAAGCCCACCTAAAGGTAATGTGCCTCTCAGAGCACATTGGTGTCGTTCATTTAATTAACTCGAGCTGGGAAGAGAGGCCCCTAGAGGCGCTTTTGACGAGAGGAGGCCAGGCGTCCCTCTGAGAACCTGTCGCCCCGCTCAGACACCCGCCCACCCCTTCTCAATGACTTGAAGTTTATTCATAAGACTGGCATGGTCTTAAGTCTCACCATAGCTCCAGGCACTTACATTTACTTCATTAAGGCTTAAAAGGTCTCTTGACCCCATTTCCTTGACTCTTGACTAATGGTGTCTGCCTTGCGCCGCTCCGCCGACCCACCACCTCAAGCTGGAGCACGACACAGGTGTGGAATACTAGTAGTGACCACTTTACGTTTACTTTTATTGGATCTTCTCTCACGTTAACACATTTTTTCTCATATTAATCATGAAGACGACTTTTGAGAATATCAAAGTGAGTACTAGAGCGCAAAGAAAGCATGACTTTGGTGAAAAGTAGAAAATATAACTTAGTAAACATTACTTAATCTAAAGGTCAAAATATCTCTCTATCCCAGTACATTTTGCGGTTCGATTCTTCAGCACTGCACTGGACTGAAGACAATTGAATCACGTCCAATTTGCATCGTGCGGAGATGCTGTTTTCGAGACATATTTCCAGACTGAACTCTATGGCTAGCCAGCACAAGACACATTTGATGTACTGTGGACTGGAAATGTGGTCGAGTGTTGTTGGAAATGGTGGAGGTAGAGAGAGTGAGAAGCTGCCGGTACGTACTGGGATGGAGAAAAGGATCGAAAGTGAGGGGGAAGATGAGTCAAGCTACGAAGAGGGTGAAAGGGATGGAGAAGGACGGATATTTGATCTGGTTTTTAGATTGTGTCGTAAGATATGTTTGTTTTAGATGTATTTGTGAACATTTGATTCAGGTGTTTCCTTTTCAGCAACAACTAGACAGCTACACGTGCCACCCGTCGTTTGCGCTCAACATTTCACAATCATTCATTATTTTACCATCAATTTTTTGTCGTATCACTTAATTGCTTGATTTAATTAATGTATGCAAGTTGAGTGTTCACTTATCTACGACAAATCATGTAAATTTTAAATATTTTTTCCTATTATAGCGTTTTACTTATCACACGTCCCCTTGCGGCTTTTTCCATAACCGTCCAACACCATTTTTTTCTGTTCCTTCCGGTGTGCCGGTCCGCGCCTGGCAAGTCATTATTAAGTAAACAAGTGCTTCTATATTTGACATCTTAAGTGTGTCTTTCGTGCCTCACTGACAGGCGAGAGAATCGAACGTTTTCATTCCTTAATGAAAGCGACGCTTCTCCCGATACTGCCTCAAGGAAAACTACACTAATATTTTATTCAGACCTTTTCCCAGTGGGTCCAACATGCAAGTGACTGTCCTCTTTGTTTTAGCCAAAAAACATATTCGCTTGGCCTGCAAAGTAGATAGAGTCTAGGAACTATATGAAATTGCATCGTTTTATCTTTTACGAAAATTTTGTAAGTCTGGCTGAGCAGCGCGGGCCGTGACCTGACTGCCAACCTGACCATGCTCCTCCACCACTTCCACCTCACGCTGCTCCAGGCCAGATAGATTTTTTTATTATTTTTTTTTCCTTTATCTATATTTCATCCTATGTTTGAGTCTTAAATCTGGAGTATGAAGGAGGTATCTTAATTTATTTTTCCTCCACAAGCCCACCTGGTCACCCGTACGTGTGGCAGTAACTCTCATGTGTTTGTGGTGTAAGTGTGTGTGTATGTGTGTGTATCTGTGTGCGTGTGTGTGTATGTCTATGTGTGTGTCTGTGTGTGTGTGTGTGTGTGTGTGTGTGTGTGTGTGTGTGTGTGTGTGTGCGTGTGTGTGTGTGTGCGTGTGCGTGTGCGTGTGTGCGTGTGTGTGTGTGTGTGTGTGTGTGTGTGTGTGTGCTGTGTGTGTGTGACATTATAAAGTCCTGCCTTGTCGTACCAGGGTCTTCACGTTGCCCAAAATCGCACCTCAACAACGCCCTGACAGCTGCCAATTCTGGATACGTGGTGGCGGAGGAGAAACGCGATTAGATCACTTCAGATTGGATTAGATTAGGGCGACGTTCCTCCGAATGGCGCCCAGAACGCATTGGATATTTTTGAATTCTAAGGACGATAATCTTTCCATACAGGGACAAGTGACGGATTTGTGACCAGTAAATCATATCTCCTCTTCCATCCTTCCTTTATTTCCCAAGTTCCTTCCCTCCACTTTCTTCATCATACATCTATCGATATTTTTTTTTTTCTCTCCACTAGCAGGACTATCTACCTCTTCTCTGCTCATTTCGCTTCGTCCAGGACCAGGTGATTATTCTCCTTTTTAACCACTACACTCTCCCTTTCATCTATTCTCTCCCTCTATCCTGGTCATCCTCTCTTCCTTCCCGCTTTAGTTCTGTCTGGTATAAGAATCTCTTCGTACCGAGTCCCCCTTCCCTCTTCCTGTCTTTTGTATCCCTCACATGGCTCATTCCGCAGCGAGGGTCTGGGAAAGAAGAAACGACTTGCACTAGAATGATGTCCAAAGTTACGCTTAATGTCCTCGAGTGTAGGTAATAATGGTGGTGGTGGTGGTGGAAGATACTTGTAATGTACTTCTGTGCAGGTAGTTTTGCCTAGTTCAAAGTTTGTTATGTAGTCGGCTTGTAATGTAGGTACAGGGTGTGTTGTACTGTATATGTCTGTTTAAGGTAGGATACACTCTTATTCGAGTGTGGCGTGATGTTGGATGATGGTGCCTCTGTGTGTGTGTGTGTGTGTGTGTGTGTGTGTGTGTGTGTGTGTGTGTGTGTGTGTGTGTGTGTGTGTGTGTGTGCGTGCGTGTGCGTGTGCGTTCCTACGTGCTGGTGAGAGTGTGGCTGTCCACCTTTTTGGATACGAGAATGAGTGTTCTTGTAAAGCTTGACTTTTGAATTCTTATCATCTTAAGTAGCTTTTCTTTTTAGTTTGCCACAAGTAAACAAATAATAACATCCTCTACATCACCATCAGTTTTACATTTTTCATATTATCATGATTTATAAGACATTAATGTTCACTAACCGTGTTGGTAATATTTTCCACTCTATTATTTTCTTGGCCACTCGTCTAGAGAGTATTTTCCGGACCATTGTTTGGTCTTGGCCATTTATCCCCGACGACTCGCCTCACCCATTCTTCCTGCCGCTAAATTTGCCCCGAGGACGACGGATCAAGCTTTGAGTCTAGGGCTTTAAGGGTTGTTGAACCGTATACCGTGTGTGTGTGTGTGTGTGTGTGTGTGTGTGTGTGTGTGCGTGTGCGTGTGCGTGTGCGTGTGCGTGTGATACAGACAGACATATATACATAGACAGATGGATAGCCACAAAGGGAGAGAGAGAAAAACAATTATACATACATACAGACAGACAAAAGGGATAATGGAAGGAAAAGAAAACTAATAGAAATAACTGCAATCAATACATAATATTCTATACCAGCATGTGTGGGCGTGTAGTTGATCCTCTGCCAGTGTGTCCTCTGGTGTTGTTGGTGTGGATTATTGAAACTCTTGAAAGGAGGAAGGATAGGTCTTCAATATCACGCTTTGGAAAGGGATGAATTGAGCACAGTGACTTTTTTTCATCAAGAATATTTGCCTTTGAGGATATTTGACATATGTATCATCTACTCGAGGCTGAGGTAGGCAACTGGATGCTGAAGAAAAAATAGAATATGTTTGGTATTATTATTTTTTTACGTCTGTCCTAGACCCTACATGTAAGCAACAGGTACAGATGTGATATCTACACTAGCACTCTGATCAAGTGCTGCTCCTCTTACTCGATAGGCTGAAGCAACAAGCTCAGACTTTTCCTCTCCCCAAATCCTCACAATCCGATATATAAGCCCCTTAGGATTTGTGTCACTGACCTCCATCTTAGAATGAGGTCAGTGGATTGTTCCCCTCCCGAGCTGGTAGTGTTTCGTATTCACATATGAAGCTCGTTTTTTTCAGTTATGCACTCTATTCAAAAAAAGAATTCAATGTGTCTATGAATGGGAGTGTTTCATAAATCTCAATATGTCAGAAGATTTTCATTCAATAGAAATTTAAACATTATAAAAGAGAAATATGATTGTGACGAGTCACGTTCGTCATTGTTGGAAGGCAAATTGGCGTTGTAAATATTAATTTGTTTTGCCACAAAAGCATTCTATATTGTCTTGCTTTTTTATAGACAAAAGTATCTAGTATTTCTACGACTCAAGCAAAATTAATGTAAATTATCAATTTATTACTTAAAGTATTCCAATATCAACGCAAACAACTTCCGCAGACGGTTTTGGATGACAATATTGCAGATATTGAAGGTGCGAGGATAACTATTAAGATCCTGGAGTGATATATTATGTGACTAATGCAATATTTCATGATTTTATGAATGTAAGAATGTAATTCCTCCCACCCAAAGCCCAAGTTTTCGAACTAAACCTACTTACCTGTACGCATGCCTTCCCCAACCCTCCCTACTCTCCCATACAACGCCAGACCCACAGTCTCCAGCACCGTAATGTCTCTGGCCCCTCGTTTCAACGCTTCGGTAAACGAGAGGTAAATATTTTCCACACATACAAGAAGTAGCAACCTTCGTCCTTATGGCATTGTTCATAGGCTCCAGAGTCCCTTGCAAGGAGGCCTCTCACCTGAGGATAGCGATATCTTAGTTTCACTTCCGTGCAGGCGTAAATGTACAAAAATTGGGGTTTTATGAGTTCAGCGCAAAACAGTGTGGCAAATTAAATGGCTGGGAGCATGCAGGAGGGTTCTTGCCTCTTGCTTGGGCCGCTTTGTTTGGTTCAAGTGAAAAGGGTGGAGAAGGGAACCAGTACACAACGTTCAAGCTGGTGTTTCTTTCAATTCTATTTTTATTTTCAATTGTAGGAATTCTCATTTTTCTTCGTCTTCTTTTTTGTTTTCTTCTTTTCTTTTCTTCTTCATTATTATTATTATTAATCTTTATTTTTTTCTTACACTTTTCAATTTCTTCTCCTCCTAATCCTCCTCATACTCCTCCCCCTCATCCTCCTCCCCCTCATCCTCCTCCTCATCCTCCTCCTCCATGTAGACTGGCAGTAAGCACACTCAACACACAAAATCTACAAAACCATGTGTTATAATTCCCAATCGTGTATTAAAACTAAATCAGTCAGATTCTCTCCCATCTTCAAAAAGGGAGAGAGTGAAAAAAAAAATCTTCCTGTCATGGAATTGAATACAGTACCCTATAAAAAAAAAATAAGTTACTAGTTAAAGCTATTTCAGGTCGCCTCTCACAGGAGCGCGGCGTACCTTGATCAGCAGCAATGCCTAGTCTGTCCTCATGTGGCTGCCGGTGATACAAAAGAACGGTTAATTAGATTATAACACCCCTCATTCTCCTGCTTCCTCCATTATGCAATAGCGGAGGGCGTGTCTGGGTCCGGATCCCCGATATTTAAGAGCGAGAGAGAGAGAGAGAGAGAGAGAAAGAGAGTAGTTTTTGGGTAGTGTCTATTGTGCTGGTAGGTGTGGTGTTTGTGATGAGAACCTGTGGTGGTGTGCGCCCGGCATGCTGTTGCTTTGTTGCCGAGCTGCTGTTGTCTGTGTCACTGGCGTCTTGTGTATGTTTTGAATTACTGATGGACATGTTGTTACAGCCGCTCTTGGTGTGCCGTGTGCTCCCTTGTTTGTTTGAGAGAAAGAGAGAGAGAGAGAGAGAGAGAGAGAGAGAGAGAGAGAGAGAGAGAGAGAGAGAGAGAGAGAGAGAGAGAGAGAGTGAGAGTGTGTGTTTGTGTGTGTTGCACCATGAACTTGCCTTGTATTATCAGGGCCAACACAGTGCCGTAAGTGCCTCTTTGTGTTGTCAAGAGTTTCAACTGAACTAAAAATGCCTTTCCTTGTGTCAGAAAAGCCTGGCGAGTGTTGTAAAGGACGTCGGAGAGACCTAGAATGTGTGGTTTGTCGTCTTGGCTTTCAACGTGTTTCATGCGGACTGTGAGGTAGTTTTTGTTATGAACTCTAAGCTGTTGTCAGAAGCTAGAAAGTTGTGTCCCGATCTTGGAAATTATTATGGTGTATTACTAGGAACTGAGATGTGAAGTTAGAAGATGTGTTATTATTTAAAGGTCAGTGAGTGTGTTTGGAGTACAGTATTGTTTGTTAAAGTGTGTTGTTACGGTTTGTGTTGTAAAAGGCTGTATGTGGATGGTGTAGTGTGGTAGGGTGTGGTGTGGTGTGGTGTGGTGTGGTGTGGCTCCGTGGTTGTCGTGGGCGAGGCAGAAATTATCGTGTGCCTCAAAAGGGATTCCCAACCTAATCGTCGAGGCTGCTAGATGGAGAATATTCCCGGAGGCTGTAATTAAGGGATTTTTGTCATCGTTGTGTTATTTATGAAACGCCTAGACTGTTGTTATGACCTAAATGAGTGAATTAATTAGCAAAAATGTCGCCGAGCCCATTTATTACCGACGTTTTGCTAAGGTAACTCTATTTTCCCCCAGATTTTTTGGTGTCTCCTGGTTTTGCGTGGGATATGTGTGTGTGTGTGTGTGTGTGTGTGTGTGTGTGTGTGTGTGTGTGTGTGTGTGTGTGTGCGTGTGCGTGTGCGTGTGCGTGTGTGTGTGTGTGTGTGTGTGTGTTGATTTGCTTGCTTGCTTTGATGTCATAGCTGTACTCGCACATCCGGCAATATATATCAAAATCGTTAATACCCTCAACACCAGACATGATTAATCACCCTTTCACATAGACGAACCGAAACGCAGCCAACACCGAACCACACAGAGGGAGGGAAAATCTGGTCATAAAAATCCACGAACTCTGAACCGCATAGCCATTTATTTCCCCTTTGAGTTCATCTGTCAACCCGCAGAAGCAAAACAAAAGCGTAACCGGGTTCTGATAGGCGGCGAGCTGGTCTTTAGCAGAACCCTCACCCTCTCTAGTATAATTAGAAGCAAGATTGGCACACATTGACGCTGGGTTCAGAAGGGTTCATTGTTTGGCTTCGAAAGGTTATACTCTTATCGATCCATAAATTGTGAGCTCGGTGCTTCCCCCTAGCAAACTGCATAATCGCTATTTAATGATATATCGATGGTCCCAGCAGAGAAGACGAGGCCATTCTGAGGGAGGAAAAGACTGCATAGGGGACGAAGGAAAGTTATGAGTGTTTTATTAGCCGCTTTGAAATTAGTATCTCTCTCTCTCTTTCTCTTTATCTATCTATATCTATCTATCTATTTATCTTTCTCTCTCTCTCCTAGGGGCGTGAGAGAGTGCCACTAGGTCTCAGGTGTCACAGCAATTAGCGGTCACCACACGAGTAGGACTGCTGTCACAACACTCGTTTTTCAAGCGTCTCTCTGGGATTCCAACGTCTCACACCCAACTCTCTATTTCTTTTTTCTCTCTCTCTTTATTTATGTATGTGTGTGTTCTTTGTACTGTTCTGACGTACTATCACCATCACCATCACTATCATCATCATCATTAGCATCATCACTTCCTGTATCCCTATAGTGGCAATAACTCAAAGCAGAGATGCGGAACATTGATAATTCATGAAAAAATTAAGCTCAGCGGAGGAAAGAAAGAAGGGATGAGAGAGAGAGAGAGAGAGAGAGAGAGAGAGAGAGAGAGAGAGAGAGAGAGAGAGAGAGAGAGAGAGAGAGAGAGAGAGAGAGAGAGAGAATGAACAACGAAGTAGAAAGAAAGAAACAGAGAAAGCTTAAAAGATACTTCGCTTTCAATTCCCCAAAATTACCGCGAATAAACCACAAACGATGGAAGGTGGGATGAATGGAGGAAGAGAAAGAGAAAAAAAAGAGAAAAAGTGAGATAGTGAGGAATGGAGAGAGGAAAAGAAGAAGGAAAGGGAAAATAAGATAAGGAAGAATGCCAAAGCAGGTCGTCTCCTCCTCCTCCTCCTCCTCATTCTCCTCACCCTTCTCCTCCTACTTCTCATCTTCCTCCTCATCTTCCTCCTTCTCCTCCTCCTTGCAGTCTTCCTTCCTCACGTTCTCCACGTATTTTTCTCCTCCCTGTGGAATCTTCCTTCTCAGTTTCCTCCTTCTCTAAGATAGGAAAAAATACCATTCTTTGCTTACGTTTTTCTTTGCTGCGTCTTTGCCTCACCTTCTATAATAGCGGGCGACGTGTCTCCATTTTCGTCTCCTAGCTTCTTTGGCCCCTCCCTTTCCCCTTCTTTCTTCCCTCCATAGTCATGTGATCTCCCAAGAGGATCTGACGTCATTGACACTCCTTATCCTCTTTCTACCGCCTATCTACCCTCCCATCCCCCCCCTTTTTTTTTCTCTCTCTCTCTCTCTCTCTCTCTCTCTCTCTCTCTCTCTCTCTCTCTCTCTCTCTCTCTCTCTCTCTCTCTCTCTCTCTCTCTCTCTCTCTGTTCCTTTTCCATTATCTTTCTTTTGTTTTATTGTTATTTTTATTTACCTCGCTCTCTTTTTGTTCATTATTATGGACTATATGTATATTTTTTTCTTTCTCTCCCTCTCTCTCTTGTGTCAATTCCAGTGTGTTGTATTTTCTCACTTTCTTTATGCTCACTCTCTTCCAACTTCTTTATTACATCATTTTAGTGTCACATTCAATACGTTATTTGTATGCGTGTATTTCTTTCTCTCCAAGTCCTTTGTATCTATTTCTTTCACTTTACGTCCTTCATTATTTAAGTTTACCGATCCCATGTTTCGTTTTCTCTACCAGTTTTGTTTCTTATCATTTTTTCGTCAACACCATCGTACTCTGCTTCTCCTCCTCCTCTTCCTCCTCCTCCTCTTAAATATCCACTCCGTACCTACATCTGCACTACCTCATACTATGCCACACGCACAGGTACACACAAGGGAGAGTACGCATACATGATAGGTTGAATGTATTTTGGGTCTGATTGACTGCTGCCTTCCTGAAAAGCGCTAGGTAAGGATGCAGCATTACCCTTAGATATCCACACTTTACTTATACTACCGTTATGTAAGGAACACAACGATAACCAACTACACACACACACACACACACACACACACACACACACGGCGATGCGGCGGTACATAAAACCAGCACTCAGCAAGCACAATATTATCTCAACCATTACCGCGCCATTTTTCTTCCTCCTCCTTCTCCTCCTCCTCCTCCTCCTACTCTTCTTCCTCTTCCTTCTCCTCTTCCCGCCATCACCACCATTACTGCCACCATCATCACCACCAGAAATGCCATCATATTCCTCGTTGCTGCATCGCACTGACATCATTACCACCGCACATTAACATCTTTACTGCTATCACCACCACCACCACCACCACCACCACCACCATCGCTATCGCCATCCTATATAATATTGTGAACTAGGTACCTTTTACCCACTAATGAAATGTTCCATCTTCTCAATTTTACTTTCTCTGGGTCAATTTTTTTTTTTCTTCATATATTGGTGTGTTTATGTGTAAATTTAAAAGTAGAATTGAGGAGTGAGTTGAAGTTGGAAAAGTACTCGTACCCACATATTGCTGTTCAGTCAGGATAAAAGTTAAATTGTATTCTCACCCAGCTCTTTCTTTAACATTTATGTATTACTACTCTCTCTCTCTCTCTCTCTCTCTCTCTCTCTCTCTCTCTCTCTCTCTCTCTCCTCTCTCTCTCTCTCTCTCTCTCTCTCTCTCTCTTCCTCTTTTTCTTGAGAACACTAACGCCGCCACCACCACTCCCGCCATCCCATCCCATCCCATCCCATTCCATCCCATTCCATCCCACCTCATCCCATTCCACCGCCTCCACACACTCCCATTTCCCTTCCATTAAGTCCTCGGTTCTTTCCACCTTCCCTTCCCTCTGCCTTCATTCTGAGTCACCGCGCCCTCCCCTCCGCGCCGTGCTCACCCCCTGCTCTGATCCGATCAAGAAGGAATATTTCAAGGTGTCTCTCAAATCAGTAGGGCGGGAAGCCATACCCTGGTGTCAGGTATCATGGGTGAGGGAATAGGGGAGAGGGGAAAGGGAGGGGGAAAGGGGAAAGCAAAGGGAACTAGAGGAGGGGGAAGGAGGAGGAAAAGGGAAATTCAGCAGGGAATCAGAAGAGCTTATTTGGACGGAAAGAGAAGCTGAAAGTAAAAATTATTCATAATAAAAATATGGAAAGTATAGAGAGGAGAGAGTAGGGAGGAAATACGGTAGAGAGAGAGAGAGAGAGAGAGAGAGAGAGAGAGAGAGAGAGAGAGAGAGAGAGAGAGAGAGAGAGAGAGAGAGAGAGAGAATAGAGTAGGGTAGAGTTACCAAAGGAGAGAGGCAGGTAGAAGAAAGGAGGTGCATTACTCTCCCTTGAGGCACCAACGCTCACAATGTTCTCACACTCTCCTTCAGAACCTCAAGGGAAGTCGAAATACATCTTCCTCCTTGGTGATGAGTGGGAAAGGAGGGGAGAGGGAGGGAAAAGGAGGGGAGAGGGAGGGAAAAGGAGGGGAAAGGGAGGGAAAAGGAGGGAAATAACTGTTAAGGTCGAGGAGGGCATGCGAGGGAAGAATGGGAGGAAATATCAGAACGTAAGACAGGAAAAAGGTGGTGAAGTAATGTTAGAAAATAAGGGCATGGAAGAAAAAAGAGGAGGAGAGAATCATTACAGTAGTGGACGAATATATATTTTTCACCTATGTACACCTGTGTTTTAAGGGCTTCCTACCAATATCTCATGTGGAAAAGAGAGAACGGGAAGGAGCGATTAAAAAAATGAGGGAAAAATACAGATATAACGCAGAAAATCATTATTATTATTATTATTATTACAAAAATGGACGTACACATATTTATCGTAGACACGTATACCTGAATTTTTTTTTTGTGGGGGTTTATAACTTTATCAGTATTACGTGTTCCTTATACATATTCCGTCCACTGTATCATTATCCTTGACTGTCTCCTTGGTCTTGTTTTATTCAGGGGCTCACTTTCCCTTCTCCTGTTCCGTGATGTAACCGACCGACGCAACATTTTCCACACAATATTTATTTACTGTTTTCATTATGCGTGTGTGTGTAACAAGTAGGTGTTTAATAAGGTTAGTTTTTTTTTATCAATTTAATTTTCTTGTTATTAAATCATTCTATTACTCATTGCACTATTTTTCTTTCCTCCTCTTCTTCCCTTTTAACTATCATTCTCTTTCTATCTCTCTCTTCCTTTCCATACTTGAAAAAAGGTCTCTTCCTGCCACTATTTGCCACTCACTCACTCACTCATTCACTCACTTCCATTCCTTTTCTCTTTCCCGCTTCCCACCACACCTTTCCTTCCTCACCTTCCCTTCACCTTCCTTTCACCTTCCCTCACCATCTCCGGAATTCTAATTACACTTGATTTAATTTTTCACCCCCATTCTGCCGGAGTTTAATTGGCACTTAGGTTTTGATGTGCTTCTGTCTCTCTCTCTCTCTCTCTCTCTCTCTCTCTCTCTCTCTCTCTCTCTCTCTCTCTCTCTCTCTCTCTCTCTCTCTCTCTCTCTCTCTCTCTCTCTCTCTCTCTCTCTCGCTCTCTCTCGCTCTCTCTCTCTCTCTCTCTCTCTCTCTCTCTCTCTCTCTCTCTCTCTCTCTCTCTCTCTCTCTCTCTCTCTCTCTCTCTCTCTCTCTCTCTCTCTCTCTCTCTCTCTCTCTCTCTCTCTTTATTACTATCCATTTGTCTATGTATATCTGTCTTTCTATACAGAAAGACAGATATACATAGACACACACACACACACACACACACACACACACACACACACACACACACACACACACACACACACACACACACACACACACACACACACCGGGAGGGAAGAAAGAATAGGAAGAAAGAATAGCGTGGAGGAATGGAGGGAGAGGGAAGGAGGGAATATAGAGGGATATGGAGGAGCAGAGCGAAGGTAAGAAGGGAGGGAAGGGAGGAAGGGAGGATTACAATGCGGGTCTGGAAGTATCATGTTTCTACCTACATACCAGAACTCTCTCCCTCTCTCCCTCTCCCTCTCTTTTTTCTCTATCTATCTACCTATCTTAATCTATCTTTATCTATGTTTACAATATACACACACATACACACACATGAATACAGAGAAAGAGAGAGAGAGAGAGAGAGAGAGAGAGAGAGAGAGAGAGAGAGAGAGAGAGAGAGAGAGAGAGAGAGAGAGAGAGAGAGAGAGAGTTAAGTGGTCGTTGGCAACCTAGTCATTGTGGTATGATGGGGTGGATCGCGTGTTGGTAGTTAGACGGTGCGTCTGAGTGCGGTTGAAAAGTAGGCACCAATGTGGTTAGCGGGCAGGGGAGTGTGGTTGAAAGAGGACCGTAAGTGTGGCATCGTTGACCTTGAAAATAGTACGGAAGTAAGTGGTGCAGTGAGCTACAACCTTCCTACGTACAACACGCTCATGAGAACATGCTTATACCTGGGCGTCATTTAGTCTAACTTGTAACTTTGGAATAATTGAGTTGAACCAGTTGTCTGCTTGGCCTCCCAACCGTATCAGCCGAGTAGCACCACTTTGCAGGCGGGCCCACCTTCCTCCCTTCCGCTTCCAACTTCCTCCTCTCAGCCAACTCGCAGTGAGGTGCACAGCGTAATGAAGCATTAATATTTCTCCAATAATCAAACCAAAGGTGCCGAGCAAAGATTTCACTGAAGTTCCTGAAGCTAATACAAAACTGTTCATATACTCATGATAGTATTAGCATTTTCTTTTCATAATTTAGAAAATATATGTATTTCACCTTTCACAAATTTCCATAATCCACTAAAGCTTTCCTTCATGAAAAACACTTTGACTTTGGCCAAACACCCGAGTCCAGCAAAACACCATAACACATCCCCTCCCTGCACCGCCTTGTCGTAAACTGAAGAGCCTTTATTAGGACGGAATAAAAAATGGAATCAAACTAACGTCACTTTCCAATCCCATGAGTTTGATTTTATCTTCTAATAGATTCCCCCAAAAGCTGGATGTAAACTCAGAGTTTTATTGTGACTCAATTTAAGACCCTCGAGTGGAATGAGGGAGGAAATTCGAAGCCTCTCGTCGCACGCCAGGTTATGAGCGCCCCTCGCCCGTCACCATCGATTTCCAGGCTTAAAAAATGAATTTCCCGCTTATGGCCAATTCGTAGTCGAGATTTGAGCGGCGAGTGTCGAGCGCAAGGCGAATTATCTCTCCCTGAGGTCGTCTTTCTCCCCTCCCATGGGTCGTACATGTAGGTTGGTCTATCCTTCAGGTTTA
>JAPQNM010000043.1:235000-252500 GCA_029783475.1 Metacarcinus magister
GTGGTGACTCCTCGTGGAAAGATAAAGTGTTAGGAAGGTTGGCTGTTCTAGAATTAACATGTACAGATACAACATGCATGATAACTTTTCATTACAAAATTATATATCGTAAATACTTTTTCTCTTCTTATTTATCAATGCACTGAGATTCCATACTGTGGTGATGTGGTTATTTAGGAGAGAAATGGTTGGTTAGCCTCCATTATCGGAATTTAATTAAAAAAAAGACTTTTGGAAGACTGTTATGAAAATTGAAATGTTTTGCAAGGGTGTATGAGAAACTGATAAATTAGATGTAAAACTATAAAGAGGGGGAGTGCATGAGAACTGTTGTAATAGAGGAACATCTGCGTAGCATTGTATTGAGTAAAATGCCCCAAAGGTTAGCTTTTGGCTCAATTATCTTCCTAATTTACGTCAGTGATATATGAGGTGGTCGAAGTACCAGTAGTTATTTATATCAACGAGTTTGCTTACGGTGCTGGGATTATGAAGAAAAAATAAATATTGTCGAAAAATATGAAATAAATGTAAATTATTGCTAAATTTTGGGAAGGAAAAGCATGTGGTCAATGTACAGGAAGTGGTGGTGAAGATTTTCCAAGTATCCTCGAGTGGTTTAAATTTATTAGGTTAAGTGGAGCACTGCGGGAATGGTGAGACTTCATTGTGATATGGACGAAGGAATGTTGAAAGTGTTGACATTAGATACTAGACTAAAAATTGAGTAGATAGAATATTTGAGATTATTTAGAATTCAAGTTATTTGTCAGAAGATAATGTGGACTTGATAGAATAGGGTCGTAATGGGCCAGCATACCTTATCCTTTCATGAGTATACCATCAAAACACTCCATTTGAATAAGGCAATTGAGTTACACCTTGAAGAGTTTACCTGGAAGAGTTGAGGATATAAAAACAACCAGCCTTCTCACTTAGCTTTGATATCATACTGTAATCAATCAGGAATTTTGTAATATGATTTTTTAATGTTTAATTTCTTATAATTCCAGATAGTTCTGCAAAGGAGAATATCAGAGTGGCAAATGGAACTACTTGTGAGTACTTCTCTTGATTGTGTATGTTTCTGATTGCACAGGACGTGTGTGTGTGTGTGTGTGTGCGTGTGCGTGTGCGTGTGCGTGTGATGGAATATCATCTATAACGTTTCATGAATCTCATGTCGATGCCATTATGAAAACTTAATAATACGTATATTTTGTCACATGATATTCCTTCGCCATACAACTATGAATAACACACATGTAAAGTCAATATGCGCACACACCCCCACCCCCCCCCACACACACACACACACACAGACACAGACACACACACACACACACACACACACACACACACACACACACACACACACACACACACACACACACACACACACACACACACACACACACACACCCCCCTTTAAGGGAAGATCACCACGCCTTGTGTTCCATAAATAGTCCACATCGGCCTTATGTGTAAGGTATTTGTTAGGCGGAAGGAGGCGATCCTAACGGCCTCACGCACCTTCTATAACAGTCAATAGCGCCCTTCAGCACTGCTCTATCACGTTTAGCACATAATAGCAGCCCTCCAGACCTTCACCAATGGCCTCAGTCGTGAGAAATATGTATAAAGGCGTTGCACCCTCCCTCCTGCTCTCCTTACTCTCTTCTTCGCAGTGTCCTCCGGGAGAGAGGTTCACGCGCTATGTAATGTTTTTGTTTTTGTGGCGAAAACTCTTATTAAAGCTTATGAATTTTTCGTAGGTTTTGCAAAGAATAGTTGTTGTCCTCTACTATTTATGTTTATCTTTCAGTATAAAACATTACGATAGTTTGTACACACTGACAAGCAATGTATGCTGTTGATATGTCGTGACATGACCTACCAATTCTCCAATGTAAGGATGGAAGAAAATCGTACATGCCACGGAAGCCACCCTCTTACACCACTCTCAAGTAGTAGTTCCCAAACCGACCTTACCTTGAGGGAAATACTCTCACTGTACTATAATTTTGTATCGTAAATTTTGATAAAAGTCAGACGTACCCTACGGTACTGTACCACTATACTACCAACTTTGGCTGCGCACAGATGGCTCTCCTCGGATTCGTAAGGAGACTCCCTGGTCAAGACGTAATCTTAATACATTATCTTCATCTTGGAGAATTTGTAAAGAATAAAGTGGGGTAAATAAATAAGAAAAAGTGTTTACGTAAACAAATATTTAAAAAATAAATTAATTACCTTTATTAATTTGCATACCTATTAGTGTGTGTACGTACGTATATATGTGTTTATGTATAAAATTTGTTTCATTATTTATCTTGGACCACCTGCCTACTGCTCTTTTAGTTTGGCTTAAATAATTGATGTTGTAACTGAAACTTCAAACTCAATTTATATGGCTGTCCTTTAACTATTTTCTGCGGAGTGAATAACAGATGCATGAAAAGTGGCTAGGAGTTCAAACACCAATTGTGAGCCGACAACACTAATCACCACACTCAGAGGAACAAGGAGTTTCATGTTTATTACGCTCATATTTTGTGACATTCTTTCTCGACTTCATTTTTATGCCTTGCTTGGAATGTCACCTTCAATGTAAGAACCAGGAAGGAAAATTGCATTAAAACCATAATCAGTTTTGTCATTATTCTTCTTATTCTTAATAGCTTTCTCATTTTTTATATTCTTCTTCATCATATATTACAACCACAACCACCACCACCATTACTATTACCACCCAAAACCACCACTACTGTTTTGGGTCACCACAGTGGACCACTTGTCTTCCACTCACCCTGTCCTCTGAATCTTTCTCTGTCACGCCTCCCTCGCCCTATCTATAAACCTCCTTCTTTGGCATTCCTCTTCTCCTCCTGTCTGGTGGTTCCATTCCAACATTCTTCTCCTTACATATTCTGCATCCCTTCTCGGCACATTCTACTGGCAATAACATTTTTTTACTATTTGAATTCAGAATCGCACCATATCTTAACCTAGTTTCTCCTGCTGGTTTCCATTTTATTGGATTTTCATATCAATTTCCATCATCTTCCTTTACTGATCAATTTGTTCAATAAAGGAAAATTGTCTTCGAAATACATACTTGACCCTTAACCTAACTTGTATCCTGTCAGCTTATTCCATCAAACTTTTGTCTCCTTTGAGCTTTTGCAATCAAAAACTTATTTCCATATCTTTGTTCACTCCTGTGCTGTTACTCGACTCAATAAGGCGGAAGGATTCAATCATCATCCCTCTTTTGAGTTCCAAGGCCATATATTTTTTGCATTAACTTGTATAGTAATTGGTAATCTTTGGGTAGTAATGGATGGTGTTGGGTGGTGATGGGTGGTGTTGGGTGGTGATGGGTGGTGTTGGGTGGTGATGAGTGGTCATTGATTGTGATGGAGACGATAGGTGATGAGTGATGGGTGGGTGATGAGGGAATCATTAGGTACGGGTGTGTAATGTGATGCCAAATGATTGATGATTACATAATGGTGGTAACTTGTGGTGATGGGTTGAGATAGGGCTGACTAGTTGTGGTATGGTTGAGGAATATCATCATCATCATCATCATCATCATCATCATCATCATCATCATCATTATTATTATTACGAGAAAGCCTTAAATACAACTCCATAAGTATAGCACTTTGTATAAGAAGAAAAATATATCATCAGCAAACATGAGTCATTTGTAAACTTTGTCTGTGGTGGTGGTGGTGGTGGTGGTGGTGGTGGTGGTGGTGGTAGTGTATATGTGTGTAGTGTTAGGCTGGCTGAAGGAGGAGGAGGAGGAGGAGGAGGAAGAGGAGGAAGAGGAGGAGGTACAAGTGGAGGAAAATGAAAAAGAAGAAGAAAAAAAAAGTAAGTAGGAAAAGAGGGAGAAGGGACTAGAGTAGGAGGAATAGAGGTAAGAAGAGAGAGAGGGAAGAAGGAGATAAGGAGGTGTTGAGTGAGATGTTATACCCCACTTTCCGGGTGAGGATGAACGTGAGTGAAGAGGGTAACAGTGGAATGTGAGGAGTGGCGTGGCGTGGCGTGGCCTGAGGGTGTCATATACAAGAGAGAGAGAGAGAGAGAGAGAGAGAGAGAGAGAGAGAGAGAGAGAGAGAGAGAGAGAGAGAGAGAGAGAGGGAGAAAGAGAAAGAGAGAGAGAGAGAGAGAGAGAAGGAGAGAAGGAAGAGAAAATGTATATATCGCTCTAATAAGCATGAGGTAAGGTTAAGATGACAATTATTTAGTGAACGTGCTAACCATTGCCCTTTCAGCTAGACACAAACATAAGATGACGGATGGATAAGAAGATAGTACAGGGTGAAGGGAGGGAAGGAGAAGGGAGGGAGGTATAGCATGTTCAAGTAGAGAGAAGGAAAATTAACTGAGTAGTGCAAGGGTAATTCCTACGGGTTAACACAGTCGCCTGGAAGCAACTATCGTCACGTGACCCGCCAAAACCTGTGATTAGCCAGGAAATAATAACAAGGTCTCGTCCTGACTCAAATTTTCTGGATAACTCAATGTCAGTTGTTGTTGTTGTTAATGTTGTTGTTGTTTTCTCTCTCGTTTACCTCTTCTAACCATTGCATTGGACCTCAAATATCAATACCAACACACACACACACACACACACACACACACACACACACACACACACACACACACACACACACACACACACACACACACACACACACACACACTGCACCCACCTAACTATTCTATCCATTCACCTCTACCTATATCTCTCCCTTTCTGTTTCCCTCCCTATCTCTCTCTTCTCCTTTAGCTCCTCCTCCTTATCCATCCTATATTCCTTCTACTAATCCTATTATTGAGCCGAGTAAGTCCTTCCATTTACCTTCCTACCTGCGTCTTCCACACTCCTCCTCTGACCTTCTTGATCCTCCCTCCTCCCTCCCTCCCTCCCTCCCTCCCTGCCTCCCTCCCCTTCTGAGTAGTGTTGTTGTAAGGGTAGGTGAACATTCTCTCCCAGGTAATGTTCACTTTAATCACAGTAAATTCCCGCAGGTTCCCATAGAGGGTCACGAGGCTACCACTGGATTAGGACTTGTGTTATGTTTATGTGGTAGCTTCTATGTTGTGGTATAAGCAAACACGCACACTCACACACACGCACGCACACTCACACACTCGCACACTCGCACGCACGCACTCGCACGCACGCACTGGCACACACACACACACACACACACACACACACACACACACACACACACACACACACACACACACACACACACACACACACACACACACACACACACACACACACAAAAATGAGGATAACATCAAAGGTAAAACTTGTAAATGTTTATGAAATTGTGAAAGCAAACTTTGTGGTGTGTTTTCAGAAATGTTCGAGGTGTTCACCCTGAAGAGATATTGAAATATAAAAGAAAGTTTGGTGTTCCAGTTTCATAGTCTTTCTGGGTGTGCTACATGTTAAATCAACATGTTCTTCTTTTACTTTTTGTTCTTCTTCCTCTTTTTTATTATTTTTATTTTATTTTCCTTTTGCATCCTCCTTTTTTTCTTCTTTTTCTACTTCTTCTTCTTCTTCTTCTTCTTCTTCTTCATCATCTTCTTTTTCTTATTCTTCTTTTACTTCTTCTTCTATTTCCAACCCTTACAACATAATAGGAGAATGTTGACCGATTATTTTGACCCCAAGGTTGGTGAAATTTAACCCTACGACCTCCGATGCCACACACTTACCACACCAAACTTTATGTAAAAAACAGTAACACGCCTTACCTACCTAAGCATGGGAAGGAGGAAGAGAAATTGAAATGTCGGATCCTACAGTACCTGCAGGCAACGGTATATATAGCATCTGGAGGCATCGGCACTGCTCTGTTTTTATTGGAATAGTTGCCTGAAGCCTCAATATATAAGATGACACCATTGTTTATTTACATCAGGGAGCATGTGGTGTAGTGTAGTTACAGTACCTTTCTTATTGGTCAAATCGAGTCGGCTTCGTGCACATAAATAAAGCTGCAATATTGATTCTAGGGTTAAGTGGGTTTAAAGTTGGAGGACTGGTAGTGTTGGATTGCTACCGAGTTGTGGGTATAAAGAGAGTTGTCAATACCAGGTGTGTACAGAAGGTTATTGAATTATTTAGAAGCTAAGGAAGTATGCATCAGCAGTGTGGTTAATCTTGAACTGAAAGGAATATTTTTTGTATGACTTTTTTCACGTCACCGAGAGTTCATTGCATGTATGTAATTGAACTGGTTTCATTGACAGTGCTGAAAGAGAGAGAGAGAGAGAGAGAGAGAGAGAGAGAGAGAGAGAGAGAGAGAGAGAGAGAGAGAGAGAGAGAGAGAGAGAGAGAGAGAGAGAGAGAGAGACCTGTGATTATTATTATGTACAAATTCTTTCATAAATTATAACTACCATACCGTAGGTTTCAAAGCTAAGATAGGGATAATAATTTATTCACAATTTTTTGACTTTAATATTCATGTGACCTGCTTTCATTTCATAGCTCTGACCATTGGCTCCTCAGATGCACTTTGATCTATATGCTTGCCTATATATATGCTAATATTTATTATTCTATTCAAATACTATGATAATTAAACTTTTTTTCCTCCTCCTCCTCCTCCTCCTCCTCCTCCTCCTCCTCCTCCTCCTCCTCCTCCTCCTCCTCCTCCTCCTCCTCCTTCTCGACCTCCTCCTTTTCTCCGCAATCAACAATCACATCTTCCTCAATCATCACGAGGACGATGTTGTTGTTGTTATTATTATTATTATTATTGATGTTGTTGTTGTTGTTGTTGCTGTTCTTCTTTTCTTCTGGGACTACTTTTCTTTTCTTTTCCTTTTATCCTTTTAATTCCTTCTTCTAATTCTGCATCCTCTTTTGCAATATTGAGAACGTCCTGCAGATAAACCTCACTCCGATAAAACTGGTCGGTCCATCCTCATCAAATATTTCTCTTTCGTTTTGATTAAATTTTCATCATATTGTAGAAAACAGAGAAAGAGAGAGAGAGAGAGAGAGAGAGAGAGAGAGAGAGAGAGAGAGAGAGAGAGAGAGAGAGAGAGAGAGAGAGAGAGAGAGAGAGAGAGAGAGAGAGAGAGAGAGAGAGAGAGAGAGAGAGAGAGAGACGACAACACAGGGAAGGTAAAGGAAGGCCGAGGGACAAAAATACTCAAATTTGACAATATATAAATTAAACTGTGACAACTTTGAATGCATTGAGAGACTGACTGATTGTGCATCTCTCTGTATCTCTTTCTCTTTTTTTTCTCTCTTTCTCTTTCTCTTTCTCTCTTTCTCTCTCTATCACATATAGAAAGCAAAATAGAAAGAAATCAAATCAAATGATTGGCTTTCCTCCCTTTTTTCGGACATAAATGAATTACGCCAAAAGTCCCGACGCGGCAGTGTGTGGTTTTCCCTTGTTAGGTTAGAAGGGGAATGTTCTTTTTTTTTTGTATGTGTGTGTGTGTGTGTGTGTGTGTGTGTGTGTGTGTGTGTCTGTGTGTGTGTGTGTGTGTGTGTGTGTGTGTGTGTGTGTGTGTGTGTGTGTGTGTGTGTGTGTGTGTGTGTGTGTAATTCACCACGGTCTTGCCAGCTTGCCAGCCATCACACACACAGCAATTCCTTTGTAGAGGATGTTGATAATCTATAAATTAATGGTTGCAAGTCTGTGTATTGTTTCTGCGTTATACTTAAACTCCGTTGTGTATGCTTATATTCTGTCTATCTCCAGACAAATGCGTACAAAAACAATGCTACTAGGCGTTATGAAGACTTTACATTCCCGTCATTTGCTATAAACATCTGTGAACCCCTTCTCCTCTGCTCAGTCTACTTTATATAATTGATGGGAATGTTAGAATGATTTACAGGAACAGCTTAGGACGAGTTCCCAAATGACTATATAATAATGCTTTGTCCTGTACACTGATATTTTAACTCTTAAGTACTGAGACGCCGTGTTTCAGTACTCCGACTCCTTTGTATTTAATTTCATGATTATAAAGAAAAAATGTTTGCCAGTATGCTCGTTTTGGTATAATGTCTCTGGATTTAAACTGTGTTGAAACATGAATATAGATGATATACAACACTTTAATGCATTCCTAGTCTGATTTTGAACACTGTATACATGGAACACTGTTGTGTGTAGGAACAAAATGTAACCACAAATTGAGAGAGTAAAAAGCACTTGTGTGTGTTTGTATTTTTTTATGTATATATCTAGTGTGGGTGTGTGCGTAGTTGTTTGTGTGTGCGTATATGTGTTAGGGCTCCCACTCTTTTGAAGTATTGTTGATATCATATCTTTCATTTTAGATCACGATTTCACAGGAAATTAATTTCAATTCTTTTCCAAGTACATTTCTTGTCTTCAAAATGTTTTACACTTCGGCTAAGTAAAACATCAAATGGCTTGAATATTTCACTCTCTCTAAGGTACAGGTACAATTATGAAATGTGATACTTAAGTGCACGCATAAATCCTTTTCTTGAAACTATGTCCACTTTTGTAATTGTTTATGTGTGTGGGGGGGGGGCGGTGTATGTGTGTGTGTACGTAGGTTAAACTGAATAATTCATACCTTGGTAGAATAGAGTTATTTGTCCCTCTCCTTCATCCTCCTGTAATACTGGTTTACAAATGGGAGTGAAATGCCGTAGATTTTGGCCTCAGCATTACATAATCATAATTAGCTGATGTAAAACCATACGAAACCTTACATTATATTGAAGAAATTCAGCGTACTAAATCAACGGCCAAAGTTAAATGTCAACCACAGTAAGGAAGGCTACAGGACCTTGGCTTTGATTACTGCCTCTCATCATATTTTTATTCAGTGGTACACACACACACACACACACACACACACACACACACACACACACACACACACACACACACACACACACACACACACACACACACACACACACACACGGGGATGGTGACAGATGGTGTGGCGGTCTTGGACTACCCAAGAATGGACCTACAATTTATGACGGGTCTTTGCAGGTCACAAATATTCTAGCCCTCAAAAAACGTAGCGCTTTGTGACGATTTATTGGACTGAAAAGGTTACTGGTGGTACCAAGTGTGTTATTTCGTGACCTATAGATGCCTCGCTCTCTTCTCTGTCTGGTGTGTGGGTGTGTCGGTGTGTGAGAGGCAGTAACCAAGGGCAATGTGCTATAGCCTTCCTTACTGTGCTGGTCTATTCAGTACTGGTGCTGCTGACCAAACCTTCCTTACAACGCCTAGCCATCATTCACTCTTTCACTTATTTACTCACTCAATAACCTCATTTCCATAAATATTCAGTTGATTTTAGTTTGTCAATTTCTCCTCCTCCTACTTCTACTTCTCTTACTTCTCCTTCTCTTACTCTTCTTTTTTTTCCTCCTACTTCTCCAATTTTTTCTTCTCCTTCTCTTTCTCCTTCCCCTTCTCCTTCTCCCCTTCTTCCTCTTTCTCTTCCTCCTTCTCCTCCTCCTGGTTAGTGAACAAAAAACTTAACATTATTTTTTTTTCCATACCCATAATGAGGAGAAAAAAATACGTTGTCATACAAACTATTTAATCAATCGAGTAACGGTTTCCTTCAATTAACAGTAAATGGGACTCTTCAGAAAGACGCGAAATGTATCTTTTAGCGTTGTTTTAATGAGGAAGGGACAAGTTTCCTAGAATGTGTGTACTATATGTTTATCCTTTTGTCAAGCTGTCTGTCTAGTTTGTGTGTGTAGAGGGGGGGGGATCTCTCTCTCTCTCTCTCTCTCTCTCTCTCTCTCTCTCTCTCTCTCTCCTCTCTCTCTCTCTCTCTCTCTCTCTCTCTCTCTCTCTCTCTCTCTCTCTCTCTCTCTCTCTCTCTCTCTCTCTCTCCTCTCTTTTTTTTTCTCTCTCTAGGTCACAAGTCCATGAGTATAATCCCCAGTGAAAGGTGTAGTCTCATGCTTCCTTTTAGCTTGCTTCTCAAGGCAGACACATTTCAGGTGTTTTAAGTACTGAACACTCACGTATTCGTATCATGTAAAGGACGTGTGTCACAGATCTCGTCCTTGCTGCACGAAATGTCCTTTGCTAATGGCGTCTAACCTCTGTAGTGAATAGTTCATAAAATATGCGCATGTGAATTGATGCCTGTTTTGGAAGTATCCCTCGACCTGCAGTTCCCGCCCGTTGGTAGGGCTGTAAAACACATAATAACTGCACAAAGCAGAAAATAACAGCATTAAGCTCCAACAAATCCTCGACAATAAAGCGTGCTGTGCCTCATGGCCGGGGAGGGAAGAGCGGAATGTGTGTGGCTAACACCGGTGGCCCTGAGGACGGGGCCATTACACCCAATGCAGTCCTTTGTGTCTGCTCTTGAGGATGATTCTCCCCAGTGCTTTCCTGCCAACCTCCACTCTGTATGCTTTTACACGTCGTTCCCTTGTCATGGTTGTAACCTCTTGTACATCTCAATGAGTTTTGGAATATAATGTGTCGTTATAAGGATAAGTGTTCTACTTCCTATGACTATGAATGATTTTTTTTCTGATGGGAATGAAGAGAGTGATGGAAGTAATTAATTGAGTAATCAATACAAGTGTTCGCTTGTATTGGAGTGAAAGGTTGCAAAAGAAACTCTATACGTTAAGTGCTAAGTCTACCGTCCTCAGCTTCACCTTTTGTGAGTAAAAAATATTTGACCTTTCCATCTCGTATTGTTAAAGAGAGAATTGCAGTGTGACCTTCCTCATCGGCCACCTCGATGACACAAGCTGACCGTCGTTCACTAAAGGTCGACCGAATGTTTCATTCAGACGAAACGTAAACTTAGACAAAATAAGGTGGTAGGTGCGCGTGTGTAGTTGGTGCCGCTCCCGTGGCGTTGTGAGCGGACTACCTTTGTATTATGAGGTGAATCTCAAGTCTTCTGACAAAATCATATCATATTTACACTAATGGTTTGTGATGAGCGAGCAGGACGCGACCTCTCAGAGGTGTATCGCGGCCAAACTACTTCTTAAAGCTGTTGAGACGTTGAAACGACCAAACCTCGGCTCTCACCTCTAGCAATCTCCTCTGGTGTGTATATAAGTCTTCAGGGATTCTTACCTCCACTGTAGTCGGTGAATTTATCTAAAGGTCATCTAAGGTTATAAAGATTTTTTATAGTCCTTCCGCCAGGCACGTGCTGCGGTGTGTTGAGTTTTGTGAAGAACTTTAATGTCCCGTGAGGCTTCGTGAGGATCTTCAACACTCTCCCATCTGCCTGGAGAGAGCTCTTCATGGTTTAAGAGCACTTGTTTACACCCCAGACGACATAATCACCTCGTTACTCCCTTAGATTATAAAATTTTGAAAATTATTGCTCCCTCTCAACTCTTCACCTCGCCCTCTTGAGGAACGAAGCCCTTTGCCACACTTTCTCCCTCAGTTTCGAGTTTTCTTGGTCCTTAAATTCACTTAGTTTTTCCGAATGGTTGGACAGATGATGGGGCTTGAGGACGTGACCCACCTTCCCTATAGCCTGTTTGTTTGAGGTGGAGAACAACCCATTACCTGAGCAAGTGCAGGTCAAGAGAAGGAAAAAAATGCAAGAAAAACAAGAAGTTACAGTGATTTGCAGAACTTGATGGAGCAGGCAAGGATAATGTATATGGCACAGTGTGTTACCCTTGTTTAAATTGGACATGAGGGTTACTATGTGTACCTATGAGGATTTACACATTTAAATTCCACAATACATCTGGTGTACGTTAGTGTTAATGCCTGTGTGTGAATTTTTTTGTTAATTTTTATTTGTGTGTCTGTATGTATGTGTGTATGTTTGTGCAAAGGAGTACAAAGGAAGAACAGACAGCAACATTCCTACTGGACCTAACGAGACTGTCCGTGTAGCTACACTACTACTAAATATCTACTTGATAGAGACAAATGGACAGCAAAATGGAAGGCTGCTCCCCACCCACCCCTCCCTCCAGCCGAAGCTGGCCGGAAGATGAAGTGATACCATGTAGTATGGAAAAACTATCATGGAATTTGTATAGGAAAGTGAGAAAACAGGAGTAATCTACGCTATTACTATCATGAAAAAAATACCCATATACACCTTTCTGTAAAAGTGATCCAGGATGGTGATGTGTAGGGAATAATATTGCATTCAAAGGCAAGAGATAAAACGGCTCGTACTACAATAAGAGTTATTTAGATTCACGGAAGTTTGACAGCAACATATTCATAGTAAGTGTGTTTTTAAAAACGATAATGTTTGTAAGAAAAATATATTGTGTTTGCAGGCGGCTCTGACGACTTGACAGGCTTTGAGGCTGCTGATTGAGGCCTCTCCTGAAAAATGCATCACCTCTCAAACACAGACCCGAAAGGTGGAAAATATTACTTAAAAGAAAAATTAATCTTGCATGAAGGATGAAAATGTGACCAAAATTACTGAAACGTATTGCATACCACTGCGTAGTGGAATTTTTGCCTACTGGAAATTATTGTCTGGTTGCGATGCAGGAAATTATGTAACAAAGGCACTTGGTGATGACGTTGAGGAACTTTTATAATCTGAACAGTGGGAGAGAATGAATACAGTGAAGAGAGGAGACTGTTTAACGGGAAAGAGACTGTTTGTGTACAGTGAAAGAGACTGTATACCATGATTAAAACTACCTATAATGATGGATAGTGACTGTATGATGATGGAGATTGTGCACGGTGAAGAAGACTGTGTATGGTGAGAGAGATAGTGTCTTGTGAGTGAAACTGTGTATGGTGAAGGAGGGACTTTGCAAACTATAAGAGGAAATTGCATATAATGAGGAAGGGATTCGATGTGTTATGAGAGAGAGAAAAAACAGCAATGGTGACTGTGCGGTGAGGGAGGGAGGGAGGGAGGGAGGGAGGGAGAAGGAGAAGCTACGTACCTGAGAGAAGAGGACAATGCGCATGTGGGGAAAGAAATTCACTTACCACAAGGAAAACGTGCCGTGAAAGAGTTGAGGAAAAGGTCGCCAAAATAGTGTGTAAAAGTTGTGTACAAGGAAAAGAATGCAGGTGCGAGACTTTTTCTTTCTTTATTGCCTGTGTTAGCATTGGTAATAGTTCCTCGAGCCAGAAGTTACGGGTAATTAGCAAATCATTTGGTGCAATTTGCTACGTCGACGGCAATTCCAAGACCTCATTTTATATGTGTGGTTGGGGGAAGGGAAGAGGAGGTGCAGAGAGGAAATCTTTTTTTCTGAAAAACTGAAGGAGATTGAAAAATTATAATTGCATGATTAGCGATAACTGTAAACATTGAAGAATAAAGAAAAATATAGAGATAGAGCGAGGGAGAAAAAAATTGAGATGATACCTCTGATTACTAAGTTTGAAATTGAAAAGGAAGCAATCATGAGAGAGAGAGAGAGAGAGAGAGAGAGAGAGAGAGAGAGAGAGAGAGAGAGAGAGAGAGAGAGAGAGAGAGAGAGAGAGAGAGAGAGAGAGAGAGAGATTTTATTTTATTTTATTTATTTTGGCGGCTTCTATATACATTAATTACATTAAGTTTAATCTAATATACTATTTACAAAAACCTATAGGTCCATTGAGCAAAGGCTTTTGTATGGACCTAGAAAAGATAAAAAAAAGAACATTATGGAGTATAAAAAAATAAATTACAAATTTTAGGCTTGTGCATATATACACACTATTAAAGATTTTTTTACTTCTAAGATATAGACACAGTATATTTACAACCATTAGATAAACACGAAAATCACATACATATACAATTATTACATACACTTAACTATTACACATAACATATATACGACTATGACAATACACATGATCATCTCATTACACATGACCTTGAAACATTATCTCTCTCTCTCTCTCTCTCTCTCTCTCTCTCTCTCTCTCTCTCTCTCTCTCTCTCTCTCTCTCTCTCTCTCTCTCTCTCTCTCTCTCTCTCTCTCTCTCTCTCTCTCTCTCTCTCTCTCTCTCTTTTCTTTTTATCATATATTTTATTTTATTTCATTTTTCTTTGTCTTGTATTCAATAGTTATTAAATGGAAAGCAAAAAAAAAAAGAATTATGAGAACAAGAGGAAATTAAAAAAATAAATCGCGGATGAATATAATCATTAAAACATTAAAAAAAAAAATGTTCTCCTGTTCTCATACTCACTTTTATCTTCACAACGCGTTAATCACGTTTTATTGTTTTCTATCACACGCCTCCAGTTCTTCATCGCTCCATCGTGTGGGTAGTCCTTTATGTTTGCTGTGAGCTGACGTGTGTGTGTGTGTGTGTGTGTGTGTGTGTGTGTGTGTGTGTGTGTGTGTGTGTGTGTGTGTGTGTGCGTGTGTGCGTGTGTGTGTGTGTGTGCGTGTGTGTGTGTGTGTGTGTGTCTATGTGCTGGCGGCGCAGAAAAGTGGAATCATTAGTGTTCTGTGTTTTTAAGCAGAACTGAAGGCTCCCGATTCTTTCCTTTCCTGTTTTTTTTCTTCTTTTTTGTCTCTCTCTCTCTCTCTCTCTCTCTCTCTCTCTCTCTCTCTCTCTCTCTCTCTCTCTCTCTCTCTCTCTCTCTCTCTCTCTCTCTCTCTCTCTCTCTCTCTCTCTCTCTCTCTCTCTCTCTCTCTCTCTTTCTGCTTAGTCCTTTCTCATTTCAGTACTCTCGTGGTAATGCGACTGGGTGTCTTGTTTGGAGGGAGAGAGAGAGAGAGAGAGAGAGAAAAGAAAAAAAAAGAGAAAAAGATAGACATAATGTGTGTGTGTGTGCGTGTGCGTGTGTGTTTTTGTGGGGTGGGTGGATGGGTATGAGTAGTTTGAAGTGTCATAACAGGGTGCAATTTGTGTCATTCCAGAGGTGTTCTACGAATGAGAGACAATCATGAGACAATATAAGCTACCATAACCAACCCCTTTCAGCACCACCACCACCATCACTACCTACGTATTCTTCCTCCTTTTCCTCCTCCTCTTCCTCTTCCTCTTCCTCACTACTGTTACCCTCCATAAACTCCTACCACAGCCCATTTATGATACCTTTCTCCTATAATTTTCTTCCTCATGAACACTCACTCACTTTCTTATCCAAACCCACACTTTTTCATCGCCACTAACCCTTATCTTCTGTCACTTGCTAAGCCGTACACACCGTCACCACCGTATAAACTTTATGCCGCTGACCATTTGTTGCTGCGCGGCTGATATGTTGTACCTCTAGATAGGTTGGGAAGCCTGAAGCGAGGACAGCTGTTAACAACGTAAGGATGTATAGATTGAATTAAGTCCTTGGAGAGCTAGAATTATACCCCCTTCATGCCTCTACCTACCTTTTGCTTATACTTTACCATCACTCCTTTTTATTTCCTACTAGCTCGACCACTTTTAGCGCCGTTGCTTCGTCCACGCCCACCACTGCCACCCTTCAGCTTCGCCACTTTCACCACCCAACTAAGATTACGCCCTTCGCGTTATGCCGACGTCACTCTTCATGCTCATCACCACGGAGCTATAAACACACACTCCAAGCCGCCCGCCACTAATTAGCGCCACTAGATCACGCGCCATCAAAGCGGTTGGCTGCGAGGATCGTAATTTTATCACCGCCATTACGAGGGAGTTTAGGAGGCGGGCTGAGGCCATGGCGGCGTGGTGGTTGCCAAAGGTGCTGGTAATGAGAAGATATATTAAATGTGTTGCCGGTAAATGTGTTGAAATTTGAATATGTTTTCCTCTAACCTGTATTTTTCGTACGTTTTTTATGTCTATAATAGTTCTACTAGGAACGTGAACTTGTTTAATTTAGGTGTTTAATTTGCTTATGTGTTGATGTACTTGTAATAATTCAGTTTTATTCCGCAATAAAATACTACTCTGCGTAACAGGCGACGATACTTAACCAAGAGAAAACGAGATGCATATTCACATACATATTCATGTGTATATAATTTGCATTTTTATATAACTTTTATGCGATGAAGTTAAATTTTATAAGTGAGGAGAGGATAAGGCTTAGTCAGAGGAGGGGGGTGGGGCTGCCTGTCGCCGGGCGGAATTTTCTCTCGGGGTAAAGAAAATTATCACAACGAAAAAAATAAATACATGTTGCTTAAGAATTCCATACATGATGAGCGCAGTATTTTGAGACTCGGAGGATGAAATATTAACAGCAAAGAATATGCAGTTGTATAAATAAATACTCACGAGGTCTGTGTTGTCGTGCTAAGAAAGTTTATCGTTGAATAACTGTTAATGCGAGATTGATGACTGGACGTGCTGTGAACACCCAATTCAAACCGATTCTGTTAAGGCTTGTGGTGGTTCACTACACCTCTGATTGCTGACGTGTGAATACTATTTCGTATTGTTGATGCTAAGCTCTAGTTAGACTAATAAGTATTAAATAGCTTACGCTGTCAACTATTAATGCATTTCTATTTTCCTCGGATTTTTAGTGTATCGTAGTTTCCCTTGAAGCCATCACCATTCTGGGTTGGTCCACGCTGCATACCAATGGCCCAAATGGGATATGTTAGTACAGCGACGCCACCAGACTCCCGAGGCTCCAGTTAATATAGAATCAGCTTGTAACGATCTTACAAACATCCATGGGGGAGTAATTTGGAAATCATTTTGTCTTTTTGTCTATTGAGTAAATTTTTGCTTCTATTGCTTCGTTTTTTTCCTCTCATTTTGTTCCGTATGTTTGTTGTGAATTTATTTTTTGGTTTCCTCTTATAATTTTCATTTTGGAGCTGCATGTACTACACGTGTAAGTGGGAAGCTGACTACATATCAGCGAACTGTATTGGAAGTATTAAACATTGTAATACAGACCAATACAACATTAATATTCCACGCATCGCCCGCACATACAAATAAACCGTTGGCATTCTTGTCCGTAGTGCGAAACGCGTGCTTGCGCCGAGTTGTATAGTTACGGCAGTACCATGAAATGCTTGGGGTTTGTCCATACTGACAACAAAACATGTTGGAAATACAAAATACAGAATATTAGGCAACAATCTGTAAATTCGTTAATGATACAGTATTGTAGACAGTAAATCGCTACATGTCTACAACGACTTCACAGGTTGTTGTCTTCTATGTTGTACTTTGTGTTGCCAATATGTTTTGTCGACAGAGTGGACACATTCTTATTATAACCACTAGAGCCTCACCGTAAAGAACCTTACCGTGAAGACTGCAGCTTATTGGAGTAATAATTGGCTGTAAAAATGTACGTTGCGCGACAAACGAGTGCCGTGACCAAGATAGATCGTCCTCAAGACCACAAACAGCTGCTTATGTCCCCTCACCACGCCGCATGATGCTCTTACAATGAATAGGAGTGGAAATGCGGTTTCAGCTGGCTCAAAATGCATTCATTTAATTTAGTGTACATAATGTTTCTTTAATTCATAGTAACTCATATGTATGAATTTCACTACAACACTTATTTACATGAAAAC
>JAPQNM010000043.1:260000-272500 GCA_029783475.1 Metacarcinus magister
GCCGCATAGGATCGACCAAGATTTTTTCTCTCTCCCTCAGTTTGACAAAAAGCAACCAAACCAAGTCTTGCGTATAATTTGATTGAGACTTTTCCTTTTTTTTTACATGAGCTTCCAACCAAGAAGATAAAAGTTGTATTTGGCCACCTTTGCATAATTTCAACTTTCATAATACTCAGCCACAGCTTCTCACAAAGGTGTGGCCCTTCGCAGTGTTTTCCCTTAACAGCTGAGTTTGATAATTGACTGATAAAGTAATCGTTATCTTATGGATATAAAAACACAAAATATATATAAAGCGGTAGAGTAAGATATAAGAAAACAAGAAAAACATAAGAAAATAAGAGGCTGCAAAAGGCCAGTTGACCTGCACAAGGCAGCTCCTGTGCACTTAACACTTACCATCTGTTTTCTTCATCCATTGAAATGTCCAACCTTTTCTTAAAAGTATCTACTGTCCTGGCACTAATACATTGCTCTCTAGGGTTCAGGTCCTGACTTACCAACACTCCTAAGTCTTTTTCCGAATTCAATTTTCCTATATCTACTCCGTCTAGGGTATATTTATTTCCTGTGTTGTGTCTACCTAAGTGAAATATACTAAACTTGTTAGTATTAAAATCCATCTGCAATTTGACCCCCCACTCGTGCATTCTGTTTAGCTTACCCTGTAATACCATAGCTTCTCGACCCGAACTGACTTGTCTCCCTAGCTTAGTGGCATCCGCAAATTTATTAATGTTGTTACTAACTTGGAACTCACTTGATATACATGTACAACCTTATGCATGATTTTCTCCCAGAATTGAGTGGCCAACAGGCTTAGCACTCCACTTTACTTCCTGTCTTGGTTAAGATTCTAAAACAACGGTGACACTTGTCAACCTAAACCTCCGCGGCACACTCGCCTTTCCCTCTAAGCCTTGACCTGATGTGTTGTTCGTGTTCCTGTTCACAGCCTCACAAATAATAGTTGCATCTTATTACCACCGCTTAATGTTCTCCTTCCTACCATCAGTCTCACCACCACCACATTGTCGCAACGAAGGACGTACTTGCAAAATTACCCGTGATCCAATTTAGTTAAGTGAGATGGTATTTTTTTCCCTTTCTTCTGCACACCTTCCAGCTTACACGGCGACGCATATCCTGTGTGTGTCGCTTTATATTGTTAATTTTATTCAAACTCTGCGTCACCCCATCCACTCACCCACTCTCCCTTCCTTCCTCCCCCTCTTCCTCCCTCTCAACAGCAGCCTTGGTGAATAATGTTACAGGATTCTGGGAACGAAGGAAAGGAGGGGAAAGAGGGAGGGAGGGAGGAAGGGTGGAAGGCGAAGGTGGGAGGGAGGGAAGGAGACACTGGCTCTGATTTTCATTATTTGTATGCTGGCTTGCCTGCTTGTCTGTCTGTCTGTCTGCCTGTCTTTTATTTGTGTTGCAGTTTATTATTGCTTTCTCTCTCTCTCTCTCTCTCTCTCTCTCTCTCTCTCTCTCTCTCTCTCTCTCTCTCTCTCTCTCTCTCTCTCTCTCTCTCTCTCTCTCTCTCTCTCTCTCTCTCTCTCTCTCTCTCTCTCTCTCTCTCTCTCTCTCTCTCTCTCTCTCTCTCTCTCTTTCGCATTGAAAGGTCTTTACAATAATATGCATTATATTTACAGCAGGTTTTTTTTGGAAACTAAACATGACCTCTTTCCTGAAGCATTAATCTTAAAGCTACACCATATGTATACCAGTCACTATCAGGCACTTCACTCCACTCACATTACCACCAATAATGTGAGGCAGCAAAATGCACACCACTGTCACTGTCACAGCACTTTCATCTCCACTCTACTTGCACTGTCAATGTAGAGGAGGCGAAAGCGATGCCTGACAGTGACAGTGACAAGCCTTTTTCCCACTCAGATTTTTGGTGGTAGTGCCAGTAGAGTGAGCTGCTTCATAATGGCAGTGCCATATTGTATCTCGATTTATATATATATATATATATATATATATATATATATATATATATATATTATATATGTGTGTGTGTGTATGTAAATATTTTTTTTCTCTCTATCTATCTATCTATCTATCTCTCACACACACATGCAAACACACATACACACACATGCAAACACACACACACACACACACACACACACACACACACACACACACACACACACACACACACACACACACACACACACACACACACACACACACACACACACGTACACAGACGTACACACAAATACACACGCATGTACACAAAGAGGAAGGGGGTGAGGAAAGCAAGAGTTGCGTGGCTAAGCTTGCAGACGACATAACTTAGCCTGTGTTATACTGTGTGTAATTATATGCCACGAGAAGAGTGAAAGCCTTAATGCAGGAGAGAGAGAGAGAGAGAGAGAGAGAGAGAGAGAGAGAGAGAGAGAGAGAGAGAGAGAGAGAGAGAGAGAGAGAGAGAGAGAGAGAGAGCGAAAAGAGAGAGAGAAAGAGAGAATATTTGATTTGTATTATTAAAGTGGTTTTCTTATTGTGATAGTTTTTAGCGTTTAATAATGACTCAATTACCGGACGGGTTCCGAGGATCGCTTCAGGGATCTTCTTGGAGTTTATACGTGATATTTTAACCAAATTTTCTCTCATCAGAACCAGATTTGTATTCATTGTCATACACTTCTTTGTTCTTAATTTGTCTTCGTTTCTTATTCTCTGTCTATCTGTACGTCTGTCTGTCTGTCTACATTTCTCTCTCGCTCTCTTTTTTTTTTTCTCTCTCTCTCTCTGACTTTGTGTGTACTTTGTTTGTTTACCAGGGGACAGAGGGGAAGAAAAAAAAATCAGATAAATATATTTGTTCAGTCTATCCCTCCTTCTCGGTTCCTCCATCTTTTCTCCTTCACTCCTTAGTGTTGACAGGAGGCGAGGGAAAGACGCAAGCAAGAAATGGGTACGCTTGGCAAAAAAGGAAATGAGGTAAATAAAGAGTCAAATGAATGAACGAGAAGGAAAAAATATGAGATGAGACCAAGTAATATTTGAAAAGAGGGAAGAAGAGAAGTGTAGGGGAGAGAGAGAGAGAGAGAGAGAGAGAGAGAGAGAGAGAGAGAGAGAGAGAGAGAGAGAGAGAGAGAGAGAGAGAGAGAGAGAGAGTTAAGTAGGAAAAATATAGGAAAAGACAAGAGGAGGAAGACGGAGAGAGGGCTGGAAGGAGATTCACGATACAATGGCAGGAGGAAGGGAAAGAAGGGTAAAGAAGCAGAGGTAGATAGATAGATAGATAAAGAGAGAGAGAGAGAGAGAGAGAGAGAGAGAGAGAGAGAGAGAGAGAGAGAGAGAGAGAGAGAGAGAGAGAGAGAGAGAGAGAGAGAGAGACAGTAATAGGAAGGCGACTGAAGCATTACTTCATAACTCACCTTCATGGCCGCTGTGTCTTTGTCGATTTATTATGACCTATTTCCTCGTTCTGTCTGTCGCACCTCCACCGCCTTTCCCTTGCCCTCTTTGCCCTGGTGTGTGCGTGCTGTTGCTGTGCCTTGCGTGTCTGCTTCTATATTGCTCATTGGCAGTTTATGTTTTAATGAAGTTTGTCGTGTATGTCGCCAACTGTCCTCTACCTCTCCTCTTTTTTTTCTCCTCGTCTTTCTCTCGGTTTTGTTTCGTAATTCGTGTCTCCGTTGTGTTGGGTATTGTCATTTTTTTGTTGTTGTTGATTGCGTGCAGTGTTTTGTCTTATTTTTGTTTTGCGTTTATACCACCTGCGGGTGTTTCGTGTCGTAATTTGTATGATTTGGGTGGTGTTGTACGTGTTGCTTGCGCGTGTGTGTGTGTGTGTGTGTGTGTGTGTGTGTGTGTGTGTGTGTGTGTGTGTGGGTGTGTGTGTGTGTGTGTGTGCGTGTATGCGTTGAAGTTATAGGTTTACATGCAGACACTGTATTATGCACCATGTTCTACCTTTCAATGTGTTGTCTAAATGCATGGTGTTCTCTCTAGTTTACTATTTCTGCTCAGTAAATTGTTCATATTTCTTCACATTTTCTTTTTATTTATCGCACTTCCTTTCGTAATGCGGTCGTTTTTCATACCGTCTGCACCCTTCTGATATTACGTGTATTTACCATAATTGTATTGCATGAATATGGTTCTCTTAAAAGACAGGCGGTTCCTTTTACATTACATGGAGAACCCTTCAGGTTTATGAGCTCCTTTTACACAGCTCGTACCTGCCTTATGATTGCGCGCTGTGTCTCTACATTGCGTGTAACTTCATTATGAAATGCGACACTTTTTTTTTTTGTAATCTGTCAGCACTTCTGTAATACCTGAGTCATCGTTACTTATGTTTTCTGTGTCACTTAAAGCTACACAATCACCATGTACAGTGCACCTACACCTCCTACAGAGCCTCCTGTAGTCACACACACATTTTTTTTTTTGCCGTGATTTCCTGAAGCCTATTGTATACTTACACTATTACTACTACGTATACACCACTCTCTACGATACACCTATACCGCCTTAAGCTATTCATACCAACAACAATACCTATAACGCATCAACACCACCTTTTTGGCTATTCCTTCACTATCAATACGTCTACGGCACATTTACATCACCTACATTTGTAATACACCTTCATTCTCTACACTTGTGACATACACAGTACACGACCACCACCCACACCTGCGATGCATCACAGCCTACACTCAACACCTGTAAGTACACATCCTCACTCACATCCTCACAGCCAAATGCACAGTCCATGGTCGTGTTCGGTAATTTCCCTAGAGCGTGTACTTAGGTATGACGCACGGCTGTGGGATTCCAAAGTGGTCGGGGCTTGGTAGGCGCTGGAATCCTACACACCAACAAGAAGGATGGAACGTGTGTTGTATTAGATGCGTCAACCTTACTAGTTCCTACCTCCTGATGTCACATGTTCAGCGGATCTCAAGGAATGTTGTTGTGTCCGCAGAGAAGGTTATACAAGTCTCTTTCTTATATTGTCTTTTGAATCTTGGAAAATCAGAACCCCAATTTTGATAAAGGAACGAATGTATTTTTTTGTATCGTGCATCAGATGGATCAGTAATTTTCTTATGTTGCCTTGATAGTATACGTGTGAGGTATGTTGCCTTTTTTTTATACAAACATTGTGAGTCTGGTTTGAGTACATGACCCTCGAAACCGTAACGTGGTGATGACACACTATTTCAACATTAACGTTCAGCGTGTTAGCATTTCAGCGGCGCCTCGTGACGGATGACGCAATCCAAAACTATTATGTCGCTCCCAGCCGCCTCATTCACCTCAATTTACACATTATCACCTTTAATTCACGGCCGCCATAAACTGTCTGCGGGAGCCAGAGAAATGTATCGCAGTGAGGCAGAATAATTTAGAGCATTATGTATGGCGGCGACGCGTTGTTGGGTCTAAGACGTGAAATTGGCCAGAGTTATAACTCGCCGTAAGTCAGTTTTATTAGAGGCAAGAGTGACTGCAGCAACGTAGTGGCGTGTGTGATGTGTGCTCCAAGGAAGAGTCCCGCCACGTGTACTGGTGTGTAGATCGATGTGCATAATAAAGAAATCTCAAGGTCAGTTGTGTTTTGCTCCAATTGATTCACTAAACACTGTTACTTGTTTACGGATTGGCTGTTACCAAGCGAAGAGTCTCTTATATCAACAACAAACTAAGTTAACCACAATAATAACGTCACTATGCAAACACAAAATATTCGTAGAACAATTTCTTTAGTGTATGACTAAGTTTTCTTATTTTCATAAAGTACTTTTTAGAATATAAATACAAAACTATAAAGCGTCGTAAGAGCCTCAGAAAGGCCGTTATGCTGAGAGTTTCACGAAAGAAGGCAGGTGTGAACACTACCAGGCGCACCGCACACTGTGGAGGTGTGTGTGTGGGCAGCAGGTTTTCAGGCGTTTCTGCAGCTCTCTGGGCTATTTTATTTCCACGTGACCTTTGCAGCAGCGGCCACGCTGAACATTCACGGCTCAGCGATATGAAAAGATTATCAATTCTCCGTTCTTGGAGTACGAAGTGGAACGTTATTCTTGGCAAAGGCCGGTTTTCCCACCAAAAGGATGGATGCAAGCCGATTTCTACACAAGGACAACAGATAACAGATAGTCCTGGAACTGCATTTCTAAACGAGTCTCAGAACTCTGATTCCTTTTGGAACTGTATGAAACTACCTTCACTTTCTTTTTTCACTTCAATATTACATCTAATATTTTCGCTTTTGCAAGAATAGTTATCTTATTTTATACAATTATTTGATAGAACTATTCTTCCTGCCGTTTCACCAAGTCACGTGTAAGCCGTCACCTCTATTGTTCCTCCAGGCGGCGTCCAAGCCGGGCTGTTCCGCACCACTGCCCTTTGAGAACCCACTCGAATCGTCAGTGACCCTGAAAGCTCGTATGATATATACATGTAATATTAATGTCTGTAAAACGTGTTGCGAGATCTTGTTATAGTAACGTGGAAATGTTCCCTTTGATGCATGTCCTCCGACCGCCTCTTGGTACAAATCCACATGGCGAAACATGCATTGTAATGGAGAGTATCGAGACAGCTTTATAGGAGTTTGCAGCAGTTATCGTGATGTATGACGGTGGTAGACTTTAACCATCCTTGCTACGTCCTAGAGGATTCCACCAAGTGCTTGGTTGCCGCCGACTTATGATGCAAAGTGGGGATGAAAAGCTATCATTTGTGAAAATACGACTTGAAGCAATTCTTTTTTACATACATGAATTATAAAAATCATTGTGTGTCATTCAAGAAAACTGGTAAATGCCCCTTCCAGACATAAGAAGCTCCACACACAAGGCACCTGAAAACAACACCTGAAAAGAAAGAACCTTCATCATTATCTTGGACCAGTTACATGGAGCCGCCGCCTGGCACAGTCACGTCACACTTGAGCAAAACAATACCTGGAGTGACCAATTAACAGACGTTCCATGGGCTTCGTTAGCAAGGTGAAGGTGGCGGAAGCAATTGTGTCTCAGAACAAGATGAATGCAATAGGAAAATAGTCAAAATGATGATAAAAAAAAAAAATGAGTGTCATTGTCATTGTCATTGTACAATAAAATTTTAGATGAGCACGTGATTCTTTTATGAAATCCGAAAATTTTAAAAGACTGAAATTAGCCACACGTCGCCGTCTAAGTAACCGCTAAACAGTTTTATTTGGTCGTGTCTCTGGGAATTAAATCGCTCATTCAGTAAGATGCTTCCTTATTAATGACTTTCTTATAAAATACAGGAATGCGCCATTAGAGGGAGAATATTGCATGAAAGGATTGCAGAACTGTATATGAAGATAAGACAAGGAAAAGTGAAACATGAGAGAGAGAAAGAGAGAAAAAAAAAAGAGAAAGAGAAAGAGAAAGAGAGAGAAAGAGACAGATACAGAGACAGAGAGAGAGAGAAAACAAAATCGATCAAAATTTAGTCAGAGGAGGAAAGGGGGAAGAAAAAAGGATGCAAAATAAGAGGAGAAAACGAACAGTCAAAAGAAAGGCTCCGAGAATAGAGTGCTTGAACGAGAAGCCGAAGCAGAAGTAAAGGTAAGGGAGGAAAGGAAAGGAAGAGGAAGAGGAGCAGCAGACGCAGGATCCAGGGATGCAAAACATTAAAGAAAAGTGTCTCACTCGCTCGCTTCGTTAACAAGAACGCCCTTTGTCTCGCCACAACAACCTCGCGTCTCGGTAATGAACGGAGGCGTTTTTCACACGACGAGACATATGATCTGAGAGACACAGGAGCTGCTATTTGGCCTTGCCTACAGAAAGAGAGAGAGAGAGAGAGAGAGAGAGAGAGAGAGAGAGAGAGAGAGAGAGAGAGAGAGAGAGAGAGAGAGAGAGAGAGAGAAATAAAAAAAAAAGAGACAGACAGACAGAGGTTGAAGTATCCTGCTAGTTAGTGGGCAGCATCTTTGTTACCTAAAATCATCGTCACTCTTTTGTAAACTGTGAACATTTCGAAACAGTCACTTCTCAATTATCTGGTGGGAGGCTGCAATAGTACAGAGTTTTAAATCAATTATTAATGTTTAGGACAAATGTTGGTTTGTGCGCCGTGACATCGCTACAATAATTACTCCAAAACCTGGCCTTTGGGACGTGCGGGAGGGTCAGAAAAAAATGTCAGAATCATACATAACCGAAAACGAACTTTTGTTTAATTATAATGGGGTTTTTTTTGTACAATTGTTATTAATGCATGAATAGGCTTTTTAATCATTTTATAAATCGCTCTGTAGCGTTAAGTTTGGTGTGTGGTTTGCAGCTTTTAAAGAGATATTCATGGATGTTACATTTTTACGTGAACCAGTTTATTGAAAAGGTAAATCTTTATTTTAGTACTACGAATAGTAATATTAGTAGTAAAATAGTAATAGTATTAATAGTAGAAGTAGTAGTAGTAGTAGGTGTAGTAGTGGTAGTTGTAGTAGTAGTAGAAGTAGTTGTTGTAGTTGTAGTTGTAGTTGTATGAGGAGGAAGAGGAATGGGAAGAGGAGGAGGAGGAGGAGGAGGAAGAGGAGGAGCAGCAGCAGCATCAGCAGTAGTAGTAATTAATGTTATTGACTGTAAATCATCGTAAAAACACGAGAATGTATAACCTCTACTCACACACTTCCTCTCATTCTCATAAGTACACAAATCTCTTCGCTCTGAGCAGCAATAAGAAAAGCAAATATTTTCTGGACATCCTTTGTAGTGAAATACGACGGAGGGAATTTTTACGACCCAATTTTCTTGACTGTTGTAACTCTGGCGTGAGGTGGGCGTGTGTTTACTCTTCTGATTTTCTTCTGACCCTGTGTTTATGTCTTACGTTTATATTTTTCTACCCCGTTTTTTCCATTTATTTACGTCAAACATTTGTCTGCCGTCCACGTGTACTTTATTTGTGTATTTTTCATTGTTATTTGATTGTGTAACACTTTTTGTATGCGTCACTCAACAACAAAAATAATAATAGGCGCTGGTTCTTGTAGGAATAAGACGACGAATACCAGAGTTAAGGTTCATGTTTGTGTTGGAGTAACGTGCTGCTGTCCATTGGTGTGTGTGCAGGACAAGGACTCGCTGTGATGGGTCTCTTGCTAACGGCGTGAAGCACGAAGCACACGATTTCCCGGCTCTTGCATCACAGACAGTTGTACTTTGTTGCATCTCACCACTCTCCCACTGCCTCCCTTCACCCCGTCTCCCAGGACAATTCATACCAGCATATGCCTCCCACTACAGATCTCCCAGCACCACTCTCCTCAAAGCATACTCCTTTAGTTTATATCTCTCCTCCCGATATTCCCTTCCTAACACTGATGTGGAAGCAATATCCTCTCAGCATTCACCTTCCAGCACCCATCTGTCAGCACTCATTTCTCAGTATCCTCCCTTACCCCAACTCGCCTCGCCGCTTTCCCCTCCCTTGCCCTGGGTCTATCTTCTACGCCTTTCCCTTGCATTCCTCTTCTGTTGGTGTGTGTCTATCCCTCTCTTTCACCTCTCTTCACCCAGACACGCAGGCTTGGTGTATTAGAAGTCTTCTGTTCAGGTACGTAGTATGCAGATGACCTGCTACAGTTAATAATTTCACAATCCTCGCTTGCTTACGGCCGTCATGCAACTCTACATAATGTTGGAGATGTGTTGTCAGTGTTAATGTTTTTGTACCTACATTAAAGTTATTGACTATGTGGGAGCGGATGCTGAAGTGATACGAGTATTCAACACGTCAGCTTCATGTCAGCTGGCTGTGATTCACTTACATATCCGCTTCAGAAGAAAAATAACAGAAAAAAAAATGATAGCGAAATAAAACTCACGAGCAGATATAATTGTCCGTGTTTTCTTTCACTATCTCGACAATAATTACTATGAAGCTGAGTTTTTCCATACCCGCTGGAAGCTCCTCAGCCATTTCTCAGCTGTCAATCAAATGTTTTTTTTCTCCGTGTGTGTGTGTGTGTGTGTGTGTGTGTGTGTGTGTGTGTGTGTGTGTGTGTGTCTGTGTCTGTGTCTGTGCATGTTTGTGTGTGTGTGCTCGCGGTATATATAGTAGATTTTTTTTTTCCTTAGTGTGGCGTTACGTTTCATTTGTTCTTTACTGTTTATTTTATTCATCACTCAATCATAATACAGATTTTGCCGCAAGGAATGTTTGTTCATGCAATAGAGGTAATAAATACGTTAAAGGAGACTTATTTCTGTATCCTTGTGCTTTCAATGTTGTCTTTCCTCCGTCCCCAGATAATCAAATAACATAATAAGTTTTTCCCATTCGTTTGTAAGTTTTATTTAGGTTACCCTTTGCCTGCGGGTCTTGTCCTTTGTGTTCGTCGGACAAATACTGTTCGTCAACTTTTGTCCACAGTTGGAAAAACTATTAAGGTCTTGATTCCTCCTCGGACACTATCACGTTATTCGTTGCTGCCACCACTACCACCACCAACACAGCAAAATACAAACATTACCATCATATATTCTCTCTCTCTCTCTCTCTCTCTCTCTCTCTCTCTCTCTCTCTCTCTCTCTCTCTCTCTCTCTCTCTCTCTCTCTCTCTCTCTCTCTCGCTCTCGCTCTCTTTCTCTCCCTTTTTTTCTAACCTGTGCTCACCTTTTTTTAATTTTCCTTCCTTTTCCTTTATTTCTCTTGACGTTCCCTTCGGTCTTTACTTTTCCTGTCCCCTCAACTTCCTTGCATTTGTTTCCTTCCCTCGCTACTCTCTTTCTCCGTCTCCTCGTTTCTCTTCTCTCACCCCGCCCACTCTCTCACGCTCCTCACTCCTCACCAAGAGGGGCTCGCCGTATCCTCCAAGATGGAACGAGCACTTAAACCTCCGCCTCACCACACATGAAGTTTATCACCACTAAATTGTGATGATAATGTAAGATGGTTGCGTTTAATTCAGAAGGAAAATGTGATGAGATAAAGAAGAGGGAAGGGAAGGATCGTGCATAAATAATAAACAGATTGGATTGTATTATATTGCCTGCGAGTGTCCCATGAGGCATAAGACTGATCTGATTGCCGTTAGCTACTGTCTGGTGATACAAGGACCATCAGACATCGAGCTGATCACTGTGAAACACGCTTTGCCTCGACAGTTAGTCATGAAGTCCAGTTTTCATATATATCTCCACGTCCTGTTGATGATATTCACAGGATAGCTTTAGAATGAAGGACTTGCACTTCATAACCAGCTTTGTGCAACTGGAAATCTCTGTCATATTCACTATTGTAAATAATCCTATGTTACTTTTTCTTCTTCCTCTAAGTCTTTGCAATACCTCGCTATCAAAATAAAAAAACAATTCTCAGGTCTGCCTTTCCGATGTTGAATGTTGTCCTGACTTTGCTACCAGCGCTGACGCATATACAACTTCACATGTTAAACTGTAATGGTTATGTCAACATGCTTATTAGATCCTTCTCAGAATTGTAATCATTATTCTAAAAGGTCACAACAAGCAAATAGTAGATATTTCTTGCACTGATCCATCTGCTTTTATGAAAATCATGCAAATTATTCTTGACTATGATCTCGCATTATGTTGTTTTCTATATCTTTGTGTTAGTTGTAAGAATTTCATATAAATGCGGACTTCTTTTTATAGTGTGGAATAAATGAGAGAGAAAGAAAGAGACAGACAGACAGACAGAGACAGATAGATAGATAGACAAATACAGTGATTCATAAGGTGAGGAGAGTTGGGTTGGGTTAAAAAAAAGGCTGATTAGAGCTAAGAAATATAAAGAAGCAGAGGCAGCACGAAATGAGACCTAAAAATAACAGCTCACTTCAATGCTTATGAAGAGAACAGTGGATAGAGAACAGTGGATTTTCTTGTATCTTAGTATTGTCTTTTATTCATTCTTGCCAACGCCTGTCACCTTCTCAGCTTGCCTCGTAGTCTTCCTGATCTCTAGTTTCAGCTGCATTATTGACAAACATCTATCTCACGTCTTCAGTCAATCCTTGTTGCAACATATTTACAATTTATTTACTTCCTCCATTACGCATTTCTCCCAGACTGTCATCGTTTCTGCCGCCACTCGCAGTTACATATATACTGTTGTTGTTGCTGCCTCTACTCTTTCTCTGTTATGATTGCTTTGATCTGTATGCTCTTCTGGGAATTGTAATGTGTTCAGTTTTCTCTCTCTCTCTCTCTCGCCTCGGTGACATCAGTTATACTTTAAAATTACATTGTTACTTGTCCTGCTCTTTATTGTCCTTACTATGTTTTGTTTCCCTTTTCTATACCTGTCTGTCCCTTTATTGTCTCTCCCTCCCATCCCTTTCGTCTTCTCTACCATCTCTTCGTCTCCCCTTTCATCCTTATCTAACCCCTTCCAACCCTGCCTGCCCTTCCCAGCTTTGGTTTTCCCTTCCCTATACCTACCAACCCTTTCTTTGTATCCTCCTTCCAGCCTTTTGTCTTTCCCCTCCCGTCGTTGGTG
>JAPQNM010000043.1:275000-282500 GCA_029783475.1 Metacarcinus magister
GTGTGTGTGTGTGTGTTACTGTTTAGATGTATTGGTATTTTTGATACTTGCTAACACCGACTCGACTTCTTCCACCTTGCACTACAGTTGTCATCACATTACACTCACCTGCCATCATGCCATCATGGAACATACCATTTTACGTACCATCCACCACGCAATTGCACCACATAACTCCACCTGTCTCCTCACCCTGCCATCACACGTGTACACATGTGCCATCACACTATGTTATTAATCAACGCTACACTTAAGGTTACACGCTACACACTGACCTGACCTCACCATCTGCCACTACTTACATTCTCCTTTACACCTGCTATCACGTGCCTGCACCAGGAAGAGCCACACACACTCCCGCAGTGACTGCCTGAAGCTGGAAAACTCCGTTCCTTTTTATGTTTACCATCAAACTTTGGTGGTTGAGATCACGGCCTCGGCGCGTTTGGGCTAATGGTTGCCTTGGGACGTGTCGAGGGAGTAAAGACACATATTAGCCAGAAACAAGCAGATTCTTTTTTTTCTCTTCAGAAGCAGTTTCGTTTCAATGGAGAGAAAACAGTGCCCGAGTGGGTAGCCAACTTTTGCATGCTATGGCAGTGCAGAAGTACCTTATGCTACTTATGCAAATTTAGAAACGGTTGCCTCTGGTGGCTCTTAGGTAACAATATCCGTTGCTTTCTTTTGTATTAGGGAAACATATTTTACGTCAACTATTATTATTAAGTGGAGTGCGTTGGTTGGGAGTGCATGGTCGTCACCTTTGGCCTCTCCGTGACACACGTAACCTGAGCTTCTTAACCGACCCGCACTAATGATGGAAGTTTTTGATAACTTCTCGACAAGCTTGGGTGACTTAAGACTGATAGCCTCACTAACTGACAACCTCTTTATTACTTCTACCTGAAAACAATTTGCAACCTTCCTTTCAATACTAAAGAAAAAGTGAGCAACATTAATGGTGCCTTGTATGACAGTGAAAGTGAGTGAACCTCCTTGATATATATTCTTCTTCACCACCATATTATGAACGATCATCTACACTTACAGTTAGGCTACACTCGCGTGCACGTAAACACACACACACACGCACACGCACACGCACACACACACACACACACACACACACACACACACACACACACACACACACACACACACACACACACACTAGTGACCACAGCACCGATACAGCTGACCGTCAATCACTACCATCAACCTACTATTTGCCGATATCACCGTGTGCACTTTAAGAGTCTCTCCGTCACACCGCCGCCATCACCGCCGCCACACACCACCGCCACTACCACCTGCTACAGTCATATGTTTCTCGTGATGGTTGCGTTGATCCTTCTCTCCCATCCTCTCAATTTTTGATAGACCTGTGTACAAGCATTGTGCGCTCTGTGGGAGGCGAGAATAGTCCACAGTAAGGGCCAGCACGGCTTTGCAAACGACGCAAGAGACGATAGTTTTGGCGTTTGTGTGACAGGTGGAGAAAATGTTTATGTTCTTAGTGGAGTGTGGACTGTTTCAGCTGCTGTATCAGAACCCATTGTGCTTCACACAGGCAGAAGCCGCAGCGCTTCGTGTGTTGCATAGATAACGACCATCCTCCCTTAGCACCAAGCCAGAACACAGTACATCTGCAGACTGCCACACACTCCCACGTGATAGTTATAAAACTAGGAAAATATATCATTTCTTTACATCCGCCTTGTGTAAACATAATACACCTGCAACACATCGCTATATGTAATACAACACTCACCTACACCCTTGTAAAACAACACACTAGCCTTTACACAGCATCTCACTAAGCACTCAGCAGGAAAACCTTCAACCCACCTTTCCCTCGCCCTCGCATCGGACAGTACACGCAGAATATCTCAACACAAAAATTTCTCTGACTCACAGATGCCGAAAAATCTTACAACACACACACACACACACACACACACACACACACACACACACACACACACACACACACACACACACACACACACACACACAGAGCACAGGAGCAAGACATTGGGTTTCAAAGAAGAGAAAACATCTCGCCTCTCCATCATGCTCTTCATTCTTCGGGTTTGCGGATCCTTTGCTGGATGGGGTGGTGGGGGGGGGAGGGGTTCTCATCCTTGTTTGATGATGATGATGATGATGATGAGTGTTTTACATATTTTACTCTTTTTACATGTGCACTCAAGCTATGTCTCAATTGTAAGAAATGTTAAAATATTTTACTATTTAATTAAGTACATTTATAGTTGGTTTTTTTTTTAGATGTGTGAGGTGGGAGTTTCCAATGTGTTTTTGCAATGAAATATCGGAAACAAAAAGTCACCGTACCAGCATTCGTCTCGATGGCAAACATTGGTGAAGCAGAAACATGACTACGTGCAAACATTTTGAAAGTGCACGACCCTTTTTTTTTGTTTAACATGTTTTGTCGGTAATAACGAAATTGACGATGTGAAACACTATTTATAATAGTTGTAATGGTAATAGTACTTTTTCTCTCAAGCTCATGAAAAAAATAATAATTTTCCTTAAAACACACTATACAGTTTGTGCCTTTTATTTAAACATGAAGAGAAAACACGCTGCTACATCACATTCATTCATTGAACATTGTTCTCCTTATTATTTTTTATACAATACTCACAAATAACATTCGTGTACAGATAATACATAGATTTATTGTGCTTCGCATTTTTGGTTTCATAATGTTGACAGTCATTCCCATGACACGACCAGGAGCCACGACAGAACGACGTGTGTGTGTGTGTGTGTGTGTGTGTGTGTATGTGTGTGTGTGTGTGTGTGTGTGTGTGTGTGTGTGTGTGTGTGTGTGTGTGTGTGTGTGTGTGTGTGTGTGTGTGTATGTATGTATGTATGTATGGGAGTAGGCTGTTGGCTTTCACCGAGTGTGGACGTGTCTGTCTTCACTCCCTTCCCTCCCCTTCCCCTCCAAGCAGCTAAGTGAATTCACACATACTATATTTGTTTTTACTCATTTTGATTTGTATCACTTTTTACCATGTGCAAGTTTTCAGTTTTTTATTTGTTACCATTATAACGATGTATTATATTGATATGATTTTAATTGTTTTTAATATTGTAACGAGCCTGTTCCGGTCTCTGAAACGACCCAATTACACTTTGACGGCAACAACACTTCAACACGAAATACATTCACGATCGCATAAAGTACGCCAAAAACAATGCAGACGCCAGATAATTGCACATAGTACCATCCTTGCCACCTCAATTACATTATTAGCACTTACCCTACACTTACTGATACAATCAAGCAACACACAAACAACAATCACTAACAAGCACTTGCACACAACAATCGCTGTCCCGCACCGTGGTTCAGTGGTTCTAACAGCACACTAACAACAATACAGATAAACACGAGACACATCATCCTTCTCCTGTTACTCCTATGTGGTGATACAGATGCTATGATCAACCCTGGTCTCCGCTGCCCTAAATATCTTTGCCAATTGTGTAACAAGGTGGGAGTAGCGGGCCATCTAGTGTTGCTCGTGTCGTGAGTGATCCGAGCAAGCTGTCTAGTTCCATCTCAGTTGCATCGGGTCGTTCACGCCGATTTACGCTGGATTAGTTGACAATAGCGTCTCGTGGATCTGCATTAGATGTAGCATCCCTAACTTCTCTAACTCATTTTTCTCGTCTGATCCCTTATCATTACATAAATCCTTCAACACACTTGAACACCAAAACACTCACAACCCTCATGTACAACACCTTCTGCCAAAACATTTCATTTATCGAATATTGCGCACCCATCTCACTTTTTTCCCCAGCTGCATTGCCACTACCGGTAAAGTGTTAAAATAGATTTGTAATCATCTACTCTTCACTTGTTTTCAAAAAAGACCTAATTTTGTGCTTCGTATTTTCTGGTTATTTTTCCAATGTTCATTTTCTCCCCTCCTTTTCCACCTGTCTCTGCAATTAAACTGTGAGGAAATTATATGAAACATTTTACATGTGAGTACGTAAATTACACTCACCTACGCGTGTGCATCTACACACACACACACACGCACACACACACGCACACACACACGCACACACACACACACACACACACACACACACACACACACACACACACACACACACACACACACACACACAATCATTAATATTTATTTATATCATTATTATTTATTTTTATCATTAATATTTATTTTTATCATCAATATTTATTTTTATCATAAATATTTATTTCTATCATCAATATTTATTTTTATCATCAATATTTATTTTTATCATCAATATTTATTTTTATCATCATTATTTATTTTTATCATCATTATTTATTTTATCATTAATATTTATTTTTATGATTAATATTTATTTTTATGATTAATATTTATTTTTATGATTAATATTTATTTTTATCATTAATATTTATTTTTATCATTAATATTTATTTTTATCATTAATATTTATTTTTATCATTAACATTATTTTTTATCATTAATATTTATTTTTATCATTATTATTTATTTTTATCATTAATATTTATTTTTATCATCAATATTTATTTTTATGATTAATATTTATTTTTATCATTAATATTTATTTTTATCATTAATATTTATTTTTATCAATAATATTTATTTTTATCATTAATATTTATTTTTATCATTAATATTTATTTTTATCATTAATATTTATTTTTATCATTAATATTTATTTTTATCATTAATATTTATTTTTATCATTAATATTTATTTTTATCATTAATATTTATTTTTATCATTAATATTTATTTTTATCATTAATATTTATTTTTATCATTAATATTTATTTTTATCATTAATATTTATTTTTATCATTAATATTTATCATTACCATTATTATTATTATTATTATTATTGCTATTATTATTGTTATCATCATTATTATTATCATTATTATTATCATTAGTAGTAGTAGTAGTAGTCGTATCATTATTATTATTATTATTATATTTATCATTAGTATTATTAGTATGTGTATTATTATTATCATTATTATTTTTATTATTGTCATTATCATTTGTGGTATAATTTTGACTAACAAAACGAACAGAAACACAAAAGGACTGCCACGTTTGTAAACACACCACCCAGCGACCCAAGAAAAGATAAATAATTTATCACTGTAAGGAGTGGGTGGGTGGGTGGATGGATGGTGGATGGTTGGGTGGTAGGATGAATGAACGGTGGATGGGGTTGCTGGGTGGATGGGTGAATGGGTGTGTGGGTGGATGGGTGGATGGATGGGTGGGTGGATGGATGGGTGGGTGGATGGGTGGGTAGATGGATGGATGGATGGGTGGGTGGATGTATAGGTGGGTGGATGAATGAATGATGGATGGCAGGCAGGCTGTACATTGAAAATGTTGGTTCTGTGTTCAGTGTGGATAACGACGGCAGTGTAAGGGTTAAAGAGAATAGAAAAATATATATGATTTCACAAATAATACTTTTTTTTATCGATGAAATTTGTATCACTTATTTATATATTGTCAGTAAGTATTGTATTTTCATAGTGTTGTGGGCTGAAATAATTCTACCACCGCGAATCCTGTTGATCGTAAAAGGCAACACGAGGGAAGGAGCGAGGGCCTAGGGAAGCCACACTGTATGCTCACCTATGGAAAAAAAAAACAAGGCCCTGAGGTGGATTCTGTTTGCTACTTGGGTCGTTTTTCACCAATTTGAGGATACTTGACGTGTAATGATTTATTATCTAACTATTTGGAACTTGAAGTAAAAGCGTGATCGTAGTTGTTCGTCATTCGGGCGTTCGAGATGGTGCAGTTTTCCTGATATGACCCTTTTTAGTGTTTCAAAATTAGGAGCATGCACCCTTCGCGGTCCTTTCCCTCATCTTACTCGTGCATGCAGTGCCCTTACCTGATGCTGGCAGGCCGCTATGAAGGAAAACTTTACGGCGGTAAAGAATAGTTCCCCGCAAGAGTGACGGCGATCTGGAGGAAGACGAGATGCGGTTGTCGTGTTGGCCTCGTAGCAGACTCTTACTTTCATATATGGTCGGCCATCCAACAAAAAAAAAAAAATTTGGCCATGCGTGCTAGTAAAACGTAAATTCGGTTCACTTTATACAAGGAAATTATGTACATAATTTTTTATGAAGTAAAGAGAAAAAAAAAATTTCATTCAGGAATACCTAGTTTAAAATGACCGATGCCGTGCTGTAATGGAAAAGAAGAGAATTAGGTTGGGTGTGCTAGATCATTAATCTTGTCATAATGTCCTCACACTTTCATTGGCAACACCTCAACACCTTGTAACTTGGAATTTTGTCACGTATTTATGGTCAAGTTTTCCACCTTGTATCCATGCCTCGCCTCACCCTTCTCTTCCATCCCTTCCTCCTCTCGATAAGTCAGCCTTTCATCCCACTTCAGATTTACCCCTTTCCTTATCACGTCCCGAGCGGGTCGAGATGGATGTAAATGCATTGTTCACCGTCACAAATGTTCATCGCCCCGCCGAGCATGTCCGGGGTGGAGGGTCGCGTGTTGGATCAATAGCAAGAGTGAGTCCTGTGTGTGTTAGTCTCTGTTTGCACCTTGGATCACGTCTTAGGAAATTCTTATTAATGTGTTGTAATGTGTGTGTGTGTGTGTGTGTGTGTGTGTGTGTGTGTGTGTGTGTGTGTGTGTGTGTATGTGTATGTGTATGTGTATGTGTGTGTGTGTGTGTGTTTACCTAGTTGTAGTATACAGGGCTTGAGATACACACGGTTGGCCCTGTCACCGTATCTATTACTGTCCAGTTTTTCCTTTAGCTGTTAAACATATGTTGCCATTATCACCTCTTCTTTCAGTCACTTTCAAATATCTATAACATCTCAGGGGAAAGCTGTACTGTTTTGAGCCGTTCAAGCAAATTCATTTTTGCCTATTTTTCTTCTGTCCCCTCAGATATCTAGCCTCTTCTTTTCTTTTCATTATTAGATCTTAACTATCTTTTTTTTTCTATATCCTTTTAATCCTTGGCTTCGGTAGGCTTCCTGGAGGCCTTAGATGTTCGGCCTCCGCCCGTTAGTAGCGCGGGTTTTTTAGATTTTTTATAGTGACGCCTCGTTTTTCTTTGTTCTCTCTGATGTTGAGAGAGAGAGAGAGAGAGAGAGAGAGAGAGAGAGAGAGAGAGAGAGAGAGAGAGAGAGAGAGAGAGAGAGAGAGAGAGAGAGAGAGAGAGAGAGAGAGAGAGAGAGAGAGAGAGAGAGAGGCTACAAGCTGTTCATCAATATATATATATATATATATATATATATATATATATATATATATATATATATATATATATATATATATATATATATATATAGAGAGAGAGAGAGAGAGAGAGAGAGAGAGTCTGTAGGGAAATTAAAGCTTCCAAAAACAATAAATCGTAATATGTATCTGCTTTCGTACTCCTTCTAAGCCTCCCATAA
>JAPQNM010000043.1:295000-310000 GCA_029783475.1 Metacarcinus magister
ATGTATATAAATAATTCCTGTTTTGAAATTCAATCCGCTTTTCAATTAATTCTATGATTCAAAATATCCAAACAGTAAATGACACAATATTATTATTTACATTCTCTCTCTCTCTCTCTCTCTCTCTCTCTCTCTCTCTCTCTCTCTCTCTCTCTCTCTCTCTCTCTCTCTCTCTCTCTCCCCTTCCTTCCTTCCTTCCTTCCTTCCTTCCTTCCTTCCTTCCTTCCTTCCTTCCTTCCTTCCTTCCTTCCTTCCTTCCTTCTTTCCTTCCTTCCTTCCTTCCTTCCTTCCTTCCTTCCTTCCTTCCTTCTTTCCTTCCTTCCTTCCTTCCTTCCTTCCTTCCTTCCTTCCTTCCTTCCTTCCTTCCTTCCTTCCTTCCTTCCTTCCTTCCTTCCTTCTTCAAGCAGACAGTAATTACACAAGACAGATCACCAATTAGCAAAAGCCGGAGAAGCATTAAGGAAAAACATATTACTTTTGTGCTCGGCTGAGACACTTTTATTACCTCCACCTCACTCCTCTTCTCCTCCTCCTACCCTTCCCCCCTCTTCTCCTCCCTCCCTTCCCTCTTCCCCTCCCTCCCTCCCTCCCTGCCTTCTTCACTCCCTCAACTTTTGCCATTTATATTGTCCATGATGTACATTTGTCGTATTTTTTCATGTTTGTGTCTTACCACTTTGCTTTTTTTCTTCTTAATTCATACGCAGCCTGTTACTCGTATGTCTTGTTTCTACGTCTCATATTTTTGCTCCAGAGTCCGTTCTTATTATTGTTGTTATTATTATTATTATTATTATTACTATTACAATTATTATTATTATTAGTAGTAGTAGTAGTAGTATTAGTATTGTTATTGTTGTTGTTTCTATTAGTATACCTATTACTTTCAATCTTCGTCTGCTTTTCTTCATTTCCTTCTTCTTTTTTTTTTATTTCATATCATTATTATTAAATTATTACAATTATCATCATTATCATCATCATCATCATCATCATCATCATCATCATCATCATCATCGTCGTCGTGTATATATATATTACCTGCATACCTGATTTGTACATGTTGTTGCACAGAATCATCTCTCTTTACTTCACATATTTTTTTTTCTCCTAATGTACTCATCCCAGGGTTCACGGTATAGTTACGCGGTGAAGTCTGTGAAGAATGGTCAGACAATGGAGTGTACACACTTAGGATGCTTCATGCAACTGTTGTCTGGTGGCTTAGATGATATTTCATAATGTACATACAACAGTGTTTACAGTTTGAATTATGCTGACGGCAATATGACCTCAATTAATAAAATACCACAATATTTCTTCGTTCTGCATCATGACTTGCAATGATTCTATCCGGTATCAAGGGATTACAACATGCACACTCATCACAATAATTCTCACGTTGATCTCTGAGTCAAATGAAGTTACTATCACTCCATTTCCCTTGACAAATAACCAGTGGTCATGATGAACACAAAGTGGTCACATTTGTTTCATTTTCAGTCCTGAACTCGGACTATCTTTTTTTTCAAAGTTATCCTCTGACTAACAATAAGCATTGTTGTGCTGGGAATATGTGTATTGGTCTATCAAAATGCAGTGTAGTGAAAGGAACATCGCATCAGTGATTTATTATTATTATTATAATTATTACTACAATTATTACTATGATTATCATTATTAGGAATATCATCATTATCATCATCATCATCATTATCATAATCATTATCATCATCATCATAATCATCATTACGATCATTATCATCATCCTTTATTACTTATATCCTGTTTTTCATTCATGAGTGCGTTACGTGACATTATGTTATTGATCACATCAAAAGAAATTCAGATATGTCAAAAGAATGTTATTGTGTGACATTGACTGAACATAACAGGCGTGACAGAATTATTTGACATGAACAACTGCTCCCTTTGACACGAGCGGCTTTATAGTTCCATTTTGTGTCGCATCTTGCCTCCAGGCTGTGTGGGGGCGCGGGGAGTGTGACAGGAGTCATTCTAGCTTGACCTTCTCAACCTTTGTCTGTCTGTATGCCTGTCTGTCTGTCAATATGTCTGTATGTATGTATGCATGCATGCCTGTCTGTCTGTATGTCTGTCTCCTTGCTTGCTTGCTTGCATGCATGTATCTATCTATCTATATATATATATATATATATATATATATATATATATATATATATATATATATATATGTATATGTGTGTGTGTGTGTGTGTGTATCTCTTTACTAGTTTGTCCGTTGCAGGAAGGCTTAAAGATAGAAAGAAGTGATGGGGTGTTAGTCTTTTTGTGTACATACCAGAGAGAGAGAGAGAGAGAGAGAGAGAGAGAGAGAGAGAGAGAGAGAGAGAGAGAGAGAGAGAGAGAGAGAGAGAGAGAGAGAGAGAGACTTGACTATCATCGATATATTCTCCCTCCTCCCCTCCTTCAGTGGTGATGGTGATGGAGATTCTAGGGCCACAACACGTTATTAATGGCTGCAGCTGCTCTCGCCTCGCGGTGGTAAACTATACAAATGTTTGACCGGAAATAACAGTTGCTTCCGTAGAGCCCCGAGGCATTAACAAGTTTGGCTTCATGTTACGGTGTTGGTGTTGTCTGGTAGTGATGTTAGTACAGCTTTTGTTGAGACTTTATCCTGTGGGCGTGGGTGAAGGAAAGTTTGTGATGGTGATGTTGGGTCGAGTTGGTGAATCAATTTGGATTAGTAATCATCGTAATGCGTCCCGAAGTAATTTGAAACCAGGTGGCGGCTCTGTACTTTGGGTGAGTTATGAAAGGCGTCGAGAATATAATTACACGTCCAAAATAGCGTACCAAATCAGAACTAGACAGCTCTAATTGAACATATATAACTTCAGCTCACTCCTGCCCCTTATCAATCATATGTATACCTTTGTCATGGCCCGAGCCCTGACGGTGCACCTAACTCCCTCCCCCTCCCCACCACCACCACCACCACCACCTCCCTAACACTATCTCAGAGTCCAGTGAGGTCTGAACATTCATGTATGCATTGCCTGGACCTGGTGAGTGATGGCCAGCCCTTGCCGCCCTCACGCCCGAAGCGAAGGTGTGGAGACTGACTCACGCCCGATGGTTGGAGCTTTGGAGGTCGGGCTGCCTCTCCTGTATTGTTTTTGAACGATGTGTGTCACGGAATTTACTTTGGTGCTCACGATGTGTTGGTGTTGTCTGAATACAAAAACAAGAGAGAGAGAGAGAGAGAGAGAGAGAGAGAGAGAGAGAGAGAGAGAGAGAGAGAGAGAGAGAGAGAGAGAGAGAGAGAGAGAGAGAGAGAGAGAGAGAGAGAGAGAGAGAGAGAGAGAGAGCATAGCCACACCGTTTGGTGACAATGCCCAGTGATATTTGAATAAGAGTTATTGGACAGTATAATCACTAGTCTCACCTTATCTCACTCCCCACAGCTCCATGCCGAACAGGGAACACGAATTAACAAAACTGTAGCGTGAACTTTTATTGGCTGGGAAAACAAAACGGTGTAACAGTGAATGTTTTTTTAAGTTCTCTAACATTACTATGCGTGTATTCTCAACAGTATTATTTTGCACTAAAGGACTGTGTTTCATCATGACCTAACCGAAAATATTTTGAGAATTTATTATTAATTAGAACATACAGCGCTGGATGAAGGTAATTGTTAATGTGATCATTGCCGGCACTGACTCGTGATATAATGTGTTTTTTCTTATAGGCAAATATTAATCATGAATTGTTTGTGGCTTCGATTCGATACACTCATTGAAATCACAATAATTATTTATTTTCAGTGTTTACATAGTGGTCACCTGTTAGTATTATTTATATGTCAATTGAAGTATATGTAGTTCGTACATGTATATAGTGATGAGGAGGAAGGGAAAAAATAGCCATAATATACGTAGTATTCATCAATCTTCGCTCGTTTTGGGGGGGGTAATTTTTTATTTGATCGTCTCAATATCAGTTTCGAATATGATCAACATGTATATTAATCCTTCTTTTTTCTTTTTTTTTTTGAAGGGCGGTAAAACTTGTAAAACTTTCTTTCACACTAACCATATCAACATTTTATATATGATGGATTACAAGAGAGTGTGAAGTAACTTTGTTTTCATGCTTGAACTTCTGTAATTGCTTGGTGGGAGGACGGCATTCAAGCATTAGAGTTAGACTTACCGGCGAACACACAGGGAAGCAGGCTGGCCGGCAGGGAAACTGGGACAGGACCTCTAGACTTCAAAGAGCCGCATTTTGTGTCGTAAATTGAGTCTTCCATCAGCTTGAAAGACTTCTGAAAGTTTACTGATATAAGTTGTTGGACGTAGTTACATCGTGAAGCCGCATATGGATGGTGCTTGTGTATGTTTTATTGTGTGTGTGTGTGTGTGTATATGTGTGTGTGTGTGTGTGTGTGTGTGTGTGTGTGTGTGTGTGTGTGTGTGTGTGTGTGTGTGTGTGTGTGTGTGTGTGTGTGTGTGTGTGTGTGTGTTTGCTCGCGCTTGTGTAGGAAAAGGATATATAGACAAAGAATATTGAAGACTTCCTTGCAATCACTGAAGACGGAAATTTTTTTAAAGGAGTGGTTCTTAACCTGTCTGGAGGTGTGCACTTCACCCCCCTTAGAAGAATTTTACTGTAGCTTGTGTCACAATATTTTATCCACCAGGGAGAGAATCCATTTTTCTTAAGAATATTTATTAGAAAAAAAAGCGATCTTGGTTCCAAATATGTTTATAGACATACTATTATCAAATCTAAATCATACTTCTATTTCATTAAGTTTTTGCATCCTGGAAACCTGATATGCCTACCAGATTAAGCTGTAAGAGCCATTACAAGAATATACGTGGGAGTTAAGAATAGATGTGTGTGTTACGGGCTAGCAAGGCTAAATGACGTCGATAAGAAATATTTAAAAAAATAAATAAATAAAAAATACCCATCATTGGAATGGGATATACTTAAAAAAAAAAAAAAAATTCTTCAATTTCAACACAACTATTTGTTATATTTGGTGGATATGTATCTCATGAAAAATATTTGTTTACTAAAGAAATTATACCATTAAACAAAAAATATTTGCATCTAAACTAAAACCCTAATTGAGAAGTGTGCTTTTTCTATTAATTGGTAGTTTTATAAGGAATATCTGATATGTTTTTCATCAACATTGGTGAAGAATTACATCTAACGTAATGATTTTAATTATTCGAACAAAATAAATCTATTTATTTTTAATAAATAAAAGTTTCCGTTGAAATGACCTGCAACTTTGCTAAAAGTAGTATTATATTAGTCCTATGTACAACATAGTTTAAAAACATCAAAATCCATTGGCAAATAAAAAATATTAATTTTCCCACGTAGAAAAAAATTCGTTGAGAGGAATTTTACAAATCCACGATAATCTGTAAGATTATTGAACGTGTCGTAAGGCTTAGTTGTGATTTGTTTTGATTAAGAACCACTGTTTGAAAGAAGCAGTGATGCAGCGGATGAGTGCACGTGGTGATGATGGATCCGTATACTCCCCCATCCACGCATCCGAATGCTGTTGTCACCTCTCTCGTCCATCTTCTTTACTATTTCGTATACTCTCAGAGTGGACTTCTGGTAAGCTTGATTTGTGCTGAGTTGGGTTATCGTGTCTTACTGAGTCTTACAGTGCAAAGAAACATCTCTAACACCATCCATCTTCCTTAGCTCGATTCTTCACTGACTATCGGAACACAGTTTAGTGTTGCCAGCGGATCCTTGTGATTCTTGCTGTGTGTTGCTCAGACGTTAAACTCGGGCATGTTTGTCCCGGCTACTGAAATTCCCTTTATCTCGCAATTTCACGCCACTCCGCCTCAGCTCTACCGTTATCTCTTGAGTGCAATTCATTGTGTCTTTAGCCTGGAGTACAGCCTTGATGTTTGGTGTCACTCGTCGTCTTCTCCCGCCGTAATAGATCGTTTTCTCGACCATTATACTTCCAGGAAAACCATCTACCAGTTTCGTCTATCCATCTGCGTTGGAATTGGCACCAAGCTAGAGATTCTCCATTCACAGTATATGTACGTATATCTTCTGCACACCGTTTTTTAGAGAGAATTTATTGCATGTGAGATTAATGATTTTTAAACAGATGAATGACAAATGGTTGTTTTACACATGGATGACTGTTGTTAAGTGATGGATGGGATTTATATATTTACTTTCTAAATAATTTGCTGGCGGGATGTGTTTGGGGAAAGCCTTGTATCCTTGTATCTGTTTTGTTTGTTCCTGGTTAACGATTCTTATTTTCCTTGAGTAATAACTAATTTTTCGGCCCCTTTATGTTTTTTTTAAGTGTGCACATACCTGCCTGATGACCATACCTTTTGTAGCGCCACTAGAGCACATGCCACAAAAATTTATTTGCTACATTATTTAATTACTCGTTTAATTACATGGTTTTTGTTTTACCTGTCGTGCTCATCTCATCTCACCTGGCACACCCCCCCCCCTCTCTCCCTCCCTCCCTCACACCATTATATTTCAAAGTATCTCTCTTTTTCTTTTTCTTTCCACTCAATGTTCTGTATTTTTTTTTTTCCTGTTTTTACATTTGTTCTTATACTTCTTGCGTTTTGCCGCATTTTAATTATTTTTTCTTTCCTAATAACTACTCCGTTATTCTATTTGTTACGTTTTCTTGCTTCTCACACTGTTACTGCTCTCTCTCTCTCTCTCTCTCTCTCTCTCTCTCTCTCTCTCTCTCTCTCTCTCTCTCTCTCTCTCTCTCTCTCTCTCCTCTCTCTCTCTCTCTCCTCTCTCTCTCTCCTCTCTCTCTCTCTCTCCTCTCTCTCATCTCTCTCTCTCTCTCTCTCTCTCTCCTCTCTCTCTCTCTCTCTCTCTCTCTCTCTCTCTCTCTCCTCTCTCTCTCTCTCTCTCTCTCTCTCTCTCTCTCTCTCTCTCTCTCTCTCTCTCTCTCTCTCTCTCTGTCTCTCTCTCTCTCTCTCTCTCTCTCTCTCTCCTCTCTCTCTCTCTCTCTCTCTCTCTCTCTCTCTCTCTCTCTCTCTCTCTCTCTCTCTCTCTCTCTCTCTCTCTCTCTCTCTCTCTCTCTCTCTCTCTCTCTCTCTCTCTCTCTCTCTCTCTCTCTCTCCAATCCCCTTTACTTTCCCCTTTGTCTCTTTCTCTGCTATTATTTCTCCCTCTTCCTGTGTCGGTCATGTGTCATTGCTTCCCCCTCTCCCTCACCTTTTACAACCCCCTTCCCCTTCCACCCTTTGATGACACCATTATTAGCGGTGGGCGTGATTCAGGTACTGCGGACGAGCGCGGTCACACACATTGATAGGCGACCATTTCATCAGTGGTAATGGAGAGAGAGAGAGAGAGAGAGAGAGAGAGAGAGAGAGAGAGAGAGAGAGAGAGAGAGAGAGAGAGAGAGAGAGAGAGAGAGAGAGAGAGAGAATACATGAGAAGAACACACACTAGAAGACCTATTGGTCTATAACTAGGGTATCTGCTGGACTAGTACTACATGTACACTACGAGTTGGAGAACAGGATAGAACAGAACAAGACTCTCTCCCCACCCTCCTCTCCCTCCGGCAACGTGCAGCGGCAATGTGCCGGCAGGAAAAATAGATAGAAGGGAACATCTTTCTGTCACAGTGTCCTATGATGGTCTAAACTCTAAATAGACACATACTAAAAGTAAACCTGTTTCTCGGAAATATTTATCTAATCTGGATTTGAAGATTTGAGAGACACGAGATACTGGTACTCCCAAAGGAACGGTCGCGCTTCCTGGTCGGGCACCATCGTGTTTTCCCGCTTAATCCAGTGGTTCTTGATTCTCGCCGCAGGTGATTAGCACACTGCAAGTTTAATCAAGGTAAAAGCACAAGCAGAGTAAGCTGTTGACATTAAGAGTTAACAGGCAGCCGTGGGAGCAGCACCTGGAACCTCCCTTACACCCACAGCGCCAACTAGACTTGTTTTCTAGCAAAGTTCTTCTTTTCATCCCATGTGTAAGAAACTTGGGAGACGTGTTAAAGATTCACTTCTTTACATGGCTATTTCATGAACTCCTTGGTTACTTTTGACAAAAATATTAAGTTTTTTGATAGAATAAAGGTTATATAGTTTATGATGTTGATATTGTTATTGTTGTTGTTGTTGTTTTTGTTGTTGATGTTTTTTATAACAATAAATAATTAAGAGACATTTTGAAAATAGTTTAGCTTATAATGTTTCCTTTTTAATATTTTTTCTTTAGCCAAGTTAGCTTCCTATCAATGTTAGCATTTGTTGAATATTTTTTTTATTTGTTTACGTAATTTCAGCTGATCAGCACACACACACACACACACACACACACACACACACACACACACACACACACACACACACACACACACACACACACACACACACACACACACACACACACATACACACACACTATAGACGGTGCATCCCAAGCTTGAGATTGGCTTGGTGTCATGACAGTTCAAAACATTGATTGACAAATCATAAACTAGACTATATAGTCTATACTTTGTATATGTGTAGCAAATCTATGCATAATTGCTCTCATTTCAACTTTTTTGATGTGTGTGAGGCAATTATCATCAAGACAAACACTGCGATGAATTACTATTCATAATTATTGTAAAAAGTGAGTCATAATTAGCTTGATTGGTGGTAATTGCTTATATTCATCAACATATTCTTATTTTAATATTCTAATTGTGGTGGTGACTCAGTTCTAAAAATGTAATGTCTTCTTTTGGGCCGAGTGTTGGTGTAGGAAATGTTTGTCTTAGACACAAACACAAAATACACAGAGGAAGGGTAATTACTAACTACTAAACACGACACAGTACAAGCAACTAAACTGTATAATTAAAACGATGACAATAAATGCACGCAGCTGTAAGGGAAAGTATTATTGAGTAACATAAAATTGCTATTCATCAATCTATTTATCAGGCTGGTGGTAGCCAAGACAGGGAACGCCAAGGTTCATGGAGACACTATCCTCCCCTTCCCATCTACACCTTGTTTTTTCGTAGGAGAGTATACAGAGGAGAGGATTCACAAACTCATCTCTCCATTCCTTATGTTGCCTTTTACGAACCACAGGGATTACAGTGGTAGAATTATTGTAGTCTCCCACAGGGCTGATAAAATCTTACATACAAAAAAATTCTACTGTTCTCTACAAAAATTAATCATTAATGTCTGTGACGAGAAGTGTGTATAATGTTAAATAATAATAATAATAATAATAATAATCAAGTCACAGGATAGCAGCAAAGGTTACGTCCCTTCTCCACTAGGGACACATACAGACAGAAAAATGAGGAAGAAGACGATATTTTTCTTCCTCCGTCACAGCAGCAAACAGGATATTAGCTGCCACGTGTCAAACTTTCCACTGCTGATGTGATTACTCGGTCATCCTGCTTCCTTGAGGGCGAGGTTGGGGGCCAAAGGACTGGCTTGCGCAAAGGCTAAAGATAGAGAATAAAATTAATAACCAAGTAAAAGGCTAAAAAAAACAGTTCACATATCGTTTATCTTGAATGGTATGAAATTATGAAGATAACAGAATCTAAAGTGAACCAAGTTAACTAAAATAAAATCGACAAATGAACTGTCTCTGATAATGCAGCAAATATTAAAGGTAAAAGATGAGACGGAAGAAGGGAAGTCGATGGTTTATTTAAAGGGTTTGAACCTCTCTACTCTAATGGGTGCTGGGGCAGCTTTGGATAATGAATGCGATTGTCAGAGTAGGAGTCGTGGTGTGTGTCAAGAGAAGAGTGTTATTAATGCCAACTGGAGGAGTGACAGCGACCGTATAGAGAAGATGTAGTTTCGTTAAGTATAAGTTAGAATTAAATGCCTCACTGTCATAGTTTATGGTGATTCATGTTGGCTTTATACTCGTCTTCATCAAAGAAAGCTTGTTACTTAGGCCAAGGACTTAAGTGGCAAAAATAAGGTGTTCCATCAAGGTTATTAAATGATACTAAGAAAAAAATGAGTTCTTACCTCGTAACTAATCACCATTTCGTCGTCGGGGGATGGCTGCCACGGAAACACACACAACCATTTTCTAGGTCGGATTTGTGTCCATTTACTGGTGTTGGTTTGGGCTCGGACGGAGGGACGGTGATACTAGCGGCGGGATTAATTGTCAGGCTCAAAAATTAAACAAGAATCGAAGGAAATGAAGGCCACGTGTTTATTAAATTTTCCTAGATTTGAGAAAGGCCAGAAACAACGTGTATGTACAAGGAGTTTGTGTTGAATGAGTTACCTTTCAGTGCCATATTAATGTGGATATATTCATCACCATCTTTAATATCATTGCGATCATATTGCTTAAACTTATCCTTCTGATTTCCTCTCAACAAACTGCACCATTCCAAAGTGTACTGCATCCGTCATTGGTTAATAATGCTGTATGATTTATTTTGAAAAGTATCTGCAGTGATCATAACAATTAACAGTCTTGGCGGGATGATCTACGATGCCTTAGTGTATCCTCAAAGCCACTACACTACACTACCCTACACACACACACACACACACACACACACACACACACACACACACACACACACACACACACACACACACACACACGCACGCACGCACGCACGCACGCACACGCACACGCACACACACTCATGAAAAATTACTCGATCACCGACTTAATTTATTGAACCAACGTACATAAGTTTGCAGCATTTTTTCCTTTTGCTCCAGTCTTTTGTGGCGCCGTGAATTAGAGTTCGCTATCCAAATATTGACAAAGTTTGTTCAAGTCGTGTATTGATTGACCTTGGGTTGCCGGAGAAGGAGTAAAAGAGAAGGAAGAAGAAAAGGAAGACATTAAGTAAGATTAGAAGAAATTGGTATAAACGGAGACATGAAAGATTCTTTTAGAAGAGAAGGAAGAAGAGTGGAAAGTAAAATAGGCGTACACGACCAGATCACGTGGATATGCATTGACCTGACAAAAGATGGAGCCAAACAGGAGGATCACGAGTGACTATATATATATATATATATATATATATATATATATATATATATATATATATATATATATATATAGAGAGAGAGAGAGAGAGAGAGAGAGAGAGAGAGATAGATATAGAGAGAGGGGGTGGAGGTCCAGTTAGTATGAGAGGTGTCTTGACACTCCTCTTTTGAAAGAAGAGAATTCCAGAGTTTACCAGTGTAAGGGATGAAAGAGTGAAGATACTGGTTAACTATTGCATTAGAAAGATGGTAATATCTTATGCCTGCTGCAGTTCCTTCCGTCTCTCCAAGCTGTCCTTATTTAACCTTTATGGCGTCTTAATGATTGAACTTTACACTTTTTTGACGTTAAATCCGGTTGGAATATATGGAATATAAATAATTACCTAAGTACTACGCTTCTTTTTGCTTCGGCGAAAGACGGACGAAAGGTCACTGAAGCGAACAGAAGAATACAGCTCAGTCCGATCAATACAGCCTCCCGCCCAGACACTTCCGCGAAAACCCATCTCCCGAACCTCGCTGCGTTTCCAGAGGCTGAATCTCTAAATGATGGAAAGGTAATCGAGGCGAGCTGAGGGAGTGGTTGGCGTGAAGCACGCGCGACTTCTTCATTAATTTCGAGAGTGGAGACGAAGTTAAAGGGAACGAGAGGAGTTATTCCCCACACTGATGCACATGGGGAAGTGAGTCACAGTCTGTCTGTTGACTCCGCCAACAGACAAGTTGATATGAATAGGAGAAACACAAAGCCCTTCTCTTGAACTCAGTGGGAACTTTGATAGTACGAGTACCTTCCTTTCGACGCTCGCCTACTCTTAGAGGATACGTGAGGGTCCTCCTACCACCTGAGAGGAAGGAAGGCCAGAGGAGCGTTGTAGACACCTGTCCGCGAGCCTAAAATGAAGAAGAGAAGGATATTATACAAACAAGAGAACCTCTAAAAAGAACCCACCAGAACTGCTGTGTTTTGTAGGACCAAGTCAACATGGAGCGAGAACGACGCAGAGACCAAGTTCCTAGGACAAAGGAATACTAAAGGAACTGCAAACAACAGTTTACCTCTGAGTCTGCTCCTCGACGCCGCTCGCCGTGAGAGTCCGAGCAGACATGAGAGGAAAAATATATTATAGAACACAGAGGATATAGTGTGCGTTTGTATTTCCGGGAACTATATTTGTTCACCTTCATCAGCGTTGTTCATTCTCGTGACAAATCTACGGAAAAAATAACTCGTTCTAACATTCCCGTCCTCTCTGAAAACAAATAATAACAACAACAAAATTATGTAGTGAATTTCTGAGCTTCGAGTAAGTTTGACAGAAATTCATATCAAATTGCGAAGAAAGACAAACAGGATCCGTCAGTCAACACACCTGTCCGTCCCCACGATTAAGTTTGTTGTTTATTGCCAGCGAGTTTATATTCCGTCAGAGCCAGTGTTCAGAAATATGCCGCCGCCACACCACCCTCATCAACCGCATGCCAGAGAGTATTGAGTCGTGGCTCTTGTTTAGTCATTCATTGCATCAAATATAAGGAAAAAAGGTACCAAAATAGTTGTTGTACCGTCCACAAATAAGGGCAAAAGGGTTGTAATATCAGGTGTGCTTTAAGGAAACTAATAAAAGACAACCAAAAAGTCTACATGATGGCGTGAAGATGATAGAAGGGATGTATGGAAAGGGAAGGAAGCGCGCACACACACACACACACACACACACACACACACACACACACACACACACACACACACACACACCCACACCCACACACCCACACACCCACACACACACACACACACACAAAGGACGAGTTTTACGAAATGTACTGAAAAAAAATACATACACCAACTCAAATCGTAGCGAGAAAGTTTTCTTAATTAAGACACACTTCATAAGATAGGTAAATGAGGTTGTGTTGACTCGCCCCAGTTAATTACAGCTTCTTGCCACTGGTTTAGGAAGACATGCTGCATTAAGGGGCTGTTGCCACGTTTATTTTTGAGCGATGAACTTTTTTCCAGAGATCAAAAAGTCGCGTTTGGGAGGCAAAGTTTGTCTTCCTTGTAACAACCCACAAGCGAGAAAAGTTTATATATGCTTCTTCACTCCTTCTTTCCCTCTTTTTTCTTCTATCGTACTACTACTACTACTACTACTACTACTACTACTACTACTACTACTACTACTACTACTACTACTACTACTACTACTACTGCTGCTACTGCTGCTGCTGCTGCTGCTGCTGCTGCTGCTACTGCTGCTGCTGCTGCTACCATTGTACCCTTTGTTTTGTCAATGGGTAGAAGTAACAGTAGTAGTAGTAGTAGTAGTAGTAGTAGTAGTAGTAGCAGTAGTGGTAGTAGTAGTGGTAGTATTAGTAGAAGTAGTAAAAGTTGTTGTTGTTGTTCTTGTGGTGGTGGTGGTGGTGATTCTTGTAATCCTATATTGAAGGAGTCAACCATGAAAATATAAAGGAAAACCAACATTTAGGATATACTCAAATTATCCGTATCTCATAAGCTTCCCTGTCTTGGGTAATATAAATATACAAGTATTGGCGTCACCATAAATATTCCGCATGGGATCAGATAAAATCAATACAATCAATTAATTTACTACAAAAAATAAATTATAAAATCACTGTGCATTAAGTTTTCTACATGTATATACTAGGTTAATGTCAGCCTTAGAAGGACATACATGAATATTCAAGGTCTTTTACAACCTCGAGGTGGATTTAGCTAATGGTGCATCCACTGTCAATAAGGAATAACACTCACAGGAATACTACGTAGAACAGCGGGGCTTAGTAACCGAGGTTGATCATAATAGTTTGCTGCAATTCATATATAATTAGTGTTGTACTGATATAAAATTGTCCTATTAATAATGGAAGTTAAGAAAGGATTAGTACTCTAGATAGTAGTGTTTTCAAGCTGCATAAAATTACATGCTGAAAGGAAATAGGAAGCATATTAGTTTTCGAATAGAAGGTAGAGAATAAAAGATATAGAGGATACGAATAATAATAGACTTAGTGAACAGGTAGTTAGGGTAGATCCATTATAGAGCGTTAAGGGCACATCAGGTAAGTTTATGGATAGGATTGAGTTTATATTTATATATCATACAAGGACTTCGTGTGGGCCTCCTGACCTTTCACAACTCTCTAACATTCTTACGTACTTATGTTGTAGTGAATTGATTGGAGGACTGAATGCGTTAAGTGAGTAAGTGAATTGAGTGGAGAGGAATTTAACCTAAGTGGATTGGCCATCACCAGGTTGTATAACGTTACAGCCACTATCAACACCACGGTATCAACACCACGGTATCAACACCACGGTATCAATACCACGGTATCAACATCTCTTATATCAGGAAACCAAACAATATGCTATGTGTCCCTATTCAATTTTGGTGGAGCGCTTATCTGAAGGAACATACAGAAATATACAGATAAATAATCAGATATTACTGTTTTGTAGTAGTAGTAGTAGTAGTAGTAGTAGTAGTAGTAGTGCTTAATATACTACTATAAACCTACACCAGAGTACGAAAAAAATATTCATGATAGAGGGGAGAAAGTTGTAAGAAGTAAGTGGAATTAATAAAAATGGAAATAGGAATAGGCAGGGAGAAAGAATGCAAATTACAGCTTGATGGGTATAGAGGTGCCTTTGATGTTTTGGTGTGAGCAGCCTGACGCAGAATAATTAAACCATTTGCTAGGGTAGTGAAGAATAATAGTCTTCCTAGTATAGTGAGCATCATGATAGAAAAATAACAAAAAGAAATACTTCATTCTATTTATCAATTAATTTATTTACTTGTTTATTTGTTTGTGTGTATTTGTTTACATTTAATCAATTGAATGTTATTTTTTCTATTTTTTGTTTATTTCTTTTAAGGCTTGACGTCTTCTACAACAC
>JAPQNM010000043.1:315000-336230 GCA_029783475.1 Metacarcinus magister
ATCCGCTGCCGCTTGTGTCACGTGACGTACAAAGTCACGGTGACTTAACCAGTGGTTTAGTCATTTAATGGTGTGTGTGTGTGGGTGTGTGTGTGTGTGTGTGTGTGTGTGTGGGTGTGGGTGTGGGTGTGTGTGTGTGTGTGTGTGTGTGTGTGTGTGTGTGTAGAATTTAGGAAGGTCTGAAGGATTACGCGCTGAACTCGTAATGGTCAGCTATCATCCCTTAAAGACAATAGAGCTCATAGAGACAGAGACATCACACACATCCCATCCCCTTGCTCAAAGGAGACAATGAATCCCTGTCAGTAAAAAAAAGCCTTAGCGTCCTTGAGCAGGGTTCGAATCCACGCCTTACCTGGTGACAGGCTAAGTCGTTAACAAAGGTGATTAAATAATTCCCCCGAACTCGATAGCTGTAGACCATATAGCTCTGCTAGAGTTAACGAGAGAGCGCTAACCCTCTCACCAAGAAGCTGCTGTGAGCCTGGATCGAACTCGCAACCACAAGCCGAGCCACCCGGCCCCGAAGTCGTTAACTACTGAACCACGGAAATGGTGAATTTTACACACACACGTGTGTGTGTGTGTAAAATTCACCATGTGGTCTACAGGATCATGCGCTGGACTCATGATCGTCTGCCATTACCCTCCCCGAAAGAGCTCAGAGCTTATAGAGGTAAGGCCAAAACCTCTTACACATCTCGCACTTGGTAGAGTTAACTTGCTAGTGTTAACGAGATTGTTATCCCTCTCACCGAGAAGCTGTCGTGAACCAGGATCGAACTCAGAACCTTAATGTCACAAGCACTGTATCATAGAGTCACCTGGCCCACATCTTCTTCAAGGGGACCAATAACTACTCCCTGTCAGTGAGTTATGCGTATAAGCACCCGCGTCCGTGAAAAATCATTAGCGACCTGAGCAGAAACCGAACCCAATATCACTGGACTACGATTTCTACAGGATCTACATGGTCACACGCTGGATGCAGATTCACGCACTGGAATTGTGATCGTCAACCATTATCCTCAGAGTTTATAAAGATAGATCTATGGGTAAGGCTGAGACCTCTCACACACCCTTGCTCAAGGACAGTAAATGCTCTCTCGTCAGTAAAAAAAAATCCTTAGCGATATGAGTAGGGTTCGAACCCATGCCTTACCGATGGCAGGCGGGAGTTATTCCATTGGATCACGGGAGAAAATTTATCTGAGTGGGTGTGCGTGTTGATTTTTTATTGAATTTACATGTGAAGGTAACCAAAATTATGTAAGTACTAAAAGGTTAATCTTTTATTGAAGACACAATTAAGAAAGTAGTGATGACTTATGACTAATCTATTTAAAATCACAGTAGTATAATATCATGAGAGGAGTAACTGAAGATCTGCGATATGTTAAGCTTGTGCCTGTTTAGGACATATTGTTCGTCCAAATGATAGTTAATTTTCTTACCAACTTGCCTCATATCTCATCCCATAAATGTGTCACACTCGCACGCACACACACACACACACACGCACACATACACCTCCCTTTAGTATCTGAGAGGGGGGAAACCAAGCATAGTTTAGCCGGAAATATGTCTTTAACAAGCATTAACATAACATACCAATGATACAAACATACATATACATAATTCTACATCATTCCTAGTACACTTTAATGCCCTAGTTCCCTTCCCGTTCAATGCGTATTCAGTGTTCCTTCCTCTCCTCTCCCTTCAGGAAACAGCGGCGTCTGGCACCACCACCACCACCACCCCACTACCTGTGCTGGCGTTCTCAGTGTCAGCTGTTCTCTTCAGGCTGTGCCAAAACATTACAAATTACAGGGTCCAGCCGTGTTAACTGTGAGTAGTATATCCATTAAATGTGTACTGGACGTCTGACAACCAAATTAGTATTATGATGTATGACCATAATTTATCAGTGTTGTTCAATTACGAGCGAGTGATATTCTAAAGGGTTTCATTTTTTTTTTAGTTAGATTTGTTTGGATGGATATGTATGTTTTGAGCGGGTAATTAAAATTTGCATGATTGATAATTGAATATATTATTGATAACGTTAAGTTATGAAAAATCAGTAAGAGGAAGAGAAATTAGCAGTATCTGACAGTACGTCAAAACAAATTATAATCTCCAGACATTTTCCTACTAGAAAGGAACTATAAAATGGACACACCATTTAATATACAATACATATGCGATAGCCACAAATGTAATTGATAAATACGATATACGTACCTTTACATTAGGTAATGATAAAACATACTACAATTTTATGTAGTGATTGTTGTCAATCTAATAAATTATATGAAAATAAATTTATCAAAAATACTTCCTTTGCTTGGATGAGGTCCAGTTAGTTCCTGAGGTGTGTGCCAACTTCTTCAAGCTGGTTGCTTTTAACACACCTTAGAGAGTAGTTGGTGTCCAAGAGTGAACAGAGAGGAAGGATCAGAAACATATTCACAATGAAGCAAGTGAGAATTAGTGAACAATGTTGATATCAGGAATGTGGACAATCATGATTATGGTCTTACGTGAGGATAAGATAAGTCAACAGTGTTAGTGTGGGGAATGTAGACAGTCAGGATTGTGGTATTTGTGTCTCAGCAGTGTCCTTCCTCTTGGCATAATATATAAATGAATGAACAACTCTTCATATCTTACATACTCTTTACTTTATAATATTTTCATGCTAATCATCATACAAAAATACTGAAAATATTCATGGGTTGCATCTATACCTAAGATCAAATATCTGTAAGGGAAAAGAAACGATAGTTTATTGTAATATAAGTTCTAAGAAATATAAGGTAATATTGTAACTATATTCAAATGAAGAATAGCATAGAAAAAGTTTGGGTAATGTATCTAATCATCTGATGCATGTGACTTTATAACACATGTGAGCTAGATTAGGTTTATTGTGTGTGGTGGGTCAGGCAGTTTATGGGACCTATAGTCTGTTAAACTAAAGCTTGCACTGGAAGCCTAACCAAGCTTTGTAATATCACAGGGTGGTTCAACTTCTTCCACGTTGTGGACCACTTTGGTACTAAACTTATACATTGAGGCCCACTTATATATATATATATATATATATATATATATATATATATATATGTATATATGTATATATATATATATATACATATATATATATATATATATATATATATATATATATATATATATATATATATATATATATATATATATATATATATATATATATGTATATATATATATATATATATATATATATATATATATATATATGTATATATATATATATATATATATATATATATATATATATATATATATATATATATATATATATATATATATATAAATATATATATATATATATATATATATATATATATATATATATACACACATACACATACAGACATATATATATATATATATATATATATATATATATATATATATATATATATATATATATATATAGGGACCCTAGGTTGTCATGCCCGAACACTGACCACTGCACTACCGCCTATATATATATATATATATATATATATATATATATATATATATATATATATATATATATATATATATATATATATATATGCGGTAGTGCAATGGTCAGCGTTCGGGCATGACAACCTAGGGTCCCGGGTTCGATCCCCCAATATCCCCTGGCCACTTGTCATTATTTGGTATTACCGCCGAGTGGCCAAAGACCACCCAAATTGCTGCCATAATGTCCTCAGAAGGGACTTAACAATGTTTATATGCATCTCAGGCTTTAGCGGCAGTAGCCTCTCATCATTCTCAACATATTCAAGAGAGAACGTAAAATTTTGAGGCGTCACTATAAAAAATCTAAAAACCTACGCCAAATAACAGGCAAGAGGCAAGTCCATCCTGTCTCTGTAAGGCCTACTGGTGCCAACGGTTTGTGGTATAGAAAAAAAATATATGGTATTTCTGCATAACTACTGCTCAGATGATATTGATATAAATATGAAGTCATACATACTATACATAGTGTACTCAACACATAAGTCCACACGACTATCACAACATAGTGACCACACGCTTTCTAGACTTTGATTGTTTTTTTTTGTTATACGTCACTAATCCTTTCAGAATTCTTAGCCAATGAGAATTCTTCACGTGGCTTTGTAGCACATACGAGGTAGATGACAGGCCATGTCAGTTCATCCAGAGCTGCCATCATGGAAACTTGTACTGATACGAGATTTTGGATTTTGCTGCAAAGTTTAAGGGAAAAGCAAGTGAGCTATTTGACCTGTGCGTTCGTCACATACTTGTTTAACTCCAAGGACTAAGAGTGTGGCAAGCCAGTGAGACTTAATTTCAACCAAAAGCTTTGGTTAAGGTAAGGTAAGAGCTGGATGAACGACGGTTTGAAACCTCAGTGGTGCGAGCCGCCACATGACAACTCCAGAACCGGAGTACTGGAGGTGGTGAGGCTGTTGAGAGTGTCACCCTGATCTTGTGCTTGGTTGCAGCTGTTAGAGTTAAGGGCGGGGTCTGTCGTGATAGTGGATATCCTATGCAGTAGGATTGTGCAACCTTCCAGGTGTGTCAGCTTGAAACAATCCACTGGGACAGTCTCGTGTCGGCCGTCATAGTCAATGATGAAAGCCTTGGGGCCGTTTTGCAGGACTCAAAAGCGTCCCTCACAAGGTTTCTGAAGCTTCATACGGAGCAAATCTCTGTGGAGGAAAACGTAATGACAGTCTTGTAAGTTATATGGGACACACCTGGTTGCTTATAGTTATGTTATTGTGAGTTAAGGTAATGATAATATGTTTAATGAATGCTACATATGTACTCCACTCACAAGGGGAAAACCAAGTGGGTGAAGCAATATGCATGAGGTGATTGGCTAAAATGTGGCAAGAAGTGAAGAACAAGTGTTTCTATGGACAGCCACACACAGGCCACTTAAGTGGTAGCCACTATTTTGTGGCATTTTGTCCACCACAAAAAGGTGGCTCGCCACCAGTGGCCTGTGATAGATACTGTTATTTTGAATGGAAGCTGTACTAAGCTACACTAAATTGACATAGTGACTCACTTGGCCTGTCTCCCTTAAAATTTGTCCAATAAGATTTGTCTTTGTCTATGTTTTATAAAGTTTATAAAATGAGACATGGCATTGTCATTGAAATTGTTTATGCTGTGGCCTGCTATTGCCTCATCAGGGTGATATTGTTCTTGGAAACTTTACACCTCTACTAATTCTTCCATGTCTTCATGGTTAACTTCCAAACCCATGTTTTTGCCTAGCAACAAATATCATGGAGATGATCTCTTCCTTCACCTCTATTGTTGTTCTCACCATTTTCGTTTTTCCCTTTACGCTTTCACTAGCTTTCTTAGGTCCCATGGTAGCTTATGGAATAAAATAAATAGAAGAAATAATGCACAACACAAGAAATATCGCTAAAATCAAAGAACAGTTCAGAGTGGGTGTTGTGTGAGCGAGGGCTGGAGCTTGACGGACATGTACAGTGACACCTTGCTGTCAGCTGTTGCCAAGCAGCTTGTTCAGCAACTGGGACAATTATGAGTTTGAAATTCTGTTCGTGAAACAAATTGTTCGAAAAAGGAGCTGTTCAAAACCCAAGGTTTGAGTGTATAAGCAAAGGTGATTATAAGCAATATAAAGACTGCCGTCATCAAGGAGTAGTGTTTGACTATGCAATATGCAAGAGATGTGTGTGGTGGTAATACTTTTATGTTGTGACTGGATGCTTAAGAAATGCAGTGGTGTAATGGGCAGTGAGTAATGTAATTGATTTTGTGGTGGGGGATGCTGCTAGAATACTGCCACTGTATTCCCTGTTGGTCGTAAAAGGCAACCAAAAGGGACAGTGTGGTGTCTGGGAAGCCCCTTTTTTGTGTTCTTCCATGAAATGACAGGCTCATAGGGGGTGGGGATAGTAATTTCTCCCTGAACTCTAATCACCTGGCCTTGACTACCCTCCTGTAAGGGGGATATTAGCCAGGTATACAGATAGTGTCCAATGGAAACCAATCAACAAACCCAAGGGCAAGAAGTATTGATATTAGAAATAAATCCCTACAATGCATTTACAGATTTTGTTGCCTGGGTGATGTGATTGGTGCAAAAAGTTGAACAGAAACTAGCTATAGCAAGAGTAGGAGTTGGTGGAAGGAGTTCAGGGAATTAATCCCTCATCTAGCAATGCGCATGAATATGTACATGTTATAGTAAAAACCTAAACTGTTAAGAATTATGAGAAGAAACTGGAGTGTACCAAAAATAATATAGTGATGTAGATGTAAACTTGTTGTGAGAAAGAGAGATGGTCCAACAAGTGAGTAATCCAGAAACAGAGTTGGGATGGAGAGCATCATTGAAGCAACGAGAATGGACATATTTTATTGGTTTGCCATTTTGAGAGAAAATATTAGTATCACTGTGTTAAACATGTCATACATATTGAAGTGGAAGGTAGTGTCAGTGGGAAGACTAAGGAACACATAGGATAAGGTCCAGAGGAAGGACTAAGAAAGCAAAGGAATTGATAGACAAGTTGCACAAAGCTATTTGACTCAGCGAGCTGTCATCTGCCTTTCAAAATTATGACACTGATGATAGTGATAAAAACTTATGTTAGCATTTAACAGAAACTGCTGTAAAAGACAGTTATTATTTCATTTTGAAAGAATTATGATATGAAATATTTAGGGGTAAATGGTAGGATATGTGACCTGTATCACAAAATTTGAATTATAAAAGAATGATACAACTGAACATTATAAGGATTCTTTGCTTAGCAAGAAACTGTGGAGAATCTTTTGTTATTGCCATCCCTATTGTATATATGCAGAGACAGGAGTACATCAGATGATATTATGTAGAATTGAATGAAATGTAATGTGATGTTACAAAGAACTTTTTCCCAAAAATGCTTACCTATAAGTTAATCTCGATTTTACTTCCTGTTAAGTAACCATTATTTTTTCTTCAGAAACATTCCACAATGGTGGATTACTACAAAATCCTTGAGGTCAATAGAAGTGCCTCTGTGGCAGAAATAAAAAAGGCCTACAGACGCTTGGCTCTCAAGTGGCATCCAGACAAGAACCCAGACACCCAAGATGATGCTACTAAGAAGTTTAAGGAAATCTCCGAAGCTTATGAAGTGTTAAGTGATGAGAAAAAGAGAAAGGTAAGAGTAATTTGATGCTTTTTTGTTAGTGTGTGTATTTACTCAGTTGTAGTATACTGCACAGCGGCCATGCATAGCAGCTTAATGTATTGTGTGTATTTTTCAACTTCTTGCTTAATGACATGGATGTGGTCAGTTGTTGAATAACCATTCCGGAAACATGCTTGCTCTCTCGGCTGGTTTGAGTCCAGCGTGACACTAATCCTAGTGCAGTAATTCTAGTGCTGATTCTAAGACTACATTAGTTAGTTCTGTCAATCACTCTCTACGACATATGCAAACAAAAAGATAAACTTCTCAAGTTCATGGTTGACAGTTTCTATTAATTACAGAAGCACAGTTTCATACAACAAAGAATTTTACATAGTCAGAAAAATTAGGTGAGAGATAATGCTTAGCATAAAATAAAGAGATAGGAAGAGAGCATTGTTAATGAACCAGGTAGGAAATATAAAAAGATTAATAAAATCAATGAATATAATACTTAAGAGATAGTCGGTTTGAATCTACACAGATACTTGCTTCATGGTATTGAGATTCATTTCAGTGTGTTAAATTTTGTCATTCCAGATTTATGATCAGTTTGGAAAGGAAGGGTTGCAGAGTGGTGGTGGCCCAGGTCCTACTCGACCTCGCACATCCCGCACCACAAGGCATCACTACAGGTTTGATGACGACTTTGACTATACCTTCCCCACCTTCACCTTCAGAGACCCAGAAGATGTGTTCCGAGAGTTCTTTGGTGGAGATCCATTTTCTGATCTTTTCAATTTTGATCCCTTTGAACCAATGGGCCAGAGCAGCAACCGGCGGCGGCGACAAGGTCGACGCGTTCCTGGCCCGGGAACACCCGAACAAAACCACCATCACCACCACCACCACCACCACCATAACTCCATTGCCAACAACTTTTTCTCGCCTTTCTCTTCACTGTTCGGGCCTCCCATGTTCTCTCCATTTGCAGGGCTTGGACTTGAAGGAATTGAGAGTGGAGGTGGATTTACCTCATTTTCATCACATTCATTTTCCAACTTGGGAGGTCCTGGTGTGAAGCGATCCTCAACATCCACCAAATTTGTCAATGGTAAGAAAATTACCACCAAGAAGGTGTGTGAGGGCAGTCAAGAAACTGTGATGACCTTTGAAAATGATGTCCTCAAGTCCAAAACAGTCAATGGTGTTCCACAAGCCTTACAGTATTAGGGTGACAAACTATATGGACAAAACTAAGTTTTAAAGTTTTGCCAGACTACTTGAAAATATTTTGAGAATATGAACCAGATTTGTGCTCATGTTTATGTAACAGGTAATTGTATACTTGTGGAAGTTGGACAGTGATTGAACATGTTATCCTTCAGTGCTTTTAAGTTATTTCTATGTAAGTGCATATATTAGTTTCTAGAATTTGTATGGTTGTTATCCAGTCACATGTACTTACCATAGGTTACTTTTTTTCATCCAGCTCTGAAATTTATAGAAAATAGGGCAGTATGTAAATGACTTCTTGTTCATTTCAGTATATATAAATTATCTTCAAGAATGACACATTCACATAGTTACATAATGACTGTAAGAGGAAATATTATAAAGTGAAATAATTATTAGCTGCATGTATTAACTTTGTAATCCTGTATTTTTATTGAATGCTTTTGACCACCAGCCATCATACAATTTTTATGTAGTCATACCAATATTTATTTTAAGTTTTTACTTAGTTGAAAACTTTATTTTGGCAAAAAAAAAACATTTAAAGTTTGAAGGCACGATGTGTCATTGAGAAAATTTGAAAGTTGAAGCAGCACTCAAGACGAGTGGATTGTTTTGTATGTGATAATAACGAGTACTCAGAGAATACTGTTAGTCATATCAATAGCATCCATTATACTTGTAGGTATTTCAATGTTCATGGTAAATTATACTCCTGTGCTTGTAAAACATTTGCATAGTGGTGAAGGATACCTACCATAAAGGACATCAGTAACTCCTCTAATGGAATCACCATATCAGGTATGAGGATGCAGCCAGAAAAACATTCTCAAGTCTAACTGTAGAAGGGAAAGCAAGATACATAAACTTATGAAGTATCACAGGTTGACTTAGTATACCCAAATACAAACCTGGTGCCTGTCACTGTACTTTGCTGTTATCAGTGAATGTACAACTGAATCAGTTCAGAATTAAGAAAGGTTCCACTTGAAATGTTCCCTAAAAGGTTTTATCTAGCCAAGCTAAATGCTGAAGCACTAGTTATAGTTGATCATGCACAATAGGATGTAGAGTATCGGCTCCACACACTTGTGGATTATATATATATATATATATATATATATATATATATATATATATATATATATATATATATATAATATATATATATATATATATATATATATATATATATATATATATTTATAATATATATATATATATATATATATATATATATATATATATATACATATATATATACATATATATATATATATATATATATATATATATATATATATATATATATATATATATATATATATATATATATATATATATGTTTCATAAATAATTTTCACACGAGTGGAAAAAATCCGGTCTAAGTTTGGCACTGTTGATTTTTCTTCATGATTAGGCTGTGGTTTCAGAGATTAAGTTTATAACATTTCCTTTATTTAATGTGCTGTAAGGTCAAAAAATTTATTTTTTTGTGGTTCCTATGTGTATGCAAAGTTATGATCCTTGTTCCGGGGATTGCAGCCTTAACTTCATGCCTTCAAAAATAGTGGGAGTTTTCATATTTCATCAACCAGATGTATATTTGTTCTAATGATTCTCTAAGTGTAACCTTTCTCTCAACTTAAAAACTAACATTTCTCTCAAACTTTTACTAAAATGACAGACCATCAACAGTGTGTATGCTTGTGTGCTTGTGTATGCATGGTTTTTTTTTTTATTTTTTTTTTATTTATTTTTTTTTTTATGGGTGGGGGGGGTGTATGTAAACGTGTGTGCACGTATTTGTGTGTAAGTGTGATTGTGTGTGTGTGTGTTCATATGTGTGCACATGTGCATATGCATATACTGCACATGCATAGTTGTGTTTAGCATGCATAACAGTTAGAGACATCTTGTTATACCAAGATAATCGTTCATTCTGTTTCTATTCCTAACATTCATACCTTCATAGTCCCAGGATGTATTGTGAAGGAGGGAAGGCTGATATTTAACTTGTGTATTATTTATTGTTTTCTCAAATCATGAAATTGCCATAATTCTTCACACATTTTCTGAAATATTTTAAGTCTTTTGCATAAAGGTATATGCTGACTAACCATCAGATATTAGGGTGTATTTTTTGTTAATGTGGTTGTATTTTACAAAACCGTACGATATTTTTACCAACATGAAGCTGCTGCCTACCCATTTTAGTATTTTGTAAGAGCGTTTTACTTGCCAAAGATAGATTTGTGCAGACTTGCAAATGTTTGCATAATACCAACATATGGTCTTATGGGATTTGATGCAAGTATCTTATGTGAATTGCTTATTTCTTTAAATGTCACCTCACACATGAGGGAAAAGGCAAAATTCTTTAATAAAGATAAACAAGGATGTACATATAACAATTTGGTAACAGTAGACAGAAGGAAAATGGCTTTCCAGCCAGGTTTAATAATAAAGGTCATACAGCCCTGCTAGGGTTGCATAAGGGTATTACTACTCCTCACCAGTGGTACCTGGTTGAGGCTCAAGTTCCTGACCATTGTACCAGAGTCACAGTCTCTACTTCTGTGCTGTTCACCCCCTGTAACATTAAATCATGTAACTTATCACTTGAATCTATTGTTCATTACCTTCAAACCTATCGGCAGTGAATGACTGGCTCAGGCTGATTTTTTCTTTCCTCATCAGTCTTATGCTTCATGTAACAGACACATTCGTGAGATATGATATCTCCCTGTCAATTTGATAAACACATTTTTTATGTGAACTATTTTAAATGTCCCCAATTTCAAATAGAATATATTTAATGATCTGTTAAATTACTGACCTTAATATTATGTGTTTTTGGATCAGCAGGGTGACCTAGACATTCTAATCTTGAATATACTTGCTACCAAACTAATGATATATTCTGCTATCACATGTCCTTTCATGATGTGTAGTTCCTGTCATGACATTGCAGTTCCAGAATGTTTCACATCATCTGTTTGCCAGCAAGTGAGATTGGGTAATGTCTCTTTTAACCTGCTGTAATAAGAGGAAGCTTAAACGGTCTGTCTGGGCTCCTTACAAGCTTCCACTTGTTTAGAAAAAGTCTTATAATTTTGTGTGAAGTTGTGGGTAGGATGAAATACAGATGTTTGTATTGCACTTGCAAGGTACCCAAAGATATCTAGAGTAATGTTTAAACATGCTTTAATTGTACATGTAATATTTATGTACACTGAGTAATAAAGTGTTTATTATCTTTACCTATAAATCGCTATATGCTTACAAAATAATTAAAATTAATTCCAGGAATAGGTTAACTTTGAAAATATTTGAGATTAGAGTTGTTTTCCGTACACAGCCAATAGTTATATAAATGTGTAGTGTAGGTACAATATTATTACACTTGTAGTAGTGTTGTAGATATAGGATGCATTTGTGGTCTTGCTGCTAGTGAGACATTTTGGGAGTGTTTAAGGGGATGTAACAAACAATGCTATCGGTATCTGACTTCATTAGTTATCCTGGCTTCACATAGTCTTGTCTTGATCCTAAGCCTGATGACCTTTGCTTCGAAGCTCATTGCAGCTGTGGAGTGAGTGAGTGTTTTCATGCGAATAAATTAAACTAATGCAGGATGTGGGTTTGTCAAAGAATGGCAGTCAAAGCCACAGTTGGATTTAGAGCTTTTAAGTAAAAATATGAGAGTAATTGGAATGAGTAAAAAAGTATTCAAGAAAAAAGGGATCATTGGATTTAAGTTGGTGTATCAGATTTGGAATAACAATGAATTGTGATAATGGTAGGAATAGGAGTACTGGGATTTTGGAGAAGATGAAGTATATAACAATTTCATGAGAGAATCCCTCTCAGTTTTCAAGTCCATTTTAGTTGTGGAGGGGCTTCTGGACCAGAGATTGAGGCTTGATACTGCGATTCCTCGGACTTCAATCTCTGGTCCAACCAATTTTTGCTTGGCCTTTTTTCTTTTCTAGCTTTACTTCTTGTTTCATATATCATTTCTTCCTAACCTCTCACTATCCCCTTCTTTCCTAAAATGTGAGAGCTGTACTGAGAGGATGAAAGGCTAACTACGAGTACAGTAAGGAACGGCTTAAGGGTGTCATGGGCATGGTATGCCCTTTTTCATTGCCCTTACTCTCCATGGGGAGTGGATCAGTTATATCCCCCACTTGCATTTGGCTCACCATGACCAATAATGAAAAATAGAAATTAACAGGTGCGTTGGGGAATGCATCTCTAAAAATTCATCCCTGTGACTTCCCTGGCTTTGACGAGAACACAGCTCTGAAAACTCTTCTGACCACCCACCTCTATCCTGCTTCCCAAATGCCAATACCCATCCATCATCCCCCCATCTTGGGGACACACGGGCTATTTAGAGCTCATTCAAAAAATAACAATTAGCCACCAATGTTGCCTGCCACAGAAACAAAACAAAAAAAAAGGAAAATCTAGTATTCGTCATCACCTCTAGGTAAACGTTCTCCAAAAATTCTTGGTCACTAAGAAACTAAATATCAATTAGTTTAACATATGTATCATAAAAGGAACTAGAAAGTAATTGAATATAATAAACAATATAGTAATATAGAGGAAAGGAAAACAAATAGGTACCGTTAAGAAGGGATTAACCCGAAGCTTCAACAGATGGCTCGGATCGTTGGTTGCCTTAGTGACGATGAAGAAAGCTCCGGCACAACAAACTTGCTTCCTCGTGCTTAACAGTGTACAAAGGGGCTTAGGTGGCTCTCAGTACCTTGGCCTGGCCTTCAAAGTACTCAAACACACCAGGACCTTCCAGAGAACAGGTCAACTCCACAGTATCTGATTCACTGAACCATCTGCTACCTGCACTTTTGGGCCACTTCCTCCCCACCGAAACTGTTACTTGCATTTGTCCCGCTGGTTTATGCACTTCTGCTAATTTTGAAGGTAAGTTTTGATAGAAATTTGTTTTAGATGCTTTGTAGCTCACAGTAGAGTAAAAATAAATAAAATAGACAATATATGTGCCATAATATTAGACGTGAGAAGACGATCGAGGCTTGAGTGAGGAAACACACCATACGAAAGTAAACAAAAAAAATGGCCATATTTATTATGCATTATTTAATAGCATAAAATTGCTTTTAAGCCAATACACCTATTCATGTTTTTCTTTTCCCCGATAGCCAACAAGCTTGGGGACCACTTGGGAAAGCGGGTTTTAGGGTAGGAGAAGCAAATAGCCTATAAGCCATATATTTTTCAAGGTATGGACTTGGATAATTTTTCGAGGCACCTAACTTCCAAGACTTTACGAGGTCAATAATAACGAACACCGCCTGAAACCTTCACAGATGTGTTGAGTACAATATGTATAGTATGTACGACTTCATATTTATATCGATATTGTCTGAGCATTGAAGGTGTGGGACTTTGAAAATTTCTTGAGGCACCTAACTTCAAAGACGCTTTGCGCCGTTAATGTTAATTTGCCACTGGGTATGTATATAGTAAAAAATGCCCAAAATAATGATATCTAAACATTTATAAGTCCAGAATAGTGAAGTTGTGCATTGGCTTGAACTTCAATAGAACCAACATAACATAACTAATTAACCAAACCTTAACCAATATTGACAAATAACAGAACCTTGTTCAAACCAAACTCAACTTTACTTTTCGAAGAGAGGGTCTCTTAGAAAACATTGAATATCTCAGAAACTAGTAATTTGCAACGGTAATGTAATTAAGAAAACCTCAGAATGCATCAGGTAATGCAAAAGTATAACCCTCAATTCTCTAGAGCATTCAGGTGAAGATGTAAATTAATACCGTTAATTTCCATTCACTTTAGAAAAAAAATATACGTATTGGCATAACAAAGGGGTGGAATGATATTTTGGGTTACCCTTTGATAATAGGTATTTCTGTACTTGTATTTCAGTTTATTGATTTTGAATTTTTCTTGACTTTTTGGGCATCAATTACTCATCAAACTGAAGGGTTTACCGTATATCTATTCATATTTAATAAAATATTTTGTTTTTCAGTTGTGATAATGTCCCGAGAAACTGTTAGCTTTGCTCAATCTGGACCCACACCTGTTTGTGTGGATGAGGGCAACCTTCCCTCACGCACAGGCTGCTACATCATTACTCTCACTTTCCCTCAGCCAACACAGGTACTATTTTTTCACACTATGTACTGCAAAAAAGTAGAACTGAATGTGGCACTGACATTTTTTCATAGTGTGATTTTCAAGGAAGCTAAGGTGAAATTCATGCCCAAAGAAAGACTAAATACATTAGAGTAACATTTTCTTCTTCTAACCTAACCTATAATAGCTTCACCTAGGCTAGGTTAATAATGTTGACATGTTTTACTTAAAAATGAGAATGAACTAGCAATGATGCTGTAATTAAAGTACCCCAAAACTCTGTACCATTTAGTGGTTAAATTTCATGAAATCCAAACCGAATACTTGCTATATGTAGCGCTATTTTGACATGTTCCTGACCATCTGAGATGCAGTCTTAAACGAAGCCTTGAGATCCACGCCCTAGGTAGGACACCGTCTGAGATCTTCCTCGCATTTTAGGACACAGTCTTGGAATCAAATCCTAATTCTGTATAAGAGTGGGTAATGCAGGTACTCCATAGTCTCATTCACTTCATCCACATGTCACTTTTTAACCACACCTGCTACCTTACTATTTCCAAGCCTACCATTCATATCTTCAATTAAGATTGACACCCTGTACCTTTTACATGTCAAACATGTTTTCTGTAGGTTGGAGAAATCACCTTCAGGAACCACTACACATGGGGTGTGGGTGTACATGTGCTGCGAGCAACATCTACCACTTCATCAGGAGGTACTGTAGGAGCCGGCCTGCTTGGTGGGGAGTCTGGTGGTGATGCAGCCTGGGTGTGGAAAGATCCAGCAGCATGGCATGTGGGTGTGAGAAATAAAGTCATCATGCCTCATCCTCACACAGAGACTGCCAGTCATGACTTTGTATCTATCACTTGTTTGGAGGTAAGGGAAAAGAGATGTAATGTAGTAGATTTGGGAGGCGGTGGCCTAGTGACTAGCAGTCGGGCATACCAGCTCAGAGTCCCGAGTTCGAGCCCCGGCACGTGCTGGCCATTTTTCTTTGCTAATACCGCAGAGTGGCTTAAGATCACCCGCATGCTGCCATAACACTATCTTCGACGGGACTGCAAAGCTATATGCTTGAGGAGCTCTATATGAAATGAGGCGTCACTTAAAAAAAAAATTTAACCCGCGCTACTAACGGGCGGAGGCCGACCATCTAAGGCCTCCATTAAGCCTACTGGCGCCATGGGTAAAGGATATATATATATATATATATATATATATATATATATATATATATATATATATATATATATATATATGTATATATGTATATAAATACATGTATATGTGATGTGTTTTATATTCTTTATGGATATAATGTATAGTAATACCTATTTATTCCAAGCGCAGGCTGCGCATAGTGGTAGGAGTGCGAGCTGATGCCAACTTGTGCCGGCTTGTATGATGCATATGATGGTCACTCGTACTGCAAATGTTTACTCGTCATATGATACAAAAATGCTCACGAATGGCAGCTCGTAAAGCACAATGGTGCATTCATACTACGAGGTTCTACTATATATATATATATATATATATATATATATATATATATATATATATATATATATATATATATGGAAAGGGTAGGCTTAAGATCACCCGCATGCTGCCATAACACTATCTTCGACGGGACTGCAAAGCTATATGCTTGAGGAGCTCTATATGAAACGAGGCGTCACTTAAAAAAAAAATCTAACCCGCGCTACTAACGGGCGGAGGCCGACCATCTAAGGCCTCCATTAAGCCTACTGGCGCCATGGGTAAAGGATAAAAAAAAATATATATATATATATATATATATATATATATATATATATATATATGTATATATGTATATAAATACATGTATATGTGATGTGTTTTATATTCTTTATGGATATAATGTATAGTAATACCTATTTATTCCAAGCGCAGGCTGCGCATAGTGGTAGGAGTGCGAGCTGATGCCAACTTGTATGATGCGTATGATGGTCACTCGTACTGCAAATGTTTACTCGTCATATGATACAAAAATGCTCACGAATGGCGGCTCGTAAAGCACAATGGTGCATTCATACTATGAGGTTCTACTATATATATATATATATATATATATATATATATATATATATATATATATGGAAAGGGTAGTAGAAAAACTCAGGATGAGTTAGGAATAATGATGATGATGAAAGAAGGCTTCAGTTGAGGGCCATGACTTCCCATAAGATTTATTATTTGTGATGTAAATTTTCATAATACGTACAATCTGGTCTATACGTTTTAGACATGCATTAGACAGTACATTTTATTAAAGATAATACAACAGATGAATAACAAGACAAGTTTTTACAGTAAGACTCCGCATGATTTAATCCTTTCTCATCCTATCAGCTTTATTGTTATTAGAGCCGCATTGACTGGCAAGATGTGATTGGTATGCGTCTGGTGCTGCGTCAACCATCTCCTGTGTGGCGCACCTTCTTTATTGAGGAGATTACTGCCTATAGAGAGCTTCCTCGTCTTCCCCCTTTCAGTGTCCCAATCATCACTCAGGATGGACAAGTAAGAATATAAACAATTGTCATATTAACTTTTTCCTATTGTTTTACTTGACTAACTCTACACACTTCTCACAATATACAAATTCTTCACTTACATACCACAGATCTTTCTCAGCATGATTATATCTACTTTTATTACACTACACTTTTATTATTTTATTGAAATAATGTAAATTATGGTAAGTGATTTCAGTGTGTTGTTACCAAGGCAGGGGTAAACCTACCCGCATTAACAACGTCTCCTACACCACACAATTTAAGGTTCACATTTTATACCGGGCGTATAAGACGACCCCCAATTTTATTTTCATTGAAGGAATGGGAGAATTTATGGAATTTCATTGTAATGAGAAGCCAATCATTTTTTGAGTCTTAAGCATGCTATCATGTTCTAATGAATTCCTTCTTTTGTAGAGCTCAAGGGCCCAGCAAGCATCTGTAATGGAACGTCTGGCTCAGCAAACAAAATCCGTCATACTCATTCCTGATGATCCCCTTGAGGTCAGTTTCTCCATAATTTTAAAATGAGGCATGTGCAGTATACACCCATTCTACACCCTTACTCACGCCCACCCATTACCACTAATCACCTACCTTTATCCAGCCTCTTTGGTCCTCGCCGATGGAACAAATATTATTCATGTCCATGTCCCTGCTCATACTTCCTTTTCAGAAAACAATTTCCAATTTCAAAAATGCATTCAGATATATGTGGGAAGGATAACCTTCCTTATACGACCTGACAGATCTTATTGTTGACTCAGAATCCCAAGCTGAAGCTATGCTTACCCTCAAAGACCTTGATGGGAAACCTTTCTCAATGACCTATGATACCTAACTGAACACTTGTACTGATACCGTTTTCATACCCCATGAAATCTGCCCAGTGGGCGTCAGTTGGCCTGGCTGTTCTCCTGATTTCTTTGAACTGATTGCAGACTAGCATGATAATGCTCGTGGCCATTGCAAGTACTCGGCAAATATTGAAAAAAATATTTTTAAAGGACAAGATATTTAGACAGTGTATGCAAAGGAGTACAAAGGAAGAACAGACAGCAACAATCCTTCTGGACTTAATGAGGCTGTCCATATAGCTACACTACTACTATAATATCTATTTTATAAAGACAAAAGGACAGGAAAGTGGAAGGCCCTAACCACCCATCTCTCCAGCCGAAGCTGGCCGGAAGAGGAAGCGATACCATGTAGTATGGACAAACTATCATGGAATTTGTATAGGAAAGTGAGAAAAAAAAATAATTACGCAGAAATGAAATACTCAATTTGGTGAACTGATACAAAGTGCTTATCAGGTTTCTTCTTAAAAGATTCAATTGTGATACTGTTTAAATATTTGTGCTGGTAGAGAATTCCAAATATTCACAATTCTATTAAAGAAAAAGTGCTTCACTTCGTTCGATCTAAAACGTTTATCAATGATCTTGAAAACATTGTTACGAGTGGTGCTTGTGAGATCAGTGGTTACATGTTGATATTGTCAAGGCCGGAGAAAATTTTTGATACCTCAATAAGGTTCCCTCGTAGCCTACGAGTGGATAAACTGAACAAGTTCAGCTCATTTAATCATTCTTCGTAAGGCTTGTTTCGCAATCTAGGGATCATTTTAGTAACTTTTCTTTGCATTCTCTCCAGCTTATTATAGTAGGGTGACCAGAACTGAATGCAATATTCTAGATAAGGGCATACAAGTGCATTGAATAATGTAAGGGTAACCTTTTCAGATTTATACTCAAAAGAAAGACTGAAAGTAGTGGTTAACATATAGTAACTAACTAGGAATTACTCAGTAATTTCATATGCAAATAGTAAAACTATTTAATTGATTTCTGTTCAACAGGGTGGAATCTCAGATGGAGTGTATGACATTGCAGCATTGCAGTACACCAGCTAGATACATATTCTCCCTCAAACTACTCCATTGGTAAATATAGATTAATTAATTATAGTTTTTAATCCTTCCTTGATGATAATGATGATGATGATACATGTGTTGGCCATGTTCACTTATTGGCAGGTCACCAAGCTGTATGGTCCTCAGCAGCCTCCCTGCACAGGTCTACATAATTGAGGTCCTTCTGGCCATGACATTCTAGGCTTTATGTTCTTGATAATTACTAGATCTTTCTCCTTATCAGATTCCTGTAAACTGTTACTCCAAGCTTGTAGTCCCAGTCAGGCTTCTTTGCACTCTTACCAAATTTTATTACATGGCATTTTTCTGCATTAAATTCCATTGCCCATTTTTTACTCCATTCATATACTTTTGTTAGATACTTCTGCAATTCCTTACATGAGTTTTAATTTTTTATTATTTCATCCTGGAAGACGTACTGGGATTTTTTATAGGAGTTTTGATATATTAATACACATAATAAGGTTCCTAACCTTTATTCTAGAGAGATTGTGAGATTTCTGGGTCCTGGTCACTAAGGCCTGTGCTATTTAATTTCAGCTTTATGCAACTCAGATTTTCATTGAATTTTGTTAACTTTGGTCTGCAGCTCGTACTATGTGACGTGCTTGAGCCACAAATAATTATTGCATGAATATTTTCTAACTTGCTCAACTCACAAATTGCTCACTGTTTGGGCTCATGCTATTCAGGACCCAATAATATAATTGTGGTATAAATCACCCAGAAAAATAGGTTATGTTGAAAATTCAAAACAAATCTTAGTTCCTTTGTAAAAAATTTTTTATTTGTATTCACATGCTGATTTTCAATTCTTATTCCTAGAATAATGCTATTTTTTTCTTGACCATGATTCATGCATGATTGATGCTCAAGAAGAAAACAATACAGCATTACTTTAAGAAATAAGAGTTGAAATTCAGCCAGGATGTGAATACTTATTTTATTTCTGTTATAAAGAAAACTATGATATGTCACGAGAATTCAACATAACCAATTCGTCTGGAAGATTTCTACCATTATTATATATACAATTCATGCACAATAACATTACTTTAAGGAACATCAGTTGAAAACCAGGATGTGAATACTAATTTTATTTCCGTTACAAAGAGAACAAAGAACTGTCATGAGATTTCAATATAACCTATTTTTTCTTCTTCTTACTAGATGTGTTTTCTTGAGATGAGGTGGAAGGAGTGGAAGAGGTATCCTGAGATGAAGCCCATTTGAGTGGGTATCGACGGTAGATGGGCCATGGAGGCAGAGTCACCTGTAAAACCCAAAGGTCATAATTTTTGTTTTGTACTTGGTTAGTTAGTTAATGCAAAAAGGAGCAAGCGCCAGACATCTAAGGTGATATGGTGCAATGTTAATCTAATAGGTAGACGGTATGGCAAATTAGGAAGAAATTTAGGTTGTCTAAGTGGAAATGTAGTGATTCTGTAAGAATATCATTAAGGCGAGGAGGTAGAAATAGATGACTTAAGTGAGGGAAAGCTGTAGCTCGTGCAGCAGTGTAACAAAGACAGAAAAGCAGAATGTCGGGTACAGAGAATGGGGTATTACAAGTCAATCAAAAAATGCTCTAGTATTGTGGTGGGAATCACAATACTGCAGAACATTTTACTGCAAAGCCAATGATTGACATTGTAAAGCCGGACACCTTAGCAGCTTTCTGAGAACAGATCAGATGGCAAATACCCATCTCAGTGCTGGTAAAGCATTTATGTGACTATGTACACAAACTTCCAATACCTTATTTCTGGCACTATAGCTTCTGTTCCAATGAATCATAAATGGGTCACACCTACCTCATCTTTTTTAAGATATCTATTGCAGTAATACTTAACAATGACTAACTAATATTCTTTTTCCCCAACAGATGTCTGTGGATCATTAATAATGTAAGGGTTTCCTTCAAGCAACCATGCAGTACTTCTAAGGATAAAACAAATTAAAGCATAATTGCAAGAGAAAATTGTGCATCTACACTAAGGACAAAGAAAACTCTGTATTACTTCATGAGAAAAAAAAGCAGACATACTGAAGGGACATGATTGTGAACTATAAACCTCCTTTCACACGAGGACTCTGGTGTCCACCACCGATGTCGGACACTAGTTGCCTCCCATACTATCCACTGGAGCCTT